>SSNS01000088.1:1392586-1860993 GCA_006937985.1 Aphyosemion australe
TGAACATGGTGTTCGTTATGGACAATCCATGACAAGCACAGAAGTCCAATAACAAAACACCACTCGGATTCAGATCAGGGGGGCCGTTCCTCCCAACCACACCTCTCCAGGTCTCACTGTCATTGCCCACATGAGCATTGAAGTCCCCCAGCAGAACGAGGGAGTCACTCGAAGGAGCGCTTTCCAGTACCCCCTCCAGGGACTCCAAAAAGGGTGGGTAGTCTGAGCTGCAGTTTGGTGCATAAGCACAAACCACAGTCAGGACCCGTCCCCCCACCCGAAGACGGAGGGAGGCTACCCTCTCGTTCACCGGGGTAAACCCCAACGTACAGGCACCAAGATGGGGGGCAAGAAGTATGCCCACCCCTGCTCGACGCCTCTCAGTGGGAGCAACTCCAGAGTGGTAGAGAGTCCAACCCCTCTCAAGGAAACTGGTTCCAGAGCCAGAGCCATGCGTTGAGGTGAGTCCAACTATATCTAGTCGGAACCTCTCAACCTCACACACCAACTCCGGCTCTTTCCCCACCAGAGAGGTGACATTCCACGTACCAAGAGCCAGCTTCTGTAGCCGAGGATCAGACCGCCAAGGTCCCCGCCTTCGGCTACCGCCCTTTCCACATTGCACCCGACCCCTTTGGCCCCTCCCACGGGTGGTGGGCCCATGGGAAGGGGGACCCACGTCTCCTCTTCGGGCTATGCCCGGCCGGGCTCCATGGGTGAAAGCCCGGCCACCAGGCGCTCGCCAGCGTGCCCCACCTCCAGGCCTGGCTCCAGAGGGGGGCCCCGGTGACCCGCGTCCGGGCGAGGGAACACTGGTTCCATTTATTGAACTCATCATAAGGGGTATTTTGGGCTGCGCTTTGTCTGATCCCTCACCTAGGACCTGTTTGCCATGGGTGACCCTACCAGAGGCATAAAGCCTCAGACAACTTAGCTCCTAGGATCATTGGGACACTCAAACCCCTCCACCACGATAAGGTGGCAACCCAGGGAGAGGGGATCTACGGTTGTCTTTCAAAATGTCAGCACGCAATTGGATAGCGCTAGGACCAATCAGAGTGACGAACAACATGACGTAATCACGGCGACGGAAAAGCGGGAGGCTTTAATAGCGTCTAACATCAATGATTTCTGTCGTTTTTGTATGAAAAACACGCGAATATCAGGTGTACTGGGACATTGCACTACTTTGATAAAAATAAGAAGCCGCTAAGTATATCAGACAGACTTACGCACGTTGGAGTCTAAATAATCCAATGTTGATGACAAAGCCGTTTCAAACGAACGTGTTTTCCGAGTTGCCGCCATGTTGCTTGGGTTCGCGGCCGCAGCGCTGACGTCATCGGCTACTCCCGCTCTGTGATTGGCCCATGATATAGAGCGCTGTGATTGGCCCAACCAAAACTATAGCGAGTTGTGATTGGATAGACACAGCAGTGGTTTGGGCTGCGAGGGTTCCAATGAAGCGTGCCTAGACCAAACTCTGCAAAGCAAGAATTGGTCTAGTTCACTAGGCTAGTAATTCTCCTGATCTGGCAGCAGTCCGTCTGCTTTAGCTTAGCATAAACAATGGAAGTGAATGGCAGGTACTAGCATGCTAGTACCTGCCATTCACTTCCATTCCAGCTAAAGCTAAACTAGAGCAGATGAACTGCTGCCAGATCAGGAGAATTACTGCACTGGTTACAAAATGCTTTTCCCCACTTATCTAACTCTGGGAAATATGTCAACAGACAAAATTTCAATTTTGGGTGGAATATCCCTTTAAACAACCCACATAGTCAGTACAGCCAAAGCTGGTGCTTAATCTCCTCTTCTATCATCCAAACTCACAATAATATTATTATTATTTTATTTTAGTAGTCATTAAACTTTACTACATCGTGTTTAATGTGCAGCGTTGTTTTTAACCAAAGGAACAGACACATCGGAGTTCTGGATACTAGACTTGGGTTTATCATGCTCTTAATCTCTGTTCTTTTGATGGTTTTAAAGATGAGAGAAGAACCACTTCAGCAGTTCAAAAAACCAAATAAAACCCTTTTTAGACACGTATAACTAACAGTACCTCCTTCTGATCTGTCTGTCATGTTGAGTTGTGGCTAATTTATTCAGTTTGACAAATGACTTAAGTGTTCTCGGTGTGTCCTGCTCTGTTTTTATGAAACTGCTGTGCCTGTGTGTTACTTTAATTACACACACACCCCTCCTTTTTTTTTTGGATGACAATGTGTCAACGACAACAGGAAAGTTTCCACTTGCCAGTAAAGTGACTTTTTATTGGTGGTGGTGTCACTGATGTTGTGTAAACAGCGATGGCTGCATCTGTGCTGACAGACTTGTGTTGATGCTGCAGCGGGAAACACATAATCACTCCACGGCCACCTGGGACCAGAGGAGGAGCCGGGTTCGTTCCTTCTTCAAGAGTGTTTTTATTACTTTTATTAAAGATCTGCTCTTTGTTTTACTTGGATGAAATACTCTTAAAGTAACACAGAGCAGTTTCCTCTCCGCCCTACTAGTTGAAAGTGGAAATACAACTGTCTTAAACAACCCTGCTGCAGCCTGCTGCAGCTAGCACTAACAACAAGCTAACACTAGCATGAAACAACTAATACTAAAATTAATCACAAAGTAAAAAGATCCACATTGTTGGACAAAAATATTATTACTTACAAGTCCAGTAGCAACAAAGCCAGGTCATCATCAGTCCGTGATTTTGTAAACCTCCTTTAGCTCCCTCAAACTAGCGTAGGCCGCACCGATGTTCACTCTGGTTTTAGCTCTTTGCTTCACCTCCAAAGACATTACTCTGTTACTTTTACTTCCAGGCTCTGCCATGATGCCAACAGAAAAAGCAAACTTCTACTTTTTTCTTCTTCTTGTGATTTTTATTGACGATCGGCGAACTGAAAATGCTAACAGCTAGCATTACAGCTAACAGCCGTAAAGCAGGTATAAGAGCGCCCCCTAGAACACCTACCCACTCCACAAAAATATCAAGTGGAGTTTTTGGTCAGCAGAGGGATGCAGAGTGGTGTCACATATTGAACTGGTCAAGTTTCTAACCCAACAATCACTGAGATAAATGTTAAAGCTCTAGCTTAAAGTTTTAAAAACAATTTATTGTTACTTTAAAGCAGAGTTTCTCAACCCTGGTCCTCGGCGCCCCCCTACCCTGCATGTTTTCCGTGTCTCTGCTTCAGCACATGGCTGCAGAAGCCTGTTAATCACTCACTCATTTGTGTCAGGTGTGTGGCAGCAGGGAAACACTGGTGTTTGAAAGGGCAACATGGAAAACATGCAGGACAGGGGGGCGCTGAGGACCAGGGTTGAGAAACCCTGCTTTAAAGGCTTTTATGACATTTCCTAAATTGGACCGAATTTTTGTGGCCTCAAAATACTGAGTGATCCTAATATTTAGACCTAACACAGCCACTAGCTGCAGCTTGCAGTGGAAATCGTACACAAATGGTGCTTTGTGACTTTTAAAGTTTAAAACGTCCTTTATTTTACAGTCATTTGATCAAACATGGAGTCAGTGTGACTCCCAGGATTTTAAAGTTCCACGCTGACAATAAAAGCAGCAGGTCACAGTCTGTCGAACCCTGCTCTTCCTCTCTTACTTCCAACTCCTCTTGTCTCTGCCCCAGCCTTGCTTTTAGCACCCCCTAGTGTCTGTTAGTGAAAGCAAAAGTGAAACTTATCTCCTCGCTGTGCGTTCAACTTTTAAACACCTTAATCTAACTGCTGAAATGTCTCCTCAGCCTTCATTAGTGTCTACAGGAGCGGTTCATCACTTAATCAAACAAATCAGCTGTGTTCATGATCTAAAACATGCAGGAAACATGCTGGAAGCAGACTGCAGCTCCAGGCATGTCAGCTCCACTTTACTATGTCCAACAGACACCAGACCGCCACTCTGAAGTTGTAAGTGCAGTATTCTGGCCACAGAGGGTGGTGGGGGTCTGAGTAACATTTCATTAACCCTGTAAAGGCTGCAGCTATCGATTATTTTAATAATCGATTAATTTGCCACAGTAATCGATCGATTAATCAAATAATCGGATAAGACTTTATATTTCCTTAGCTTTGATAATACTGTAAAAATGTAAACAGAGCAATACTAGTTGTGAAAAACAAGTCAACCAGTATATTTCTATTAACATTTATTTTTATTCAGCTCCTTTTCATTTGCTGTCTTTAACTCAGTAGCATGTTCAGCTGAGAAGGATGGATTTGCCCGGGCCAGTCTGTCAATTGAAGCTGATGAAAGATGGAGAAAAGAAATGTAGTTTACCAGCTAACAATGGTGATTATTTTAATATAATTAAACTCCAAAACAGGTAATATCCATTTAAATGTTTTTCCTTTCTGCACTAAAGATAACACTGCAATTTTACAAATAAATATAACTGAAAATTAAAAACATGCTTGCAAAATCAAAGCTGAAAAGCAAACATTTTAGTCTCATGTTGACTTGGGGCATAGGAGTGGTGGCTAAATATTTCTCAGTCTGTTAGCATATCTGGTGATACTCAGTTTATCTTCATTTAAACTTTAGATCTAGCGATCTTTTCCATTATCTTGATTGAAATATTCCCACACTTTGGAAACGTTTTGGGGTTTTCTCTGGGTGTCGTCATCCCTTTTGCATTTGCCCTGTTGCTTGCTCTGCTAACTATGATCTGTTGGAGCTGCAGTATGCAGAACAAGCGTGCTTGTAGCGTTAAATAACCGGAAGGTCCCACCGGAAAAAGATTGTATAACCCGGAAGTGAAAGTAAACGAAGCGTCGATTTTCAAAATAAAAGTCAAACATTTTTTTAATTTAATTAATCAATTAATCGTTTCAGCCCTAAAAGGGTCATTTAACCACAAACTGGCTCAAGAAGATGATTTTAAAATATGAAAAAGTTATATAACAGTTATATAAAACAGTTATAAAAACAGTTATCTAGCTCAAGATGATCTTCTTATGTCATTTTTTTAAAAAATGGATAAACAAAGTCTATTCTAACCAGCGTGTCTTTTTTCTCTGTCTTGTGTAGAAGTGGTCCAGCGTGAACAGCCCTCTGTTCCTGCCCCTCATCCCGCCGCGGGCTCCAGGGTTCACAGCTGTGGTGCTGACCTACGATCGCGTTGAGAGTCTCTTCCGGGTCATCACAGAAATCTCTAAGGTGCCAAGCTTGGCTAAGCTGTTGGTGGTTTGGAACAATCAGAACAAGAGTCCTCCTGAGGGTGAGTGTACCAGAGTCCTAGAAATACTTACCAAGACTGGGCTGTAGACCTTTATCATATTTCATTCTATATTCTAATTATTCAGCTATAATTCAGAATTAAAATGAATTAAATCCACCCTGCTCCAGCAGCTGGTTGGTGTAATGAGCTCCTTCATGACTGCGTGTCACCTTTTCATTAGAGGGCATCACCGGCGTCTGGCTGGAGCTTCATGACCCATTTGAATTACCGGTACCGTTGACAGGTCATACCTACGGGGCACAGGCTAACATGGTGGCGGTTTTTGTTCCCATTCTCACCAAACGTGGATTTGATGCGTTTACGGGTTCCTGTTTTTGTTTAAGTTGAAAGAGCGCGTTCTGGCACGCTCTTCAATTCTCAGATTATCCTGACATGTTCCTTCTGACGTCTCCATCGTCTCTACAGCTGCTGCTGAGATTACTGCGCGCAGCAAGAGGCGCATTTAAAAACCAAAGTCAAATCCTCCGAACACGGGGGCTGAAATCTTTTTAAATTCACATAATGGCTCATTTCTAAAGTCACTTTTCCCAGCCTTGGGAATAAAAGAAGGAATTACAGCAACAAGGGGAAAGTGGAAGAAGAAACCTGACCCAGTATTCTTCAGAATCACTTCTGACAGGAGACCTCAGTCATGGTTAGCGGCTCCTCCGTCTCTCCGGTAATGAGGGGACACATTCTGTGTGATCTGTCTCTACCATGCTCCGTGCCGTGGACACCACCCAAGATCTTTGAAATTCTCCTCTGGGGGAAAAAAAAGAAGCTTTGGTGATCCCCCCCCCCATGAGAAATTGTAGTGTGGTTATATTTACACGTGCTTGAGGTTGGTGGAACACGGATCTCATCTTTCTGTTGCCAGGGAACAGATTAAAATCTGTGGTAGCGGTAAATTACCCTTCCTCAGACACTGATGCCTATGGTTTATTGTCTAGTGCTTTTATCAAAGAGGACCAGACATGGTTAGCAAATAAAATCTCACGTAAAACCACTTTTAGTTCACTTCAGCCAAATTACAGATTACTTAACTCTCCATCCTTGTCTGTGAAACTATAAACGTCTTTTTTTTTCATCTTTTGGCAGAGTCTCTTTGGCCGAAGGTGGGCGTTCCCCTCAAAGTCGTTCGAACCAAAGAAAACAAACTGAGTAACCGTTTCTTCCCCTACGATGAGATTGAGACAGAAGCTGTTCTCGCCATTGACGATGACATCATCATGCTAACGTCTGATGAACTACAGTTTGGCTACGAGGTGAGATGTGCTAATGAAAAAAAAGAAAAACTTTCAGCATCCTTCTCTCTGATGGCAGATTGATCCTGGAGTTTAACGTCCCTCGGGGAGATTCCAGTCACATCCTTCACCATTTAGAGATTTGACTGTCTGCTAAACGTGTTTGATGCAGTTAGAAGGATGACAGCTCTGCAGCTGATGCTTTCCATATTCACGTACCTGCCAGGCCCTGCTCTGTGCTGCATGTCCACCTGAATCCGTTTGGAACCCATTTGATAAAATTGTGCTCAGTTTAAGGGTAATTACATGGAATTGCGGGCAGCATAGAGGCGTTTTCTGACCATTCAGTAAAAAGATCTGATGGGCTGCTGCCTGTTGAGATAGTTAGTGGGCCTTTTGTGCCTTGCCTTGCGTGTGTTGTGATTTTTGGCTCAGAGATGAAGTAGAAGGTATAGTTAGGAGTTAACTGTTACTTCTGAGCTTTTGAGCCTCATTTTGATCATTCATCCTTTAACGTATGTGGGTCGTTTAAGCTGGATGCCTGTCTCGTGTTGCTGTTTTCTCCAGGTCTGGAGGGAGTTCCCCGACCGGCTGGTGGGCTACCCAGGACGGCTGCACCTCTGGGACCATGAAATGGGGAAGTGGAAGTATGAGTCCGAGTGGACCAATGAGGTTTCCATGGTTCTGACTGGAGCTGCTTTCTACCACAAGGTGAAGACTGACTGCATTACTTCAATAAAGCAAACCTACAGAACGAGCTAGGTTTTGAACACAAACACGGTCACGGAACACTCACCCCTCCCCTCGGGTATCTGCCAGAACCAGAAACCCGCATTGCCAGAGGAAACGAGATGGCGCTAAACACCAGTCGCCATTTTCTAGGTCCAAATGTCTTTTGTTGTCCATGATTTCAAATGGTGTTTTTCTTTTTGGGACTTTTTGGGACAGCCAGCTGTTTCTCCTTCTCTGATATTATTGAGCGGAGAACCTCTCACACCAGTGGTGTTCTGTTGCTAAATACGTGAGTGTGTGATGAGTGGAAGTACGACGGTTCGGTCAGACCAACAACTGGATGGTCCAAATTTTTGCTTTTGGTCTGAAACGTGTTATTGGCAGAGGTTTATAGACAAATGCGAGAGAACCACTTTCTTAAAAAAAATTTTTTTACCTCCACAATTCATTTATAGCTATACTATGTTCAAATGTTATGAGGCATGAAAAAATGTTTTAAGGTAGCTTGTTTTCCAAATTTGCTATTGCAGCTTTAATAATGATCGAGGGCTAATTTTTGAAAGCAAATACAGCCTTTAAGTACATTCCAGTAAAGCTTTTTCATTTTCTACAGTAATAAATGTTGAATCTATGCTTTTGTTTTCCCTCTCTAGTATTTCAATTACTTGTACACGTACAAGATGCCAGGGGACATCAAGAACTGGGTGGACGCCCACATGAACTGTGAGGATATTGCAATGAACTTCCTGGTGGCGAACATCACAGGCAAAGCCCCCATAAAGGTACGGTCCTGTCTGCTTCTGCTCCAGAGGAGGAGGCTCAAACAGCAGAGCAGCATTTCTGGGTCTGATCACCTCTCACCCTTCGACACCATCGCCTCCCCCCATTTTTTTCCTCCTCCTCACTTTAACTCTCCCCCAGGTGCAGGGGCCTGACCTTAACCTCCCTTATCTGGGTGTCACTCACTGGCACTCCCCCCTCTTGAGTATGTTTAGTTAAACTCACCAGGGCTTAAGCGTACCCTTCTGTCAAATCAATGGAGCCACACCTCCCTACACCTGCAGCTCCTGTCCCTCCTCCCACTTCCTCAGAAGATCCTTCTCTTTCACCGTCCCTCCGATCTCTCACTTCCCTTCTTTCCACTCATTCGTTCACAAGTTGAGAGCATCGGGGTGCCGAGTCTGATGCTGTCCTGTGGGATGAAATAGGACTAGCTTCTGTCTAAGCCTCTGAACATTAACAAATCATGGAAGTGTGCAGACATCACCGCGCTGATGCTGCTCTGTTTCTGTTTAGGTGACCCCACGGAAAAAGTTCAAGTGTCCTGAATGCACCGCCATTGATGGACTGTCCTTAGATCAGACGCACATGGTCGAGAGGTATGGTCGTCTGTTTTGGACGTCATGGAGGACGTGAGAAGAGTGGAATTAGCTCAACGTTTAGATTATAGTTGTTTTTATGCCCCCTGGTACCATATAAGGTCCCCACAGGCCATTTCTCCAAATAGTAAAAGTCTAAAATAAAATAAAATAGCACTGCTGCCAATTTTTTTAATTAACAAATGTATTAAAATAGATTTAAAAACTTTAAAAAAGCATTAAAATGTGTTTATTATACATGAAGTTTATTTTAGCTCTGATCTATTCTGGTTTAAAGGTCACTATTGTATCAACCTGATAGCCCTTCATTGGGCTCAATACCCGTGAAGTAGCTGGTGACCCCGGCTTTACATGTTTTGTACATCAGGATGAAGTTTGAGCTGTTAAAAAAAATAAAAATGACTCAGTAGTACCTGTATATACCAGTATAAATAAGGATATGAGTCTACATTTGGCAAATGAAGAAATGGTGAAGTTTGGGACATTACGTGAGTTTTAGTTTTTAATCCTCGTTTTGTCCTCCTCTGCAGGTCCGAGTGCATCAACAAGTTTGCAACGGTTTTTGGAACAATGCCCCTGAAAGTGGTGGAGCACCGCGCCGATCCGGTTCTCTATAAAGACGACTTCCCAGAGAAGCTGAAGAGCTTCCCCAACATCGGCAGCCTCTGATCAGCGCCCGCTGGCTCAGCACTTCTAATCCGGTCTCCAACATTGTCTTTTTACGTCTAAATAACCAGTATTGAAGCACAAATTTGACATTCACGCTCGTTACGTTTGAGCCAGTTTCAGTTTGCAGAAGAAAAGTTGTTAATATTCCCAAACGTTGATGTTACACGAGGTGTGGATGAGGTCGGAGTCATCTCAGTCGCTGTTACCGCGTCAGAGCTGAACACCTGAGCCTCCAGCGGTTCTCCGTTCAGCCTGCATGTTGTACATATTTATATTGTTGCAGCGGTGCTGTATGATAGGCATAAGTTATAACGCTTCCACAAAGATTTTCTTTTACTTTTATTTTTTTCTCCCTTTTGAAAAGATGACACAAACGTGAATCTTTTTAGCTGTACTATATAAAAACGACTAGAGTAATAAAGGGGTGATAAATGATTCTGACATATCTATGTAGGCTTTAGTCACGGGATGACGGATTGTGATGATACACAGATGTTGTACAGTCTTTCTTTAATGTGTTCTCTATTACACAATCACGTCGGACCATTAGACAAAGCTGGTATCGTAAATCTAACAGGAAGAGTGAGTAACTGCTGAATTCTGACACACAAAAATCATATCTGAGCTACTGGAATCTTTTTAAATGTACTTTTTTATTGCCTGAAAACACGTTTTATATAGAATATCTGCATAAAAGCATCACAGAGAAGCAATCGCGTTGCTTAAAGCATCCTCTGTCATTTCAGTTGCAACAAGCACTTCATCAGCATATTGCCTTACATTTGACCACGGTGTATATTTAATATTAGAGGTGAATTTGTGTTAACTTTTGTGTTTGTTCCCAGCTTTTGTTCTTTGTCTCCAGTCATTTCATGTCCAGTATTAAGACTGTAAAAACCACGCAGTCTTTTAAATGCATCATTGCCTTTCTGGTGTTTTTTATTCTCCTTTTTATATTGTTTTCACATTGTTCATGTCTGAGTGAAATTATGCATCATGTTGTATGTGGCAATAAGTAAAGACAACAGTAATATGTCCCTGAAGATTCGTTGCTGTGTTTCTTATTGCGTGTGATGGGAAGGAGACACTTTTTCCACTTTTTTTTTTTTATGTCTGCGTTTAGTTTCAACTGTGAGCGACTCTTTCTGACAACGTTCCCTGCAGCCTGTCACCTGCTGTTAATATACGCTGCCTAATCCACTCTGTTCAGTGTCAGCAGTTCAAAAGGGGGCAGTTCGTACTTTTGTCAGCTTCAATTAGTCTGACACTCTGGCTGCTTGTGAGATCTCATTTCAGCGCTGGTGTCCCTTCAAAGGGACTCGAAACGCTCCAGGATTTCAAAATGAGACTTTAGGGATGACACAACTTTTGGCAAAGCGGCGCAAAGCAACAAGATGGTGCAAAAAAAGTTTTTCAATGTGCTTTGACAACTTCTTCGCTAATATTACCCAGCTGATGTCTTTAGCTGATTTTATGAAAAGGATTTACTTAAAATGAGGAGCGACAAGTGATTTTGACATTTTAATGTGAAAACGGCCTGTTTTGAGTTGTTTTTTTAAGTCTATATGAGGTAGGGGAGGTCTAATTTAACTGTTTTTAACAAACGTTTGTGTTCCACTGCTTCCACTCTCAACAAAGTAATCCAGTACCAAAGTGCAATAACTTATTGTACTTTATTCCCACAAAAACAAAAGCGTGAGCAGATCTTTAAAGGCAGCTTAAAGCCACACAAACCAGAACAAAAAGATTTATATATCATGAGAAACATCCAAACGCATTGCTAAAAAAACACAACTTTTAAGGAAAGTAATATACTCAAATACTTCATAAAAAATACAACAGCATCAAATTAGTAATGGTTTTATGACACTTCAATCCATTCTGCATGCACAACGATGCACGTTTCATTTTTACATCTTTACTCCTAAACTGAGCGCGTGACTTCAGTAGTATCAGAGAATGTAATCGTTGGAGGGTGGAGTGGTGCTGTTCAATGCAGGAGCGATGAAAATTAAATGAATAAGAAAAATTTGAATCTCGACTGGTGTAAGCAAGTGTTTGTGTGTGTGTTCTGTTTAAACCAAAGACAGACGGCCCTGTCCATCCTGACACTCAATACTGAGCTCTGCAGCCTCCACATGGCTCGGGGTTAATTAAAAATCCTTCCTGGCCCGGCTGGGCCTCTGACCCTGCAGCTGAGCGGCTGCAGCGTTTGGGCGGATGGTGGAAGTGAGCGCAGGGAGACGTAGGGGCTGAATCTTTGAAAGCAGAGCCATGACAGCTGAGGGGGAAGCATGTGTGAGGCATGTTTGTTTTGCATTTACCCCCCCAAGCGCAGCTGTGTGCACTGTCCTTTTCCCAGAACACCGGAACACAGCAGACGCCCTCACAGCTCGCCCTCCATCCAACCTCTCAGATTCAGCACAGAGGGGCCCCCATGTTCACCCCCCTCCTCTGATGCGTGCACATGCACCGTATTTGGACTGGAGCGTTGATGTAATTTGGGCGACTTCAGGGGGATCTGCTCTGCTGACAGGTTATTGCTGCTCCGACCTACCTAATAGGAAAGTGAATGTGTTTCGGTTTAGGCAATTAGCTCCGCCTCGAGGTGAGCTATGAAAGGTTATTCGCTTTATGAGACCTTTAGGCCTAAATCAGGATTTGAAAAGGAAACGGAATCTCGTGATACCGAAAGGCTAATTTTAGTCGACGAGGAAGCTGTTATCGGCCTCAACAGGTGGAATATTTGGATGACAACATTTTTTGGGGTTCAGCTGATTTTTTAAGGTTACCTTTTAAATGATTTTAGAAATCAAGTCAAAAAAATGAGGCCAAGTCCAAGCTTTTTGATCTGCAGAAACCCTGAATCAAAATGAGTCACTTCACTGGTCAGAATAACCGCTACATGGAGCTGTAAGCACAGTATGGGAAAACCAAGAAATCTAAATGTTTTAATAAATGATATCAAATTCTAATATTCAAAGTTAAAAATCAACATTTGGGTCATTGTCAGCATTTTGAAAAAGCATATTTTTGTTCCCTTTTGAGGCAACAAGTCAAAGTTCATAATAAATCATAAATCAGCCTCTGATTTTTCATATTAGAAGATTCAAAGAGAAAATCAGTTTTTTTACTCTAAATCTTTGACACCTAAAATTCACCATTGATTCCTGACAACTTTAATAAATAAAGATTAATGAGTGTCAAAACAGATCAAACATCTATTTATTATCTTTACTGTTTTGCTTTTCAAAATCTTTAGATTTCTTATTGAAATGTTCCAGTTTGACTAAATTGGTTCATGTGATTCTATAATAATAAAATGTGTGCTTACATCTCAGTGGCAACGACTCAGACGACCCTTAAGCGTTCCTTTTACCATCACGCCTCACCTTGTTTACAAGATTCACTACTTATTAATAAACCTAGGTAACACTTTACTATAAGGGTCCCTTTATTAACATTGCTTAGTGCATTATTAAGCATTAATAAACTATTAAATTAAGAATTAACAACTGCTTATTAATAATGTTAATATTAAGTAATGCATTATTAAGCAGCCCACCCCCTAACCTTAAGGACACTTAATAGTTAACAATATTGGGCATAGTAATAAACGGATCCTTTGTTTATTAATGCTTAATAATGCACTAACGTTAATAAAGGGGCCCTGGTTATAAAGTGTTACCAAAACCTAGTAAACGGTTACTAGCTCCATCCATCTATCCATTCTATCCATTCCACTTATCCGAGGTCGGGTCACGGGGGCAGCAGCCTAAGCAGAGAGGCCCAGACTTCCCTCTCTCCAGCCACTTGGGCCAGCTCCTCCGGGGGAATCCCAAGACGTTCCCTGGCAAGCTGAGAGACATAATCCCTCCAGCGTGTCCTGGGTCTTCCCTTGGGTCTCCTCCTGGTTGGACATACCCAGAAAACCTCACCAGGGAGGAATCCATAGAGGCATCCTAACCAGATGCCCAGGCCACCTCAACTGGCTCCTCTCAATGTGGAGGAGCAGCAGATCTACTCCGAGCCCCTCCTGGATGACAGAGCTTCTCACCCTATCTCTAAGGGAGAGCCCAGACACCCTGCGGAGTATAATCATTTCGGCCGCTTGTATCCGCGATCTCGTTCTTTCGGTCACTAGCCAAAGCTCATGACCATAGGTGAGGGTAGGAACGTAGATCGACCGTTAAATCAAGAGCTTTGCCTTCCAGCTTAGCTCTCTCTTCACCACAACAGACCGGTACAACGCCCGCATCACTGCAGACGCAGCACCAATCCGCCTATTGATCTCCTGCTCCATCTTTCCCTCACTCGTGAACAAGACCCAGAGACACTTAAACTCCTCCACTTGAGGCAGGACCTCGTCCCTGACCTGGAGAAGCATTCTACCCATATCTGATACTAGCTCTGTCATATATTAAAACCAAATCTGCAGCAGTATATCCATTTTTTTTGCACGTTTTGATAATCATTTTAATTAAATATCAGATGCTTTACATGTTTATGCTGTTCCAGAGGGTTAGATAACGATTTTGTCGTAAATTTGGAGGTCATTAAATGCTAAAACCTGTTGAAACACACTCGTTCATGCAAACTGTAAGCCACCTCACTGTAAAAATATGAGTGTAATGAGGTTATTTTAAAAGGTTTGCAGGTGCAGGAGGAATCATGCATCTCTGTTGAATCAGAACTGCTCTTGAGTTTAGGGCCTCTATTGTCTCAGGTCCTAAGAGCTTGCTGAGGACCTCTCGGTGCAGCTGGTGGGTTTCTAATCCTGATGTTATTTAGGCAAAAACATGTGATTCACCTGAACAACAAGCTGAACGGGAAATAAAAAACACAACATTTCAAATTTAAATAAAGGAGTAAAACAGCACCAAAGTTTTACTGCTTACACTGAAATCACTGAAGAGAAAAAAGGAGTTTTTATGTATTTGAGTAAATTAGTGCATGGATTTACTGGAAACACTGTTTTAGCATCTTTTCTTGCCTGTCGTCAGCGTACTCTGGTTGCTTTCTTCCAGGGGAGGCGTCACTTCCTTTGTCATATCTTATTCTCATTGCATATTCTTTTTTTTTTTTTGCAGCATTTTTGATGGTAGTCACTGTTTCCTGTGGAGTTTTGACTTACTCCACGTTGGGTGAGCACAAGATTCCCCCCATCCAGTGTCCATGCACACATCATGTCGCCCAGGAAATGGCAGCACTGTGCTCTTTGGCTTTCATGCGCAAAGTGGCAATACTGGAGGACTTGCGGTCAGGGTCCATGTTGAGATCGTACGTGTTGATGCCCCCGGCCATGCCAGGAGTTCCTCCAAACAGGCTGCCCATGTGAGGCTGTCCAACATGGCCTCCAGGGCCCGGTACGCCCAGGAAGTCAGACATGCCGCTGGCAGAGTGGGGATGAGGTGTCATACAGGGGGTCACGGTGTCACAAGGCACCACACAGCCAGGAACAGGAGATGCAGCGCTGCTGCCACCGATCCAGGAAGGGTTCTGAATCTGAAAATGATGTAGACACACATCAGATTTATTTCATTTTTGCATGACATTTAAGCAGTAGTGCCACCAAGGGGTGGCCAGGGGGGCCACCTCTGGAAGATTAGTGGCCACCCCATCAGATAAATCACATTCATGTTCACACAAACCACGCATTCAGTGTTGCCAACTGCCTCGGACTGATAGTAGCTGAAGTTGACCCAGTCTCTAGATGCTGCCAGATGATGTTATACGCAATTTTTTTTCCCCACACACTAATTTGCATATTGATGACTCCGTCATGCCGCATTGGTGTCAATTTCTCCTCAATATCCAATATGAAAAGAAGAATATATGTAATTTAATATGTTTTTAATTTAATAAACCTCAATTTAAATATATATGCACGTCACTGAGGCTCACCATTTTCAAAAATGTATAAATCCTAAATCCCAGTAGTTTTGGCAAATTGGAACTGTTTTAAAATTCTAAAACAATAAAAGTTGAAATAATAAATAAAATAACAGTTTGAAATTTTGTCTGTTTTCTGAAAATTTTGTGTCTCTCAAATTTGAGGACATTTGATTTAAATATGATAGATGCATAGGCCTATTGTTTTTTTAATGAAGGAACAATGCAGCGCACAGCTACAGGCTAAACTGAGTTACCACAGGGATCAATTTGGTGTGCCACCCAAACATTTTCACTTGCTCGCCCATGAAAGTTTTCTGGGGGCACCACTGCGTTTAAATAGTATTTTATTTCTGTTCCACCAATAGCCTTTCACAGCGGCTATAAATAGATCTTCACGTAACATCGCAGTGCATTCTGGGTAGCCCTAGAGAAACAAACTATGGGTCTGAGGAGCTCTGATCACAGATTTATAGTTTCGTCTCCTAAAGATGTTCAGATGGGAAAGAACTAAGCACGGATGTTGGGGGTTGTGCAAATTGAACAAATCGGACTCTAGATACCCAGATTGAAGTTGGAGGGGGAATTTTTTTGTCCACAGCAACAATATTACACAGCTATATTTGTTCCACACATTTTGCCGGTGGGAAAGGTCCTACATCTGAGAATGACGAGCCACGGTCACAGATGTGTGTGGAGTTATCCAGGAGGCAGCGATGTAACAAAGAGGTCCAGCCGAACGTCTCAGTCAAACATCCAAACGTAGACGAAAAAGGCTTTTGACCAGAGGTAGATGTGTGTAAAAGGTAGCGACACAAATAATTGTAAAAGTAAAAAATAAAATGCTTTGGGAAAATGTTACGTGAGCTCTGTGAGTCATGAGTAACTGAGCATAAAAGCTTGAATTTTGTTTCCGTCAATTTGTTTTTGTCCCCTGAGCTCGTTTTTTTCAATTGGCAAATGCGGTTTGTTTGTTTAGCATTAGCACAGAGCAGCACTTGCAATGACCATAAAGTAGGTTATTGCATATCCATTTTATTTCACACTGAAATGTTTCATCTGCAGCAGCTTGATGCAAAAGTGTTTGGGATTTTATGCCTGCAGAGTTCTGTACCTGTGCGTAGTTCTCATGGCGCGTTAGAAGCGGCAGCTCGTAAGCCGTGGAGAAATGTGTTCGGACCTGCTGCATCTGGCCAAAGCGCTCTCGCTTTCTCCATTTTGCTCTTCGGTTCTGGAACCAAACCTGCAACATCCAAACAACCATATTTAGTCAAATTAACGGCAACAGTTGGCCGTTTATTTAAGAGACAAACTCTGGAGGTCTGGAGGAAATATTAGAAATAGGAACGCAAGACTTTTCTAGTTATAGAAGAACAACTTTGGCTGAGATTTAGACAGTCCATCCTTCTTCTCACTCGAGGTTTACAACTTTCTCCCCTTGGTTTATTTGTTGCTTGTCCACAGCGTGAGCGTTTTCCTCCTCTATAATCACCTTTGACATCTCTAACTGGCTGTGTTTACTGGAATCATTTGTATGTTTGATTTACCAGCAGAGAACGTGAAAGTAATCAGAATACATTGGGTTTTGGTGGGATTTAGGAACCATCTGCTGTGTTTGTCAGCAAATCCAAACATCTAAATTTAGACATTTACTTTCACCATCCTTCGCTGAACTGGACAGAAATTAAGAAGAGAAAATGTGCTCCGGTCGTGTCGGAGGAGATTGAAAAGTGAGATGTGATTATAACCTGGGTTTGTTTGCATTTTCCTTTTTAATTTCCTGACACCTGAATCTTCTGGATTTGCGACGGTTTCCTTCTAAATGAAGGAAGCACGCTAACCTGAGAACATAATCCCTCCCTCCTTGATGTTTTTATACATCTTCTGTTGCACTCAAGCTCCAGAATCCTGTATGGCAATTTTCTCTTGGATCGTTTTTTAAAAAGCTTCAGTAAATGTCAGGTGTTTCCCAGAATGCATCAGTCTTTGCCTTGTTCTGAGTCTGTTGGCCATTATACAGGGATAACATATTTTTGTGCAGCACACACGGCGTTGTGACAGTAATTGGTAAAGACCTTGACAGCTTAAGTAGCTGGTGGACTTTTCAATGAGGCTTTATTTATGTTACTGCCCCAGAGAGAAAGAGCAGAGAAATACCAAACTGGCCCCAGTAGGAGAGCGGTACTGGGCCCAGAACACTTTGAAGTGAGAGAACGGCTCAGAGGATTGATAACCCGCCTCTGCTGTCACTCATTTCAGCCTCCAAAGTAAAAAAGAGTGAGCCTGGATTTAGTTTTCTAACACCGGTAAAGCACTAATAATACAGCTGAAACATCTCTCCACAGTGTTTATGTTCTTTATGTAAGTTTGTTCACTTTTCCTCCTGAAATCCTTCATCACAGAACTTCTAGAACCACTGAAAGTTTAGTTGACGGATGCAAAAGGAATTTACTTTCGTTTTTCAGGGCAGGATTTGCAGTATTATAGGCATTTTGTTTTTTTTAAAGGTGCAGTTTGGGATAAAACCTTAGCATAAAAATATCCTTCAGCTCTTTTTTTCTTTCACAGAACAATCTCACACGTTCCTTATAAATGTTTCTAAAACACAACAGCTAAAGGGAAAGACATTTCTGATGAAAGTCATTAAAAAAACAGATAAAAGTTAATAGAATTTGAATTACAAAATGACTTGAATGTGTCATAAATATGATTATCTGTACACTGTAAAAACAAACTTATGTCTACTGGTTCCACTAAACCTAGCTGCTTAAATGTAAAGAGTAATATACATTTATTTCTAACATAACAACACACACACACACACACACACACACACACACATATTTAAAATGTGCTTGTTTAAACAACTTTAGCAGAACCAGTTGACGTAACCAGCTTGTGTAAATTCAACATTGAATTTTTTAGAGTGATGTGAAAGACGATTTTATCCTGATCCACTTTCAGTATCACCACTTGGTCTCAAACCTTTTCAAACATTTTTTCCTCCACCCATAAAAAACAAACAAACCTCTATGTTAAAACTTTAAACACAGACATTTCTTTACTGGTTTTCCTGAAAACGAGCTGAGTGTTTGTCTCTCAGTGGGCGAGAGCAGCGTCTCGTCTTTCATCCGTAAACTCACGGGGACACCTGCTTTTCCCACATCTGATGCCATCTTGGCTCTCCGGACTATCAGAGCAGCAGATCTGAGAGATGCGATGCTACCGAAACCCTTCGACCCTTGACCCCCCGACCTTCACATGTAGTGTATATGACTCAGATCTGAATTCGCCCTTTCCCTTTGAAACCCTGAGACTGAAAAAGCAAACAACTCCGAGCCCTGCTGTTGTTTAACTGAGAGTTCCTACTTCCTCTCTGGTAACAAACTAAAAGTCCGTCTTTGTTGTAGAGGATGCATTTCAGCCATTTTCTTTACATTTCTCCACTCCAGATGCTGAACTGCTGAGCTGTGAGTTTGTCTCTTTGCGTGTGAATGACCTGAGTAAAGAACAGAACTCCTCTGACTGACAAGGCATCTCGTGTCTTTTATCTTTTTGACTGGAGTGTTTAAGAGGGCCGCTGGGAGGGCCGACGGCTGTAAAGCTGCATCCATCTGAAGCAGGCAGGTCTGCGATAGCACGAACAGCCGAGCAGCATACCTTCAGAGACTCGGGGTTGAGTTATAACCCTGTAACTGAGCAGACTTCCTGTGTTTTTTCTGCTCGCTGCTGCAGCTCGTCGTGCTGTGGATTGGGTTTTGATCAATTTCTTCTCCCATCCCTGCTGACGGGCATCATTTTAATTTATGGGTTGTTTTTATTTCTTTAAATAATGGGTTAAGATACAAGCCTGAAAATGAACCAGATACATCAAACGCAGACCAATCAAAACCTGTGGAAACGGTTTCACACCTACTGGAGACCACAGCAGGGACACATTCTTGTCCGAACAGGACTTTAATGAAAGACAAACACAGAAAATCCAGGAGCTTTGGTCTTCGTCCACATGCTGCACACAGAGAAACCGTGGAGGTCTCTCTCTCTTCCTGTCTCTGTCTCGCTACTCTTGAACGCTGGAACGCATTTCTGCAGTCGTGACCAGTTTGTATGCAGATTTTCTCCAAAGGTCAAAAGGTCACAGACTGGAACAAACTCAGAAAACTAAAAGTTTTAACTGAAAAAGGATGCAGCCATTTTGGATCGTCTGATGAAAATCTGCTCCCTGTAAACTGCACATATGAGGCCCAGGCTGCTCAAACCTCAGCCCCCCACCCCCGAGGCCCCCGGGGCCCCCTGGCCTCTGTAAGCTCCCACTCACTCCCCCACTCTCTCCCTCTCTTGACTCCCACATTTCCAGATAAATCTCTTGTGTTGTCCTGAGTGACTTTATCTCTGCAGAGCTGCAGATGCTGAAGGATCTGGGAGGATGTGTTTTTTAAACCTGATCTGCTCTGACAGAGACCTTTTATCAAACGTAACGGCTGACCTGAGCCAACGTCACACTACGAAAAGTAAAAAAGAAAGTACATTGCGTCTCTCTAAATCCTGGTTGTTGTCCTGTGTTACCTGCACGCGGGCTTCCGTCAGGTCAGTCCTCAGTGCGAGCTGCTCCCGGGCGTAAACGTCAGGATAGTGAGTCTTTTGGAAAACCTTCTCCAGCTCTTCCAGCTGGTAGCTGGTGAAGGTGGTGCGGTTTCGCCTCTTCTTGCCTTTGTTGGTTTCGGCACCATCCGTTTTGTCCAGTGAGCTCCCTAAGTCGTTGCCTGGCGACCTATCAGAGGCCGCCTTCCCACCTTGATCCTTCACACCCAGGTATCTGGTGTCCATTCCAGGTGGATCTGAGTCCGGTGCCAAATCAGAGTCAGTCAGACCTGAACTGTCCTTACCTGCAGGAAAACAAAGCATATGTAACTATAGTGTTTTTTGCTGTTTTAAACGATTGAACAGCTCTTTGTAAATCAGTGTTTGTGAAAATAGGAAAGTTTGCAAAAAAGTGAACTAGTTTAATTGCAGTAGACAGAAAAGTGACAGGATTAGTTTATTTAATGCATTCGGCCCCTTTTCAGCCCAGTGAGGGAGTCGCAGCTGAATGTGTTTGACGACTTTCTTTTCCTTATTTCTTGCCTTTTTTCTCCTAATTTTTTTAATTTAAAAAAATGGTCAAAATATTATATTTTTGTGCTTTTAAAAGGGTTTAAAATGCATTTTACTTTACTTTTAGAACTCAGTTTAAAATCCCAATTTTCTGATTTGTTAGATTAAACACAATATCTATATCTATACATACATTATACATACATATATATATATATATATATATATATATATATATATATATATATATATATATATATATATATATATATATGTATGTATGTATGTATAAGAGAGTAAACAAAATCCCCGAGGCTCTCAGCAGTGAGCGACCCCTGGCTGAACTGATAATTAGTTTGTAATTGATGAGCTCAGATGGGCTCTTCTCCTCCTATGTGATGACATGTCATTGTGAAATAAATCATGGGCACGCATTTGTCTCAAATGGCTGCTTGAACTTGTTTTGTAACTGAAAGTTGTGGATTTTGTCTGCGACACACGAATTAAGCTTCAGTTTTCTTCACTCAGACACATGAACACATAAAACACTCTTTTCTTCTCTTGAATGTTGACGTTCTTTAGTCCAGAATAGTTTTTTATTTATTTTAGTTTTAATCTAAGTTGCCCAGCAGCTGTGTCGTCACAGTTAAATCTGCGGTTGAATATTCTCCAGCCGTCCCAAAGAGATAAAAATCTTTTTTTTTCCATCACACAGACTAGATTTCTTCATGGATGCAGTCAAACTGTAAAACCTCAGGCAGCCCTCTCATCGTAAATTTCCACATCCCTGCGTCTGCCAGATTTCTTGTCGGAGCCAGCTGCTCTTTTTCTAACTGCTGCTGCATCCTGCTAAAAACAAACGACTGCTAACTCACTGAAACACGTTCTCATCGTTATATAACTTATTGTGAACGTAGGACAAGGCTACGTGTTTCTCAGTTTCACTCAGGCAGTAACTCAGGATGGAACTTAACTTTTCATCCAGTGATTTGTCCGAGTAGAAGTGGAAAGTGTGTTTGTTTAAACTTTGATCCTGTTTTTTTGGCACG
The DNA here is from genome assembly GCA_006937985.1 of Aphyosemion australe. Lineage (NCBI taxonomy): Eukaryota > Metazoa > Chordata > Actinopteri > Cyprinodontiformes > Nothobranchiidae > Aphyosemion > Aphyosemion australe. The sequence continues at coordinate 1,413,886 of SSNS01000088.1, forward strand.
AGGAGCTTCATATCCTGCTGAATTTAAGATATTTTACTCACATTAAGAGCTGATTTATTAGGTGTTACCCTTTACTTTGTAATCTATATTTCAAAACATAAAGGCTGTTACTGACAAACAATTTGTCAGATGACATTCAAAATGTTTCAGACTTCTCACACTGGTGTGTTGAATACAGTTTAGAGGAAAATGTTTCTTCAGGGGGAAGTTTTTGCATTCAACTCTTTAATATTTTCTTATATTAAACTTATTGTATGGCATGTTTTGTTTTGGTGATGTGTAGATTAGACTATTTTGGTTCAATTATTTGCAGAAATGTGCGTCAATTTGCACACAACAAGAAAGCCTTAGAAACCAAGAACATTTTAAAGCTAATATAAAATATCATTGATTCATTGGATTAATGTGATGCACAGGCCAGTGTTCTAGTTCACTCCACATCTTCATAGCTGCACAACTGTACACTGGAAACTCTGATTAGTTAGCATTACTTGAAAAACTGATTGCACTTCTAATAATAAGTACATGGGAGTAGGTAATTATGTGGTGGAGCCACTAATGTGTACAAAGTAAAATGCAAGTTAATATAAGGCAAACCAGTACAAAGTACTTAGAAATCTGCTCAGTGTTTCCTCCTGCTGAAAGGTTGAATATGGGACTATTTAATAAAAAGCTATATTTTTTAATAAATAACACCTCCACGGAGCGTTTAGGTGTGTGCAGAATGAAGGTACAGTATTTCCTTTAAAAGCTATTTTTTAATTAAAAAATAATCAAATATTTATTTTGATGGGCACAACACTGGGTTTATGTTTACATCTACCAGCCAGTAGAGGGCACCATTGCGGGTTTCCAAATATGGTATACAGTCCGCTTGGCACAGCGAGGCTGGCCCTGTGGAAAATGGTGGACTCGGCAAGTCAAGCAGCTGCTTCTGAGCCCAGAAGATGTCGTTATCCTTCTCAGAAGAGGAGCGACCATAAAAGATCTAAAACCAGAGTGAGTTTAGGTTGTCATTGGACATGGAGCTGGCTGGTCACTTCACGTATCGGCAGCAAACCTGGCATCCTGACGGCTGGAAACCTTGTTCTATTGTTGCAACTATAACCTCCACACACTAGATGTCACTTTGGTGTTTGTGTTCCATATTCAACCTTTATGTAAATACAACTCATTCAGCAAGCACATTTCTAAGTACTAGTATGTACTGATTTGTCTTACATATAGTAACTTGCATTTAAGTGCATTTAACTATTTACTAAGGCTGTCGCTCTATTGTTGAGATAGCACATTCATTCATTAACAGTAGCAAATATATTGCACGTTAACACAATTTTGTTTGTTTTGATTGTTTCCATTGCTTCCTCACTCTGAACTGTTTAAATCCTCGTGAACGTGCATTCTGCGTGCACACACTAAACACTGAGTGTGTCAACATCATCCGAGGGAGGAAGCTACAAACTTGTGAGTGGAAAAAAAGACATGTCTGCTCTGGGAGTGGACAAGAAAGTATTTGCAGGAGTGACTGCCAACCAAACCACGGGCACCGCGATGGTGAGCGAACGACTCTCTTCCTGTCCCAGGAAAACTTATCAAATGTATTATCTGTTTAAACTTTATTTGCCTCTCTTTTCATTTTTTGCCCCACACTTGATGAAGTAACAGTGTAAAAACAATTTAGAAAAATTAAATGAGGAATAATAAGGCTATAAATATCCTAAAAATAAAACAAATACAATTTATATCCTGTTTTATGGTGTCGTTTTCTCCTAATACTTTGATCCAAATCACCAAAGCAGGGCTTTTGTGGAAGAAGGGACGACAGAAGACAGAAACTACAGAGAAATTTCTCTGTTGCACGTTCTAGACCATTGTTTTGGATTATTGCAACAACAAAGATTTGCATATAGGAAGAATATATTTTTGCTCCTATAGTTTAAAGGAGCATTACAAACATGAAAAACATCATGTCATGGTATAATTATAATCTGTTATTAATTTGTGATTAATCACAATTAAACTTTTTGGTTGATTGAGGGCCCTATTTTCTTTACACACTAAGTGGCCTTCAACACATAATTGTCTACCTCCATTGACTTATTATGTTAAGTGCAGTTGGTTTGCATGCATTTTTCAAGTAAGGGTTACAAACTCAGATTTTACAGTGTAAAAAAATCCAAATATTGACTAAAATGTAAACATTCAGCTTTATAAAATAGGTTAATAAAACCAGCAAAAAGCATTTATTTATTTATATATTTATTTTTGCGTTTGGAGAAGAATTCAGATGAATCTGAGTGCAGCTCTGGCTCTTCTGTCCAACCCAGTTTGTGATGAACGTGTGCTGTTTCTAACTCGCACATCCTATTGCGCCTGAAGGGAGCAAATAAGTTTCATCCAGCACAAATGTCTTACAGTTGTTGAATCATATTCGCTCCACTGGCACTCTCAAGGCCTTGGGGCTGTTTGAAATCACGAAGCCTGACACTGATCAAAGACTTTTGTTCAAATGCGATCGCTGGTGCTTTCTTTGGCAGCGATGGGACGTTGTGAAGATCTGCTTTTCAAAATCTGCTCAAGGTAAGCCGAGTTGGACAACGAGAACTCTAAACTCGCCTCCCGCAGAGAAGATCATCTGCAGCACATTAACAAGTCATGTTTTAGCAGAGAATACTGCACAGATCCGATAGTCAGCGTGTTGCTGCGTTCGAGGATGACAGACGTGTCTGCACAGGGCCGGCCCAAGACTTTGTGGGGCCCTAAGCAGGATTTTCTTTGGGCCCCCCCATACCAACAAGTCAACACCAGAGGATTCATTCGTCATTCCTAGGCTACACTATGTGTAACTATCATTAGCGTCATTTGTAAGCAGCTTACATCATACTGGTGTTATTCTGGCTATTCATTTTACATTTCCAGGAGTAGCGAACCAACAAAAAGGCTCAAATTAATTAGTATTTCCAAATGCAGCGTTATTTAAGTGTGGTATATTAATTAAACTATTTGAAAGTAATATCAGCAGATAAACACTGAATTGATAGTAACCAAATGAAGTCTTTTGCTCTTAAAATTTAGACTAAACTTCACCATAAAACCAAATGACGGTATAGAAAATTATATTAAATCATTTTTCCTTGTGTTATATAATTTAGTTTGTATAACTTAAAGTTATTAAAACTTTTTTTTTTTGGGTCATCTTGGTAGTGTGGGGGCCCCAAACAGTCGCTTAATTTTCATATGCCTTGGGCCGGCTCTGTGTGCACACAGAAGTTCTGACGAACAAAACAGACAGAAAATTAAACGTCCTTTAGAATACGACTGCAAAACATTCATGTTTTCACATGCAACCTTTTAGCAATAATTCAAGAAGGGAATAGCTCCAAGGCCACGAGATTATCAGACTATTAATCTGAGTCAGACAGTCAGCGGACAGCTATTACTGCTGCACGTTTGAAAACGAGGAGGCAACATCAAAGTGGAATTTAACTGGCTGTAAAGCGACAGGGCACCTTCCCTGAGTCTTTATCGGCCGGGTTGGATGGGGTCAGCTCTCTGTGTTAAAAGGAAACACCATCCATCACACAGCACACGGTGACGGAGGGAGATTAATAACATGTCGGTGGAGCAGAAACAGAAATATCTGAAGTGGAAGGACAAAAAGAAGCGGTAGAAAAAAAGAGGGAAAAGGAAATGCATGCATGAAGAGTGTATTATTGTTTTGATCTGGGACGACATGCTGTGCTTTGGTTGGGCTGCAGTAACACAAACGCTATGAGAATCATTGCAGCAAGCGAATATGAACCAAAACTTCAACAGTTATCAGAGAAACACCGGAGTTGACAATCATATGTGCCATCTGTCAGATTATATGCTGTGAATGAGTCTCATCCACTAGCACGGCACAGTTTAGCTATATTAGTATGACTGACTGAGTTATAGCCGCTAATCTGATTACATTCTTCCACTGATCCATTTTTAACCACTTGAGGGCAGCAAAAACAGGAAAAACAAAGAAAAGCTATCACCTGTTAAAATGTTGATGCCTTCAGGAAGACACACAAGCATCATTTTGAGTTTATGCCATCAGTCGCTGATGGTAAATTTTCTTCTGCAGCAACAAGTGACCAAAAAGAAAAGGATTTAAATAAAGCTTAAAAAAATTATTTTGCAACCTTTATCTCATGTAATCTTTGTTTTCATATTTCTCCTCCCAACAGCTCAGTCCCAAACGTGACAAAAGGTTTTCGGCCTTGGGTTTTTGTTTTGAGACGAGAACAAATCACTTCAAGTCTACGAGAAAGTCCATCATTTTTAAAACGCTTCTATTTATTTGAACTTGACAGGGTTTTGCAAATAGTTGTTTCTCTTTTTAACTCTTAGCTGAGAGCTGAAACATGAAAAGGAAAGCCAGCCCCCTTCTTTGTAAACTCTCAGGATCTCACCGTGTTCTGGATGACGGAGAATCCACACCAACGGTGCAAAAAGCTCAAACTGGAGGGATTAAATGTTTGCTTTGTAACTGAGATTTTCAGAAAACAGAATATCTGGATGTTCATCAGCCAAAAACTAACCAGTTTCCATCAACAGCCTTGTCTCCCTGTAACCAACAATCAGTCAAATATATAAAGATAAGTGATGAATATCAGTAGAAACACAACCAGCGTTTTATGAGCTTATTAAAAGATCTGTAACACTTTACAACAAGGGTCCCTTTATTAACATTACTTAGTGCATTATTAAGCCTTAATAAACTATTAAAGTATTAACAACTGCTTAATATTAATGATAATATTAAGTAATGCATTACTAAGCAGACACCCACCCCCTGGCTCTTTGTCCTAACCTTAAGGACACTTAATAGTTAACAATATTGCGAATGTTAATAACGGACCCTTTGTTTATTAATGCTTAATAATGCACTAAGTAACGTTAATAAAGGGACCCTTATTGTAAAATGTTACCGACAGTGATTCCAAAATCAAGCTTAAATAAATTTGCAGCATCAAACAAAGCAAATGACTTCCTGAAGTTGAGCATACTCTCCAAACTTACGCAACCATCAGACCTTCTAAAAATCTCAAAACTGACAAACTTCCCTTCTGAAACACGTGAAAGAACTCGTGTTTTTAAATTACGGTAACTAAAATATGCAGCCACACATAAAACCTGTTGAACTTTATCATTTAAATCCAAAAGGTCATCTTACTTCACAAAGACTGAGCCGCTTTGACGCCGTCATGGTTCTGCAGGAGAGCTGAAGCTGTGACAAAGAGACCAAAGGAAGTCCTGAACTTCACCAGCTCTCGCTCGGCCATGCGAGCTGAGCCTAATGTAAATTATCCTGCCAAACGTTGGGCTAAACGGTAAAACGATCCTGAGTCCTTGTCGCCTCCACTCATGTCATGGACATGCTGAAGTGTGTCTCGGTCGTCTGGGCTGGTTCCCATTACGCCCTGCTCCAGCCGATCTGCAGATATCTGAGGCTTTAACGAGTCGAGGGTGATGAAGGAACGAAATAACCTCATGAGGCCCTGAAATCACACCTAAGTGTCTCTAAGCACCGCTGGAGGCTATGAAATATGAACGCATGTAGAAAAGAGCAGCTTTTTATGTCTTTAGATTGTGTCACAGGGGCAAATGTGCAACAACAGCCTCAATCCTGTCAGATTAGGACTTTAACACCTCATGTGGCTCGGTGTGAGAGGTGCAGTTTAACGCCAAATGTTGCAAAGAGTCTGGTGTTTGACATGAAGGTGTTTCAAATGGATTTTCTCTGCTGCATGCAGGACGACTCAAGCTGATCAAACAGATGAGGGCAGGAGGGTGAAGGTGCTGCTTTAAGATCACAGCGTTTACTGATACTCCTGATTCTCTTCTTTCTGCACTTTCCCCTCTTTCCCCCCAAACGCACGCCGAGCCTCAGTCGTCTGTCAGCTCTCTAAACGTTCAGCTTCCCTTTCTCCTGAAAGCCTCCCCGCTGATTTCATGCACCAGCATGATTGGCAGCGTGTTCAGCGTAAACAACGTGTTTGCAGCGACTCCAGTGTATGCAAATGTTTACTAGACGGCCATCCTGCTCTCTGTCAGCCCAGAACGTCTCAGTTAGAGCTGACGGCTCTGAAATCAGACAGAATTATAACACGAGAGTTCTGGGATACGCTGAATGTCTTAAAATACGGTTTAAAGGAGGGAGGAGGTGAAATTTCAAATGATAACAGGAATTAGATCAGTAAAACTTTACACCTGTAAAGATGGTGCTGACATTTTTTGTGTCATCAGGTGAGTCCTGATTGATTTTAATTTGTGCTGCAATTAAATTAGCGAGAGCAAATTTACAAATAAAATGAAAAAGAAAGAAAAAAGAGAAGCTGTGGCGAGGAGTTAGAGGAGGCTGATCTGTGGGGGTCAGCGTGAGCAGAGAAATGAAAGCAAACAAAGAAGTTTGACATCTGAGTCCCAGAGTTCCTCTCTCTCTCTCTCTCTCTTTCTCTCTCTCTCTCTCTCTCTCTCTCTCTCTCTCTCTCTCTCTCTCCTTTACTAAAGAAAAATTACTTTAAGGATCTAAACTTCAATTATAACCATTTAATCTCATCCAAGTAAAATAAAGTTTTCAAGTCAAATACTAAACAGGAAAACAAACAAACAATTAAATACATAAACAAAAATTAAAAGTCCCCACATCAAATAAACAAATTCACAATTAAAATAAAAAATAAATGTCAAACCAAAATAAAAAGCTGAATACAAACGTAACACAAAAATATACAAATATGATCCATATATCAGATAAATAAATAAATAAATAAATAAATAAATAAATAAATAATCAAAGAGTGGGTTTATATTTCTGTCTGACAGGAGGGTGTTTACAGTTTAGTCTGCGGCGCGCGCCTTGTTTACAGCTTCGTGTAAAATTTTATCCCATCTCGATTTACCGGATCTATGTCGAGGTTAATAGGTAATAAAAACTTAACAGCGGTTTTTAAAAGAGCCACATGAGCTTTTGAAGAGATTCATCTCTGCTGCCTGACGCGATGGAGCCATAAAAGCGAGACTTGAGTCTCCGGGATCTGTCAAAACATCATTAAACTGCTCTTCAGCTGCACTCATGGTGACGGACAGGCTGATCCCAGATCAGCGCGGAGGAGACTTTATTCTTTAAGGATTCTGCTAACAATACATTTATTTGTTTGCTTTAATATATTAAAGTGAAGTTATTTGCTCTTCTTTTCCATCGTGTGTGCACTTTTTTAAATTTCACTCTAAATTTAAATGCACAAAACATTTTTATTATAATGTTGCTCATTTTATTCGCAGTTCTTCCCTCCCTCCATAATCTCAAAACTAGAATTTCCTCTTTTTGGAACTGATTTAAATTTGGTTCTATGATTTAATAAAGAAAGAAAAACGATCTGTTTCATACGCTCTGACTTTTATTTTGTGTTTCCTTTCTGCTGGATTTGAGTTCTTGGACTGTTGGGCGCATTTTATCCGCTTTTTAGGCCTTTTCTATTGTTAAAATAATAACTGTCACGTATTGATGTGGAACATGTTTTTTCTGAGAGGTGAAAAAGCTCATTAAAGAGGCCAAACGAGGTTTTACTCCCAGCCTGCATGAGCAACAGCTCCTCTTCGTAAATGAACCAAATCTAAATGAGTCTGAAGCCATTAGGCCTTCTGAAAACCTGTTAATTTAATTGTCCGACTCAGCTTCAATATTAAGGATTGTAATGAAGATTATCGCATTAAATGCACCCTAATTTAATTTTGAGTCTCAAACAGAGAGTTTGATGCTGATTCGTCTCCATAGCGCTGCACGCACCACCGCGCGGCCGCCTCTCTGCGCCTGTTGGACCTGAGAGCTGCTGCTGCTGCTGCAGATGTTTCCTGAACGCACGAGCTTGCGTGGTGACAGAAAACGGATGGACAAGCAGAAAAATTCTGAGCTGAAAACTGGATCAGACAGGGAAAATAGAGCAGGACGAAACAGATCTCAGATCAGATCAACTTCATCCGCGCGCAAATCTAAAGCCGCTGAATTATTGCGTTATTACGCGTGAAAATTTAGTATAAAAGCGCAAAACAAATCCTGGTTTGGGATTTTTTCCGCTTCACTCACCATAGCAGGAGATGAGCGCTCCGTCGCGTCCTCCCTCTTGGTGCAGTTTGTCCTCCTCGGGGGGAGTTTTGCAAGAAGACCTCTGCACGAAGATCTGGTATTTGCTGAAAGTGCCTTGCCCAGCTGCAGCGGCATCCAATGACTGGCACTCCTGCTGCTGGAAGGGGCTCCGGGATTTCTCCCCGTAAGCCTGACCTTTGTTGGACAGGAAGGCGGCGGGGCTGTATTTGGTGTCACTGGTTGGGAATGTCCTAAAGTGGTCCGTCTGGCGATCCCTACCTTGGCTATAATATGAATCCATGGATGTCATGTTGCTGTGTGAAACGCAGGTTTCAGCGTCCATGCCTTAAAAAAAGTAAAGAGGAGAACAAAACCAAACTTTTTTTCTCTCCCTCCCTCCCTGTTTCTCCGTTGGAAGAAAGAAGCGCAGAAACCCCTTCCTCCTTTACCTCATTCAGATGAAAATACGCAGCCCTGCGCTTCAGCCCACACCAGACCGCAGCTGGCTTTGGTTACAGAACGATTCAGATCTTTTCCAGGAACCACTGTCGTTGGCCAAACGCTCCAAACTCTCCCCCAGGTCTGAGGAGAGCTGCACAACCCCGCGTCCCCTCAGAGGATTGGACCCACAAATCCTAGCCTCGAATCTCTCAAGTGCTGATGGCACGAACAAGTCGGGTCGATTATTTACTAAAAAAAATAAATAAATAACTCACAAAACAGGAAAGGGGTGTGGGGGGGGGTCTACACATGACATTAATGTCTTTTGGTTATGAATAAAAGGCCACGGGGGTGGAGAGCGCGCAATTTTACGCATCATTAGCAACGGTTCATCAAGTCCAAATGATCCATATTGATCCTGCTGCGCCTTCTGAATGAGTCGTGTGTTCAATAATCCAAATAAAAACATTGTTATGACCACTAGAAATTCATTTCAGAGCCACTTTTATTTTAATTAATTATTCCAGCCATTGGAAACTTTTAAAACAGCTAATCTGTGATCAAATGTCGAAGGTTGCATTTTATTATGATGTTTATTTTGTGACAATTAGGATCGTTTGAATCATTTTGTCGGTTTTTAACTCATTTGTGCGCAACATGTGCCTTAAAATAAAATAAATCCTACGTGTTCTGAGAAAAATTAAAACATATTTAGAGATTATTTCAGACAGCACCTCAGTTTATCAGCAAAAAACGTTGATTTTGGTGTTACTTGCGCTTTAATATTCCTTTGTAAAAATGGTTTTATCTAAAATAAAGCTCTAAAAATGGTTCAAAATCAAAATAAAATGAAAAATTCATTATTTTTTTATTATTCTTGTATTAGCTGCATGCTTTAACACATTTTATTTCATTCTTGTTGGCAACTGCAGCTTAAAACACATTTGTTTGCAAAATAATCCTCTAATCTTGGTTTTAAAATATTGATGTTTATCATTTATAGTCCAAATTAAAGCTTGCAACTTTTATTTTCAAACAAAATAGGCCTATTTGTGTTTATTTATTATATCTGGGGATCTTTTAATTTAACTGAAGCGCATTTGAACATCAGGAAATTGGAGTCTTATTTCTTATATTTGTCTTTTAGAATTTAGTTGCTTTGTACAATCTGTGTCTGGTCAATTTTCCATGAATAAGTTGCTGATAATACAGATTGTGGTGTTTTGGTTTAAAAAATTACAAATTTTTTTATTTTTTTCTGAATTTATTTTGTTTTATTCCTTTTTTTAAGTAATACATTAAATCAATGAAAAGGAAAAGTGTGTTTTTTTCTTATGCTACCAAGATTTTAAAAGATTGTTTAAAATTGATCTAAAACAAGAACTGAATGACACATTGCATTATATTGTTGACTAAATTGATTATTAGCAGTTTTAAATTTTGTTTTTAAAGATATATGAAATATATCCTTTGGGACATTTTTTAAAAAATAACTTTTTTGATTAAAAAATGGACAGAAACTGCCCCATTTATTGTTTTTTGTTTGTTGCTAAAACAGTTCCTGTGTGAACCGCAGCACGCTGCTAGAACTGAGAATGATCCAGAGAGAGGGGAAATATGACAGCCTCAAAGTGAGAATGTATGCCGGCAAAACACTGCAGCAAAGACGCAAATGTATTCCTGCAGTCATGCACACATGGTGGACACATGCACACATAGGAGCACATGTGTGAGACAAAAAAAAAAGAAAGAAAGAAAGAGGAGCAGAAATCTGCAGCAGTTTTATTCCAGATTAAACCCAAGAGACCGAACAATGTTTGTGTTTAACACCCTGCTCAGTTTTTGAGGAGGTGAAATTTACCTCACAGCAGTTTCATCTCCTGGCCTCAAATAAATGTCTAATTACTCCTAATTCTGTCTCTCAACAGCAGGATTTATGGCACACTGAATAATCCGAGCCTCAATCTGCAGAACAATGTGTTGTCAGTCTTGTTAGGAGTTCAGATTATGTTCGGGCACAAAAACTGAATAATAATAATAATTTGAGTCAAGTTATGGAAATTTTGGTAACACTTTACAATAAGAGTCCCTTTATTAACGTTACTTAGTGCATTATTAAGCATTAATAAACAAGGGGTCCCTTTATTAACGTTTGCAATATTGTTAAGTGTCCTTAAGGTTAGGACAAAATGCTGGGGGGTGTCTGCTTAGTAATGAATTACTTAATATTAACATTAATATTAAGTAGTTGTTAATACTTTAATAGTTTATGAATGCTTAACAATGCACTAAGTAACGTTGATAAAGGGACCCTTGTTGTAAAGTGTTACCTAAACTTTGTGCTTAATGTTTCCTTTCAAGTTCATGAACACAATTAAATCTGATTTTCATAGATATAAAAGTTCTGATTTAGTTTATTTCAAATGAATGAATGAAAAAACTATAAAAAGAAGAAAACACCAAGAAAACCAAAGTTTGTTTGTCTCCTCTAAAGATTATCAGTTGCCATGCTGCTAATCCCACCCCTTCTCCATTACTATCCTAATACTTTATTGTTAAAGGTGTTGACAAGCATTTAATCAGTACATTTGCAGTGGTGCCTGGTAAGTTGTACTCAGGGTAAAAAAGCCCAGACGCATCTGGATCAGCACAGATGAGTCAGCTGGAGGAGAGAGTGTCAGAACACGGCAGGTTCTGGAGTTTTATTTCCTGATATTTAGACATCTCTCCTCTGATTGGCTAACAGCAACACGACTCTACCACTGACTCTGTTTGCTCTGCAACGTTGATGTTTTATCTCCACAAATAACACAAGCCTGGAGGAGTTCTGCTGTGTGGTGGAGTTGCTAATGCTAACGGTTAGCTTCTACTAGCCGAGACGTTCTCTGCTGTTTCCTGGACGCTAAACCAACAACAGCCTTCCCCGTCACGAGCCAAGATGGGTGAGTCCATGAATGTTAAGTGACAGTGTGACGTAGATCTGTCAGGCTTGAGTAGAGTGACCAATTATAATCAGGAATAATCATTAAAAAATGTATTTTCAGTGTTCCACACCTTTAATAAAACATAATATTCACATGTCTGCTATTTTGGTTAATTATTGGAAATTATTGAAAAGTTTTTTTTTTCTTTTTTGAGCGCAGGATGATCAGAGTGATACGTGTCAGGTTTCTAGCTCAGGAACACACACACGCACACACGCACGTACACACACACAGCACACACACACACACACACACACACACACACACACACACACACACACACACACACACACACACACACACACACACACACACACACACACACACGCACACACACGCACACACACACAGCAGAAAAAAACTCTGACATCATCATCTTTCTTAACATAAACCTACTCTGTATAATAAAAAATAATAATAATGAGTCAGATTCCTTTGAGAAGAGCTCACTGATGATGACAGAGTCTAAATTTAAACTTTCTGACTGAACCCATTCAGAGTTAAATCAAAGTTTACATCTGCTGGCTTTTAAGATCAAAGTGATGACAGTCGCCTGACAAAGCCTGTTATGTGTTTTATCATATTTTATTGAGCAGTCAAACATTTTCCCTGGCAGGAAAACAACGAGCTCTTGGGATAAAGATGAATTTCTTCCACGTTTGTGGATGTATTTCATGATTAACACCGCTTTTCTTAGCCTGAATCAAACTACACCTCCTTTATTCTTAAAAATATCTAATTTCTTATCTGAAAAATCTGTTTTTAAAACTGTAATTAACAACTCATCACATATAAAAAAGGTCTCTTCAGAGAGCAAAACACACGTGTCTACAGAGCAACCAGGGAGTTTCACTAGTCCTCACACAAAGCCTCCTAAAAACATCTCCCCACCGGATTCTCCAAACCGATGACTCAGTTGACTCGCAGCCGTGACTAATTCTTTAGGAAGCTCTGCATAATTATGTTTTATTTGATGCATTTTCCCAGTTTTCTGTCAAATACATGAAGACGTTGTTCTGATGCTACAATGAGGAAGGCTGTTGTTGCAGCGGTGACCCCGACGTGGCCCTTCGGAGCTCAGATTTATTCTTCCATTAATTAGACTGATGGGATATTTATGAAAGTGGGTTTTTTTAAAAAAATAACCCCACAAGGACACAGAAGAGACATCAGCCCACATCCTCCATGCTCCGACAGCATTAAACTTTAGCCTCTCCGGTCTGACTTTAGCCTGTGGCAAAGAGACTTGATTGAGGCCTTTGATGGGCATTAATACACCATGGAGAGACGGCTTTGTTTGGGAATGGAAACGAACATAAAACGGAAGGCGGAACAGGAAGGAGAGGGGCCCACAAGCTGATCTTATTTAATTTCACATAAAAGAGTCATCTCATCTCCACGAGGCCTGTTTATGCACCTCCGAGAACAAAAACACAGACTGAGCAAGAAGAGGACGACGGAAAGCTGAAATCACGAGACTACATGGATGAGGAGAGAGAAAATAAGTAATGAGGTATAGATGTGTTAATTAAAGAGGTCCTTCACTCATATTTTTAATACATTTGCAGTGGTCTATAGTTGGAATGAATGCCTTGTAGTCGTACTCTGGGGAGAAAAAGCTCTGGTGAGCCTGTTTCAGCACACATAATTCAGCCAGAGGAGAAAGTAGCTTCAGACGATTTGGACTCTTATTTTCTGATATGTGGACATCTTTCCTCTGATTGGCTAACAGCAACATGACTCTACCACTGACTCTGTTTGCTCTGCAACGTTGATGTTTTATCTCCACAAATAACACAAGCCTGGAGGAGTTCTGCTGTGTGGTGGAGTTGCTAATGCTAACAGTTAGCTTCTACTAGCTGAGACGTTCTCTACTGTTTCCTGGACGCTAAACCAACAACAGCCTTCCCCGTCGTGAGTCAAGATGGGTGAGTCCATGAATGTTAAGTGACAGTGTGACGTAGATCTGTCAGGATTTTCTAATCCTAGAGTTTCACCGTCTATTTTCTATCAGAAGCTAATGCAGCAGATAGGTGTAGGAGACTATTTTCATGTTCAGCCTGCATGAAAAACTCAGTGACAAATCAAAAATAATAATTAAAAAATGGTTTCTCAGTGAAACACCTCTGTAAGAAACAGAAACTGGATAAAAAAATAAAAATGGAAACGAAAACTAAAGCAAAGATCCTAAAAATAAGTAAACCCAGCAAGTATTTTTCTATCTGTGCTAGAGAACGTGCTGAATTTGCTGCCACTTAACGTTGTGTAATTGTTTTTAATCCTTAATTTTACATAAAAAAACTTTTATTTATCTTGAAAAGTCCTGCTGAACAGCAGGTTCATTCATCTCTTCTAAGTAAGATCCTTCACTTAGCTTTAATGTGCTGCTGGTGTCACATGAGCAGCAGACCGACCTGCAGCAGAAGCTTTTCTGATCAAATTAAACCAAGAAAAAAAAATTGCATTTATTTTTAAGTTGCATGGTTTTTGTGCTCACCGTTTGCATACACAGGCAGTATTCATAATCACAGAATTTGTGGCATAATTTGTTCCTGAATATTTTCACAAATAAAGACGATTCAGCTCTAAAAGAAACTACAAGATGGCACATTTGACAGTAATTATTTTATATTTCTGTTAGAACCGTCCATTTTCTGTCCATAACATGAGTTTGAGAATTGTAGAAGATTCATTCAAACAACCACATCAAATGTTTTTATACCTATTTAAGAAAGAATTTAGTTAGACACATCCTAACAGTGAAGGAGTTCTGGGAGTCGGACTCATTGACTCCGGTGTGTTGTGATGTCATAATTATGGCCGCCACAGCTGACCAACATTAGCAAACACTGACATGGCTATACCTCAATCAGTTTTACAGATATTGAGATCGAATCTGATGCAGTAGAAGAGTCATTCATTAAAAAACTTGTGATATAAAGTCATTTTCAAGAAATTAGTGCACCATCATTTTTCTTGACATAATTCATTGTAGTAGCAAATACATGAATGGTTTCCCATTTATTGTGTTTCTGCACTTTTATTTTGATGAAGTCTGTTTGACTTCACTGAGTTATGAAGTCCTGGGAGATGGTAAGAATGAGAAGTGTCATATCTAACTTTGTCAGTGGATCTGAGCAGTTTCTGCATTGATGTGGACTCGGTACTGAGCTGAGTCAAAACGGTGCTGATTCATCAGTCTGTATGTTTCCATTATCAACAAATGGTGAGCTATCATAACCAACTTCCTTTAAAGTGGACCTAGTAATCTAAAACAGAGCTTTGAGCCTCTAAAAAGCATCAGAAATGTTCTTTTGGCTTTCATCTGTCCCAGGAGCCCTGATACAGGCCATTCTAAACCCCCTAAACCAGCCTTGCTGTGAAAAGAGCTGTTTGCCCCTCCCACTCGGCCAGGACATGAATATGATAATGAGCTGCTTGCTGATTGGTCGGTTTCCCCAGAAGGCCTCAGACACTGGAGACATGCAGGTTTGAGGAGGCGTGGCTCCCCCTGATGACGTGTTAAGGAAGGTTTTCTCAGATCAGAAGTTTATCTCTCGCCTTTTTCAACTTTCTAATTTACATAAAAAGTAGGTCAAACATGGCTTTGACTTTTTGGCGTGCTACTTTTGACCACCCAAGCTGTCTTTATTCAACAACAACAAGGAAAATGTTGGTTTACATTCTAGGTCCTCTTTAATGAATGCTGGCTCCAGTTATGCTGCTATAGGCTTAGACTGCTGAGGACATACTGACCACTTTCCACACTCTGCTACTCTCTTCTACCACCACTCTCTAATTGCATTATTTCCTGTTATTTCAGCTGTTAACTTTATTTTCTCTCTAAGTGTTTTTCTCCCCAGAAGAAGCTACACTGGCGTTCTGCTGAGCTGTGGTGGCCTCATGGAGGGGGCCATCGGCTGGCACACTGCTGCCAACCACCTAACATTCTCCCTTTCCTGATATTACATCTTACTTTCTTTAACATAGAATGTGCTACTATTAGTTCACCTATTGAATTAATTATAGATTCACTCAGATAAAGACAATAAAGTTTCTCTTACTCTTACTAAATAGAACTTCTACTAAGAAATCACAGTGTAGCCATAGAAACACTACTTGATATATGTGGTGTGTGTGTGTGTGTGTGTGTGTGTGTGTGTGTGTGTGTGTGTGGGTGCGGGGTGTGCCTGTGCCTGCTCTGTCTTCTCAACCCCCAGTGAGCCGTAGCGGATGGCTGCTCATACTGAGCCAGGATCCTCTGGAGGTTTCTTCCTGTTAAAAGGGAGTTTTCCTTCCCACTGTCGCTAAATGCTTGCTTAGTATGAGGATTGTACCAACACAATGACACTAGTCAGTGTCTTGATGCAATCTGCTGGGTCCCTTATATAGGAAACTTTTTTACTGATTGGCTTATGAACTGAACTGTATTGGAATGTTTACTTTGTGAAGTGCCTTGAGACGACTCTTGTCGTGATCTGGCGCTATATAAATAAACTGAATTGAATTGAATTGAATTGAAGAACTATGGTTAAAGAGAAACTCTGCTCCTTCACAACTTAAAGGAGACATCATGACTTTGTTTCTTAAGTTATAATAGTCATATGGTCGATACAAAACATGTTCATGAGGTTCTTTGCACAAGATCTCTCTCGCATAATGAGATTCAGCACTTTTATTCTTGACATTTTCAGTACCTTCCAGAATGAGCCGTTTCACGGTTCTGTCACTTTAAAAAAACAGGCTGGAGCTGGCCACGCCCACCCATCCCCTGATTGGCTGCTACGAGGTGAGGAGCTCTGATATCCGGGAGGGGCTCGGAGCAGAGCCTCATGACACGTGGTTCTATACTCATTTCCCCGTTTATGACATCACAAACAGGAACTTTTTGAATTGGCTTGTTTTAGGCACACAATTAAAACCAAACACTGGCAGAAAACAGATGGATGGATTATTTTCATGTTTGGAGAGAGTAGAGGCCCACATGGCAGCACAAAAGGATGCAAAAGGTGAGTTGAAACATTTATGTGCATTTCAGTGCTTTATCACTCATCTACAGGTTTTTCTTTTTCATCTGCCTTCATCAGAAATACCTTGACACTGGACCTTCGTGCACCTTGCAAGAGGCTCAGAGGAGATGCCCAGCCCCATCTGGTCCCTCAACACACACCAAATCCACAGATGAAAGTTTATTAAGATACGGAAAAATGCGTCCCATATGTGACTACCTCCAGAGTCTGGAGTTGATCTTGGGAATCCTCGCTCACCGATATGATCAGTTGAGAGAATTATCTCGCTTCATCAAATTCAGAGCACACCCAGATTGCACACAAAACATGCCGTGTGCAGTGTGTGTTTGTGTGTT
The DNA here is from genome assembly GCA_006937985.1 of Aphyosemion australe. Taxonomy (NCBI): domain Eukaryota; kingdom Metazoa; phylum Chordata; class Actinopteri; order Cyprinodontiformes; family Nothobranchiidae; genus Aphyosemion; species Aphyosemion australe. Next base: position 1,430,795 of record SSNS01000088.1, read on the forward strand.
GCTTGAAAGAATGATTAAAGACAGAGTTGGTAGGGCTTTTTTAAAATCAGATAACCTCTGGAAGGTTTTATTGAAGTTTTATTCGACTGTCATGGTGCCTTTGTGCCTAAATGGCTCACAGTCTGTCTCGCTGCTGCTGCATTTGTGGTTTTCTGTGAAATAAAAAGAAGTAAAACTTTATTTGATGACCTTTATTGCTTTTTGAAATATTGAGTAAAAAAAATCAGGAATCTGGAAAAAAGGAGAAGTGAGTAATTTTATTGATTAAATGTGCTTTAAAAAAGTTTCATTATATTTTTATCAATATTAGTTTTATTAATAATAATAATAATAATAATATAAAAAGTGACATTTTATTTAAAATTTCCCATATTTTTTCATTTATTTTTTGCTTGTTTTTCTTTTCTTTAAATAAAAAAATAAAAAAAATTGGCTGCAACCATGAATCAAAATTCCAGCCCATGCAGCATCAGTCACCGTCTGGTATTTAAACGGATGATTCTTGACATATTTGGTAACCTCTCTCGCCTCATGCGTGCCCTCTACCTCTAATTTATTTCCCCTGAGAAAACTGTTGGGCAAAAGGCTCACAGTGACGTCTTCCTTTTGCCTTTAAATCACAGCCACAAAAATGCCCACAGAAGATAATGACAGCGTGTTGCTGAGATTGCTCTTATGACAGCAGCTCAATCACAGAGGAGGCTTTTATTTATCTGAAAGAGTTGCAAATCTTCAGGGGCACAGAGAGTCTGTAATTAATTGGTTGATTTGAAGAGTAACTTTTTTCTTTTTTATCAAGATCCTGAAATGCTCTCAAGTCAGTGAATCAGTTGGATACAACTTAAAGGAAAGAAATGTTTAAATATGACAAGATGAAAATAAAGCGGCGTAAACATGGGATGTATCCGACATAAAACAGCTTTCTGGGTCCTAAACCACTTCTAAGAGATGCTGCAGAAATCGCTTGCAGGCTGCAATCTAGAAGGCGCGCTATTCTGAATAAATTACACAAAACGGTCAGTAATTTGTTGTCTCTCTCTCTTTTTACTGTGTGTTGATGTTCAGATGCCACCAAACTAAAAAGAAGCTGAAACTTTCTGCTACTTCAGACTATTTTGAAAGTTCTACACAGTTTCATTAGAGTTGTATCATGCTGAAGTCTAAAGTATCACAGAAAATGCATTTCTATTGATCTTTATGAATGAGAGTGATTTAGACTGACAATTGATTTTATTCAAATTACACAGCACACAGAAAGATATTTGCAGAATTAATAACTGCAACTTATAAAACTAAACTCCAATTTTTTTCTAAAATGTCATCAACCAACTATGAGGCTCCAAAATAGGTGGAGGTTTCCCAACTGATTTGTTTTAATATCCATCCATCCATCCATCCATCCATCCATCCATCCATCCATCCATCCATCCATCCATCCATCCATCCATCCATCCATCCATCCATCCATCCATCCATCCATCCATCCATCCATCCATCCATCCATCCATCCATCCATCCATCCATCTATCATCAATACCTGCTTGTCCTTGCAGGGACACGAGGGGCTGATGCCTATCTTCAGCTGTCTTCAGGCAACCAGGCAGGGAACACCTTGAGCAGGTTGCCAGTCCATCGCAGGGCAACATAGAAACACACAGGAAAAACAACCATGCATGCACACACTCACACTTAAGGACAATTAGAGAGCGCAGTCAACCGAACAGTCATATTTTTGGACTGTGGGAGGAAGCCAGAGTACCCATGCACTTATAGAGAGAACATGCAAACTCCATGCAGAAAGACCCCAGGCTGGGATTCAAACCCAGGACCTTCTTGCTGCAGGACAACACCATTAATCACTGCGCCACTGCGCAGCCCTTCATTTAAAGATCAAACATTGCAAATATTTTGAAGCGGGTTTAGGGGGAAAAAATAATTTAAATTAAGATTAATAAAAAAACATTTATTTTTTTCCCATGATTTAAAAAAAGAGAAGGTTGTTTTCTCTGCAGCCTTCAGTTGGAAAATCATGTATGCAACTTGCAAATTTATTAAGCAGCGCAGCATGCACTCTAAGAAATGAAATGTTGAATTTACAGCATTTTCCTAATGTTGTGAACCTGCTCACACATATGGCAATAAATCCCATCTGATTCTGATTCTTAACAAAGTTATATCAACTGGTTCCACTGGTTGCCTAAATGTAAAGAGTAATATACATGGTTACACATTGTTATGTTAAAGGAGCAATATGTAAGAATTTTACAGCGAAATAATCACAAAACAGTCTAATGTCTCAGTCGTGTTGGCAGGAGGGTTACATTGAAACAGATTTCATTCTCAGCCAGCCTTCACTTGATATTTAGACACTTCTGGTGCTGATCCATAACTGGCAACAGCCATGAAACTCACAAAATGGGAGTGAGAAAGTGACTTTTTGTTTAAAAAATGGACTGCAGTAACCACATTTGACCACAAGAGGTCAATCTTTCTTCATTCTTACATATTGCACCTTAAAAGTAAATGTATATTACTCTTTACATCTAAACAACTAGTTTAGTAAGTAAGTAGTTTCAACAATTAATTTTTTAGAGTATGGATTCACTTGAATATGAGTTTAATGCCCATTAAAATGACTGCATTTCTTTCTTGTTTAACCCCATTTCACTCTCTTCTCCTTATATGTCTAAAAGTTATTATGAACATAAAAAACACAAACTAGTAAGCAGATCAAAGCCATCACATTGAATGAAATCTTCTACTTTCATGTGTAAAAGGTTCTGTCTGAAGTAATTATTTATTTTTCTGCCTCTGCAGGACTGCCCTGATGAATCTACAGCTTGATAAATGAATTTACCGCTTGGTTTCCTTCATTGAAATTTTGGTGTATCAGTTTTGGTGGATGATAAGTGTTTTTAATTTGCCTGGTGGCTCTGTTCACCGAGCCACCGTGCCTCATGAGTAATCACAGAAAAGAGAAAGACAAACAGGCGGAGGTGAAACCCTCCTCAAACAGGGAGACCAGCAAAAGAAAACAGCCTGCAGACTGAAGCAAAGCCACATTCTCTGAGATGGTGTCACTGTGATCTCAAAGCTCAACCTTCGACCCTGACAGTATTTTGATGAGAAGAAGCAGGATCCTGTGCATGCTCAGTGTTTAATCTCAGATCCGGGCTCTGAGATGGACAGGGTGTGTTGTCAGAGGGCTGCAGCAGAACCTCCTTTGTTTATTTTGGTGGGCAGATCGAAGACTCGCAGCAAGGTGCCCGCTGTCATCGCTGTGACCTACGAACTCGGGCCGCTGGACGTCACCGTGGCACAAAGAGACCAGGGCCGCAGCAGCCTGTGGGACGCCCGGTGAAAAGGTCAAAGGGCAGAACCGCTGATCAACTTGTGCGCAGATGTCAAGAGATGAAGGTGTGAGTGAATTTTATGCAAAATAAAAATAGGACGACAACTTCATCAGACAACAGTTAACTTCATGTTAAAATTAATTTATTTGTGCGTTTCAGGCCTGCAACACAGAAAAAAAAATGAGACGTGACAAAATCAGAGCTACGAACAAAGATATGGTTATAATAGAGAAAGTTTGTGTAAAAACTAATTTCTAGTTTGTCAGAAAACTCTCTGACAACACAGCATTAAAAGATGTATTCATCAGTAGCTGATGTGACCACAAGGGAGAGGGATTACTCCAGGAAGCCTTCGTCAAACACATGCAGTTAGATCCACAAATGCCACTTTAAAGTCTACTGTGCAAAAACAAAGACTCTTGTTAACTTTGTCCAGAGGTGGTGTTGTCTTTTCTGGGCTCAGACACATCTGAGATGGACCATCAAAAAGAATGTGGACCGTTTTAACTGAGACACACTAGAACATTTGATTCAATAAAACGTTTAGAAATCCGTTATTTTACTGAAGTTTTAATCTTTACAGCTGAGAAAGTTTGTGGTTGATACCTGAGAACATGCTTGATTTGGCTACAGAATTTTCTCCATGTGTCTTTTTCTCAAACAGAATAATTTTAGATGCACTAAAGAGTATGCTTTTTAATAGATAAAGTTAATTACATGAAACTTGTTCACAGAGCAGTTTTTTCTGAGTTAAAGCAACATTCCGCAACGTTTACACCTTAAAATTATGTTTTTTTGTAAAGTTTTGGCGTCACACGATCATCTATTATGTTCATTTTCGTACCTGTGATAGTGTTGGGGGATCCCACGTCTGTTTACCGCCCTCTACAAGTTTTTGAGCTCGGGTTGTACCAGAAGTACTGACTGGGTGTTGCATTACGGCAAATATGGCAAGCCAAAGGGATAAAAAAAAAGTGTGCGTTCTAAACGCGCGTTATGTCCGCCAAAATGCGCGTCTTGAATGCGAGTTTTGATGCCAAAGGGGGCAAAAACCTGCGTGTTCATAAAGGGAGTATTATGTTTGCCAAAACTCGCGTCTTGAACGAGCGTTTTGGCAGACAAAATGCAAGTTTAGAACGCGCAATTTTTTTATCCCTTTGGCTTGCCATTATTGTAAAACGTAGACTCGCTGTTTAGCAATGGCAGAATCACCAAAGAAAGCTAGAAATCCCTTATCAGAGGAATCTAGGAAAAGAAAAGAAGAACGTGATAGAACAAGAGCAAAGACCAGAGTTATTATTGGGCCGTCTTTTCCTCGCTGGAGAGCTCTTTTAGAAAGAAAGGCATGAACTACGGACTCTAACCTAGCCGTGCTGCTAATGGCTAGGTTAGTAATAAATGATTTCACCAGGGTTATTGTGTTTGGTCGGGCATAAAGTTGTTATACAGTCCTGATAAAACTATTTATTCAATGTGTGGACATGGAAAAGTTTGTCTTCGTTGCTTTGCCTGACATTAGGAATGTAAACATGCCTCTTATGCCCCAGAGAGAGATTTGATTTTACGACAGTTACGTTATGTAGCAAGCCTCTAGAGGGCGACAGAGACCATATAACTGCAAAGTTGCGGAATGCTGCTTTAATATGCACTGAAGACGTATTTTCAGCCTGAAAGTTTTTTAATGTAGCATATTTGTTATATTGGTGCATTTTATTAGCATTCATGTATTGGAATAGCTTTCTATGCACACAAAAAAATTCATAACTTCTCATGTCAAAGTTGTAAAAGTTCTCAGAAATTGATGCCCTGAATTCCCAAATCAGAGGTTTCAGTGGAAGAGCAAAAACCTCCTGAAAGTTGGCAAAACAAACTGTTTACTTGTACTTTTTAAGTTTATTTTATGTCATTAGATGAATCTCCATCTTAAATTAAAGGTGGAATTCATATGTCCCTGTTAGGGTTAGGGTTAGGGTTAGGACCACCTCTCTTGGAAGATGAGCCAACTTCCAGGCAGACACTCTGTCTACTTTTCTTCACTTTTATGACAATAATTACTTTTATCAGGACATGCTTGAATTTTTTTGATTGTATATAAACCAATGAATCATTGTCACCCATGTAATCAGGGTTCAGCGTTGGTCTGGAATGACAAGAGCACATCTTATCTTAATAAGTGTCTATGACAATGACAATGGTGTGTCTATGGTTGAGCCTTTTTCAGAAAAATTCACTATGGGGAGAACACGGAGCTGGCTCACTGGTAAAATATCCTGGAATGTTGAGGACACTAACTTAGGAACATTCAAGAGAACACCATAAATCAAACAACAATAATCATGTGTTAACTCCACACCAGTCATGCTCACTCATGTTTAAAGTTTAGAAGTCTTGAAACTAGTTGTCAGTGGCTTGCATTCTGAAGCACGATCACTCAACCTCGAGCGATGCGGGAAAGCCACAAACAGATCTGGGTGCAGTAAACCCAACAAGGCAATGAAAACCCAAGCTTGACCAAAACAAACTGATTATGACAGCATGGATTTTTGTAGAGCTGCAGTGCCTCTTTATTTCTGCAACAACAAACATAAAACGCTGGTTCATTTTCAAAACTGCATGTAGAGGAGAGCCGGAAGACCACACCTGCTGTGTTACACCACCTGAAAGAATATGTGGAGGAGAGTGGAAGCCGCCTAGCAACAGGTGATGCAACAAACCATTTACTCTAATGCAGGGGTCACCAACTCCAGTCGTCCAGGGCTACAATCCCACAAGTTCAGGCTGTTTTGTTGTTTAAACAAAGCTGATTAAAATGAATGAGAAATCATCAGGATTCTGCAAAACTAAACATGGCAACCTTTTAAAACTATGAAAAATAGTTTTGTTATTCCCCCCCCCCCAAATGAGCAATTTTTAATTCAAAACAAAATAATGGGACTAAAAAAAGGGGGAAACAAAACCCTAAATGTACCAATAATTCTGTATAATTCATTCAAAATTTGTCACATTATTTTCATGAGAGTGCCACAGGTGATGGGTTCTGAATGTTTTATTTTGATAGGGTTTCTGCAGTCTGGTTTCCTCTTCAGAGGACCTTCAGGTTGGAGGAGATGGTAACAAAGCTCCGTTCATCCAGCTCCAGGGTGACCAAGTGATTTCAATTACAGCTGCATGTGTTGTTTACTGAAGCTGGGGTCGTGCAAGTCAAGCACAAAGGAGACAGAGAGCGGAACATTAGATCACCGTGACCGGACTCTGTTCAGACAAACACATCTTTAAACAGGTGATTGAACCTTTGGATTTCAGACTTTTTGAAATGTATTATATGAAAGCACACATATATTAGTTCAAACTGCTCAAAAGTCCCTCACCACAGAGGGAAATACAAAATTAGCTTGAACAGCAAACTAAAATCATGAATATGAATTTGTCTGATCAGACTGAAGGCATTCAGAATGAAGCGAGACAAATCAATTAGCCTCAGATTAAAATGCCATCCGCTGACTGACAGAGTGGGTGAGCTGTGTGAGAGGGCAGAGGAAGGAGAGGATGAGGGAGGAAGCCAAAATGCCCCAGGACAAAAGTATGCACAACACCAAAGAATGAAGCTCACTCATTCTCAGAACAGCTTGTGATGCTGATGAAGCTACAGAATTTTCACCATTTGTTTTTTTCTGGAAAAAGATGCACTGGGATGCACTAGAGAGCTAGCCTGGCAAGCCATCCCATATATGTGAATATATAGTCAGACCACGTCCCATAGATCAATGGTTTCCAAACTGGGGTCCGGGACCCCCAAGGGGGTCCACACAATTTAGTCTGTGCTGAGGTTGTAAGGTTAGCAGGGTTTTATTTGTAAAAATTACATTTAAAAATACCAATGACATGCCCTACAGTATAAATAAAACTCTATATAAAACTTATAACTCTGTATATCTGTGTCAAGTTTGTAAATGATCACATTTAATACATGTATGCATGTAGGAGTTAGGGTTGGGGGTCCTGGCTTGTCTTGGACACAGGCAAGGGGGTCCTCAAGGAAAAACATTTGGAAACCCCTGTCATTGACAGCTCTCAGTCGTGGGGCGCGATCTACGATTGTCTTTCAAACTATCTCTACATTCTATTGGACAACGAACACCGTGACGTACTCACTGCTACGGATGTGAGTCAACAGGGAAGCCCACCATACACGGTGGAAGAAGATGCAAATACATCCCTTTTATTTCTGCTCTTGACTGAAAGAATATCCCAAGTCTAAATAATCCACACTTGATGCTTTTTCAAACAAGACACCATCATCTTTGTTGTTTCGCTCCATCACAACATCCCGCCCATTAAACTGATAGAGCGCTGTGATTGGCAAGACACAAAACTGCTCAGGCCATTGGTAGGCCTGCTGAGGCTTCAATGGAGAGTGGCTAGACCGACCTGCAGAGCAAAATCATTTTGCATCTGCTACAGTCTGTCTAGATTTCTAGGCTAGTCAGATGCTTCAGGAATCCAGGCTTTCTTCAGCACATCCAGGTTTAATCTCCTTATCACCCGCGACCATCTCAACAAGTTGTTTTTAGTTGCTTGAAAGCTGGTGTACTGGCAATTGTGAATTGCTCCTTAATGTCAGGTATTTTTCCTAAAGCACTGAAAACTGCTGCTTTTAAGCCTGAACAAAGTTTTGGAGACAAACAACATCCTAGATGGTTTTCAGTCAGACTTTAGACAACACCACAGCACTGAGACTGCACTGATTAAGGTATTTAATGATATTTGTCTCAATACAGATTCAGGCAAATCATCTATTCTGGTGATGCTCGATCTCACTGCAGCTTTTGAGACTGTGGACCACTGATAACATCCTTCTTGATAGGCTCATAAAATGGGTGGGACTATCAGGAACAGTCCATAGTTGGTTTAGATCGTATCTTGAAGACAGTTATGTTGTTTCTATTGGTGATCATAAATCATAGCAGATCACCATGACATGTGGGGTCCACCAAGGCTCAATTCTTGGACCACTGCTCTTCAATTTCTACATGCTCCCCCTGGGTCAGGTCATATACAATAACAACGTTACCTATCATAGTTTTGCAGATGACACCCAGATCTGCCTAGCTCTATCACCTAGTGACTTTGGTCCCCGGCCTAGACTCACTCTGTCAGTGTTTGGAGCAAGTTAATGACTGGATGCAGACATGCAGTCAAACTTCCTTCAGTAAAACAAATACAAGACTGAAGTTATTGTCTTTGGAAACAAAGATAGGATGGAGGTTATTGCTCAACTTGGCTCCTGAGGAATAAAAACGACGACTCAGGTTAGAAATCTTGGTGTCATAATTGATTCAGACCTGAGCTTCACTGGTCACATTAAGGCTATAACTAGATCAGTGTTTTATCATCTTCATCAAATAGCAAGACTCAGAGGTCTCATGTCTAGACCAGACCTGGAGAAATGCATTCATCTCTAGCAGGCTGGAACTACTGCAATGGTCTTTTGTCTGGTCTTCACAAAAAATCTGTGAAGCAACTGCAGCTTATTCCGAATGCTGCTGTTAGAGTCTTAACAAGAGCCTAGAGAACTGAGCACATCACTCCTGTTCTTAAATCTCTACACTGGTCACCAGTAAACTACAGAATCCATTTCAAAGTGCTTCTGCTAGTTTATAAATCACTCAGTGGCATGGGGCCAACATACATGTCAGATCTCCTTACAGTATATATAAAACAGTAAGCCCCTGACAATTGATCACACAGCAAGAATGAACCATCTGCTTAGCTAAATCCTCATCCAAATGTGAAAAATAATTAATTTATAGGTTAAAATTAGCTGCCTTTGCCACCCAATCCCGTGATGCAATGCGAGCAACATAAACACCAATGTCATGAAAGATCCTCCTATACACAAGGCTTCATATTTCCTCTTTTGGGCATACTTATGGTTAGCTTTGGTTATCCTTACTCATTCCTTTACTTATGCTGCTCTAGGCTAAGACTGCAGGAGAACATACTGTCCACATTTCATCTCTCTGCTGGCTTCTCCATGGTTGTATTTACAGATGTTACTGATGTTCACCAATGCCATTGTTGTACAGCACTTTGGGGCAGTATGAACTGTTAGAAATGTGCTACAGAAATAAACATGACCTTGACCTTTACCTCCACAAAACTCATGACCTGTCCCACCTATTGTCTGTGTCTTTTCCTGTTCTCTGAGACCCCACTTAATCAAGGCAGAAGGTCACCCTGACTATGAGCCTGGTTCTGGTTCTGCTGGAGGTTTCTTCCTGTTTAAAGGAAGTTTTCCTCTCTACGTTCTCCTTTCATACTGTACTTTCACTGGACGGGTGGTTGCATTGAAGTGAAGATTACTCCCTTATATGGGGCAAGTTTGACTAATTGGCATTTTATAAATCTAATTTTATTCTCAACTGAATTTAATTTACTGGGAATAATTGGCTTACATCTTGACAGCACATAAATCGGACTTGTTGCTCTAAGGGGACTTTTTTGGGAACTGGCCCTACACAAATAAACTGAATGAGATTAAATTGAATTGGACCGAACATTTTTATGACCCTAATTACTTTTTACAGGACATTCATCAGTGTTCTGATCTTGTGAATAATGAAAAACCATTTTCATCGTGTAATCAGGTTTTGACGTCAGTCGAATCACAAGAGCACACCCTAACCTAATAACTGTCCATGACCACGATTGGTCATTATGAACTGTTTGACCTCACGATAAGAGGACCAACTAGAGGCCCTCTCATTAATGGTCACTGCATAATTTTTCATGTTTGTAGCTTCAGCTCACCTAAGAATAAAATGTTGAAAATAGCACATTTCAGAGCACATTTAATCAGTTTTGGCTTCACTTTATTGTTGTTATTCTTGTTTTTACAGTCAATGTTAAAATTGTTCTCTTTACCCAGTGGTTCCCAATCCGGGGTTTGTGACCCCCCCCCAAGGGGGTCCCCACAAGATTGCAGGGGTCCCCATAATTTTGTCAGTGCTGAGATAGTGAGGTTACCAAGACTATATTTGTAAAAATGACATGTATAAAATCCAGATAACAAACCCAATAGTACAATCAATACTCTGTGTAAGAGGCATGACTCTGTAAGTCTGTCTAAAGTTTGTAATAATTCACTTTTAATTGTGTGCACATGGGTAAGAGTTTGGGTTGGGGGGCCCTGGCTTGTCTTGGGAGTCCTCATGAAAAAAGGTTGGGAACCACTGTCTTAACCTACAAATGCTTGAATGGACTTGGATCTCCTTATTTACCTGACCTACTCAAACCTTGTACACCTATACGAATCTTGAGATCTGTGATGTGGTCACATCCTCCAGATTCCTCACCAATTCTGACAGACGATGCCACAACACACCCATCGTGGCTGATCTACACGGGCTCCCTGTGTACTAGTGGGTGCAGTTCAAAGTTTTAACCTTTGTCTTCAAAGCTCTCAATGGTCAAGCTTCCTCCTATCTGAGTGTGTGTGTGTGTGTGTGTGTGTGTGTGTGTGTGTGTGTGTGTGTGTGTGTGTGCGTGCGTGCGCGTGCGTGCGTGCGTGCGTGCGTGCATGCAGAATAGCTTTTCTAATAAATGCTATTATTGATTAGACTCTGCTCTCTGCACTTTCAAGTTCATACTAGAAATGTGTCTTCTTTTTAGACCATATTCACAAGCCCGTATTTTAAAACTGTGGTCATGCAATTACTAATTAAAATGCATTTCTACATTTGTAAGTCAATAATTCTTGTTTAGGTAAGGATCACGCATTACACACAATCCAAATCTCAACAGAGATTTATTAGCTAATAAATAAGGAAGTTAGGGTTTGACTCTGCCTTTTATTCCTGACAGGAGCAAGTATCAAACTCTTAACAATGTGAGTGTAAAAATGTTCGTGATTTTCTAATTGCTCAAATCAACCGCGACCATGAGGAAGGAAGGTTCTCTGAACAAAAGTTCCTTTCTTTTAAGCTTTGCATCCATTTACTCTCTTCCTCTGCTGCTGATTCAATTACAGCTAATTGCTGAATTCAAATAACACGTATGAATAAGGCCATTCAAAGGGCACCAAACAACTGCTGCTTCCTAAACACGGATTCTGACGCATTTAGTGCAACTTTTGTGTAAAAAACCAAATAAATAAAAGCAGTATTTTTTTACTCTAGGCCTTTTTCTCCTCCTATTGCCTACTTTATTTTTTGCAGCCCTGCAAAAAAATGCAGCAACAAATTAAACCAGTGTGAAAAGGTCCACAAAGCCGTTTTTCTACCTTCAGGTTGTGTCAAAAAGAGAAAAAGTGAAAAAAGGAAATATGATTTGACATGTTGACTTAGCACTAAATTTCCCAAGAGTCCTAATGGACAGCTTTTTAAAAAATCTCCTTGCCTATAGATGAAACAAAGATACAAATCAGGGTTTTTCTCTTTAGAGCCACTCAAATAAACCTGATGTTCACCCTAATTGACTCACACTCACACCTGTCATCAGAGGAGTAGATATATACTTGTGAATCTTTCTTTTAAAAGTTATTGTTTCAAATCTTAAAACATGCCAGGATCCAGAAAGTATTGGATGACAAGAAAGCTTTAAATTTTTCCAACAGTCCCTTTCATCAGAGAGAAAAGACAGAAAAAGCAGAGCGTATCTGAGCTTTGTTTCTAGATTATTTGCATAATAAACTTTGATGGGTGAATACTTGTCTCAATCCTTGGCTCTCTTGTATCTGCAGATTACGAAAGGCCCATTTCCAGCACCGTGCAGGCTACCAAAGAAGAGACTATCAAAGGGAAGGAATGGGCTTTCAAGTCAGGACCCTTCGATTGTGTTACAGATTGGTTCCAGGTGAGGCAGCTTTGGGAACGTCGGCCAGAGGAAAATTGCTCCTCCACACAGCGCTCGTGAGAGGCAGGGAGGCTTCACGGTTGGCATGGTGCTCCGGAATTCCAATACTACTCACGTTTGGTGGGATTTCTAAAGGATGAACGCAGGGGCCTCAAAAATCTTGTTGTGGTTGATTGCAGTTACATTAAAAGCTAGGTTGAGACTGAAAAAAGAGGATATGTGGAGCCTTCGTAAAAACAAAAGCACACACAAAAAGCTGAATAGCTTCAAAGCGCACAGACAATAATTGCCAACATGACGCCCAAAAACACCCCTTTGATTCTCTCACAAGATAAGCCCTCGGATTTTTATTTTTCAAAACAGACATTTTCCAGGTCCACTCCGGTGTCGGCATGATTTCAAAATGAGCGGCTCATGTTCTGCTTTTTCACACATGCTTTTGTGGCGGGAAGCTATCTCAAGGACTCAGAGATCAAGCACAGAAATGGCTTTAAGAATAAAAAATATTCAGTTTCTGTGCAGCATCGATTCACTGCTTAACTAAACAAGACGTATCTTTACAGAGCAGGTCGTCACCTTCACTTGGCTGATTTTAATGACAGCAATCAGCGGTGCTAGGTTTTTTACTTTTGTCAAACTCTCGAGAAAAATATAATTATTTTTGAACTTATAAGACAAGTTTAAATATCAAACAACGTTGAAGAGCAGAAATATTGTTGAATGTCTTAATATTTCTAAATACTGAAATTACCAAAATAAAAGAAACTAAAAACCAAAAAAAATGCAGGATGGAAATTAAGTTGACTAAATAAACTTTTTTTTATCTCCTTGAAGGATTGAAAAACAGCTTAGCTTGTTCTTAGATAACGTTACCATAAAACTACTCATTTAGCTATAAATCAGTGAGGCGGAAAACCACAGTCTAAAGATTTTAAATGCATTTTTGAGTCTGTTTCTTGTGTAAAAAAGATCAATAATTGCCTAATTACCTGATGTTAACCCTGGCCAGCTTCTGTTTAGAGAAGCAGAGTTTACATCCTTACGCCTAATTTATACAGAGATACCTATCCGTAAAAAGTGACGGAGACTGCAAGCTTGTGATTGGTCAGGACGCTGCTTCCTTTAAAGGTGTGGTTCACTAAAAAACATTTTTAATGATTATTTTTAATTGTAATTGGTCACTCTGAGATTTTCATGCAGGCTGAACATGAAAATAGTCTCCTACACCTATCTCCTGCATTAGCTTCTGATAGAAAATAGGTGGTGAAACTCTAGGATTAGAAAATCCTGACAGATCTACATCACACTGTCACTGAACATTCATGGACTCACCCATCTTGACTGTTTAAGGCTGCTGTTGGTTTAGAGTGCAGGAAACAGCAGAGAGCATCTCGACTGGTAGAGGCCAAATGTCAGAACTCCTCCAGGCTTGTGTTATTTGTGGAGATAAAACATCAACGTTTCAAAGCAAATAAAGTCAGTGGTAGAGTCGTGTTGCTGTTAGCCAATCAGAGGCAAGATGTCCAAATATCAGGAAATAAGACTCCAAAACCTGCTGTGTTGTGGCTCACTGCTAGTTCCTGGAAATGGTGCACCAGTGTTTTCTGCCCCTTGAGTACGTCTTACAAGGCATTCATTCCTACTAGAGACCACTGCAAATGTATTGGTTGAACGAGTGTTCCACACCTTTTAATTCGTCAACAGTACTGCCATTTCCCCCTCAAAAAATAAAGAGAGCCGCAGATATCTAGCGGCAAACGGAGCAGATTGAAGAACGTCTCATGGAAAACGTCCAAAAGTATGAACGTTTATTCACTCATGACTGAAGGAGTATAAAGATATGCAGCAAGCATTTTTTTTTTGTGAATGGAAACATGGGTTTAGAGGTGGCGACAGCAAGAAAAGGTGGAGAGTGAGGGACAAATGTATCCATGTTAAAAAGTCTCTGAAATACATTAACACAATAGTAAATACATTATCGTGACCACAGAAAAGTGCTACGCCCTCTGTTGTCCTGGCGGGGAATTGCTTTGCAACTCTCCCTAGGTGATGGAGAAGTCCAAAGGGAAAACATCTCCATCAATGCGTGTACATGACTCTACACATGAGCTGATGGAGAAGTATGAATCAGCCTTATTGGACTGATGACTAACAGAGTCCAAAGTGTGTTACTGTCATATGAAAATCCCCATAAAAACAAAAAAAAATCTGCTGGGTCACTGAGAATCTGTTAATAAGTGTGAGCTCCAAACACAGTCACTCCATCCAAGTGGGATACATCACTGAGAGGCAGTCTACATAAAAGCTTTACCCTTCAACTGGCAGGTCAACCATAAGCCTGGAGCTTTTTAAAGCATGCAATGAAGGTAACTGTGGGTGGGAATGGTTTAAGCCGTCCAAATGTTTACAACCAAGACAGAGGTCCACTAGAGTGAGATGAGAACAATATTCTGCAGTAGCTCAGACAAAAGTCAATCATCAATCTACATTTTATTTAAAGACAAATGTACACCAGTCATACTTTAAGAATTATCAAATGTACTAAAAGGAGATATATCATAATTTTTTAAAGTGATAATAGTTCTATGGCGTATGCAAAACATGTTCATGAAGTTTTTTGGATACAATCCCTATCACAGTTACACATGAACTAGTTTGGCTCTGAAATTAGTTTGTCCTCTACCCGCTGTGGTAGAGATTTATGAGCGTTTAAATTAGCATTTGAATACGTGTGGGTGCATACGACACAAGCGAAGTGATTTCTGGATTTAAATCGGTAGTTAAACACAATATTCATTATTTAAAAGTACTTAAATCTTGACATGGAGAGTAGGTACCTCTCCCTCCGGCAGACGTTTGCCGAATAATACTGATGTGTATTGGTCATCAGACATAAAGTAGTAATGTTAGCGTGACATCACGTCTTCATCCATTCGTCTTCCTTCTGCTTATCCAAGATTGGGTCGCAGGCGCAGCAGAGAAGTCCAAACTTCTCTCTACCCAGGTCCCAGGTCAGCCGAGAAACACAGTTCCTCCAGCATTTGCTTGTCTCAGTAAACAAAAATGTTGGATCCTTAACAACTTTGTTGGGCGGAGACTTGACAGGTGAGAGATGGTTCTATGCTAATTTCCCGATTGTGATGTCACAGTTGGGGACTTTTTGAAACTGCTCATTTTAGGCATATAATTTCTTAACTAAACACTGACAGAAAACAGATGGATGCTTTTTTTAATGTTTGGAAAGTTTAAGAGGCAGTAGAGACCCACATTGTAGCATAAAAGAAGCAAATTGTCAGATTTTCATAATAGGTTTCGTTTAAGATGTGCAAAAACAACCGGTTTGTTGCTATTTTTTGGGTGATATCCCTTTATTGATCTTCCCTTCTGGATATTGGACATATTTTCAAAGTATTTTTTTATTTATCTCATGAAGTTTACAGACAGATATTAAAACCAGCTGATTTTTTGTTACCATGACAACATTACAAAACCCTACAGTGGCGCCCTTTGTCTTGTAACCAGTGATCATCATCTTTTATCCATCCCTACTTTTGATCCAGGTCCATCTGTGTAGCTAAAGAGATCTTAAACGAGTCCAGGGGAACTCTAAACAGAGCCTTAAGTGTTTCACACGTACACACAGGGTAATTCTGCATGTCTGCAGCACACACCCTGTCAGATCTGATCTGAACCAGGCTACGTGTGGGAAGGACAATTAGGCAGAAAAAGAGCTGAGCGGTGCAGAGGCGTGCCAGTTCCAAGCATTATGCATCACTCACCTGTCTGGCCAAATAAACTGAGACACAGAAACATCTGCTCACGCTTTCACACTGGGCAAAAACGTCCGTCCTTTTTTCACTTCTAGACTTTTAAATCTGGCAAATGAAAATATGTTCAGTTACTTGTCTCAAAAGAAAAAGCAAAGGAAAGGGACATTTTTCTGTTTTAATGAGTGAAAAAGCACTGATCCCAACAGCAAAGTGGATCCTTTAGACCTTCATAAAGACTACAAGCTCTCCGCAGAGGCCACGCAAAACAAACAAGTTGTTATTCCAGCGTTGTTTGGATGGATTGTGGAGAGATTGGTCTTGTAATGAAAAGAAAATACAAGTGATGTTCCCATGACGGATTAGGTAAACTAAAATTATGAGAGGCTGCTTCGTCGGCTTGGAGTTCGCACCTCTGGTCCCTCGGCTGCCCCCTCCTCCCCCTCCTCACATGCACCCGTCTTCGTCCAGCACTGACTCACCCTTTCCAAACAACTGGATCTGGCCTGCAGGCCCCCATGTGTTCATGTCCTGCTGAGGATTTGTTGATTTCTCTAATCATTGCTCTAGGTCTGCTTGTCTTTGTTTGTTTTGAACAACAATCAGCAAGCCCGAGTGCTTAAGACTGTTTTGTGCTACAAAGAGAAGAGATTGGCCTTGATTGCATCTTTAAGATCAGAATTAAGTTGTCTCATGTACTTAAGCCCTACAGTAAACTGTGGAAGAATTGTGTCAGTTGTAATTATGTCGTCGCTGTTGTTTTTTCAAGTTTAACACAGAATTTATTGTGCTTTTTAAATCTGTTTTTATTTCTGCCAACATTAGATGTTTTCTTGTGCCAGTGGTGCTCCTATCTCAGCATTTCAGTGTGCTTTCTGCTTTTATCAGTGAGATCCACGGGATGGAAGAAGATGCTGATCAAAATGAAAACCACGATGATGGAGGAAATTCCATATTTGTGCTTTTCATGGTCTTCTCCCTTCACTGACAGGAGGAAAATACCCCTGCTGGCTATCTTCTTGGCCTTGTTTCACTGACAGGATCAACTCTGTATCCTCTGAACCCCTTTAAAGTTCCTCCTGTGACTGTTACAGTGTGTTTAAAACCAGAACCGGCTCTGTTCACATCCCTCCGGGAACCCGAACAGTACCCCATGACCTCCAGTGATGTTTATTGATATGAAGGAACGAACACAATCAAAGAATGAGTATATATTACCACCAAAAGAACTTTTTGTTTGACTTTAGATTAAAGAGCAAAAAACAGGAAGTGGTGGTTCATTTTTTAAAGATACGGTGGATAAATAAATTACACTGAGCATCACTGGATTAACAATAAACTAAAACTGTAGGGATATGGAAGCGTGGGACATCAAAAGCTTTAGCTTTGGAAGCTGAGCAGGAGCAACAGAGCAACGGGATGGATTAGCCATAACTTGTCATTTCTACACTCTAAGAAAAAAAATGTTGAATTTACTTACAGCGTTTATACTTCCTGTGGCTTGTCCCCGCTGTGAGACAATATTTTCCCAGACTGTAGGGGGCGGCATAGGGCTCCACGGCATGCATTCAACACACAACAGCCAGTCCGCCATTTTTTTTTTCCGCACGGGACCGTACGCGTAATTAGAAAATTTCCTAGGTGCTCTGTGCGGAAACTTTGGGCCCATGCACGCGGAGGCCGCCCGGAGTGGTGTGGTTGCTGAAATGATGTCATTTGCCTGCGTGGCGCCGTGGAGCCGTGCAGACCTCGCGGATGCGTCAAGCATAAACCAAGCTTAAGCCTATAGCAGCATAACTACAGAGATAACTCAGGATAACTTGGCCTTTTAGATGTGGGATGTGGGAGGCAGGGCCAGGGAGAAAAGTCTACCGACTGTATTCCCCGCTGTACACTCCACCTCCCTCTGCTCCCCCACTTGTCCACACCTGGGCTAACATCATTCAAAATTTAACCATAAGCCTTATCAAATAAAAAAGACAAGGTGTCTGCCTCACGGACTAAAGCTGGGAGCTGGTTCCACAGGATAGGAGCCTGATGACTAAAAGATCTGCCTCCCATCCAATCTTTAGATATTCTAGGAACCACCATCAACTATATATATATATATATATATATATATATATATATATATATATATATATATATATATATATATATAGAGTATATATATATACATATATATACACACACACGTACTTTAAACGTAACAGCACATAAACTAGGTTTAGTGGAACTAGTTGACATAACTTGGTTCAGTAAACTGAACATTTCATTTCTTACGCAAATTCAGCCAATCAGATGTTATGTGTGACACATGGAGACTCCTGAACATATTTATAGTTTGTTCATATAACACAAAAGCCAGGTTCACCTTTCAGGGGAATAAAGATTTTCTTTTTGTTTTAAAGATCTTTTTGTTAGTTCTTACTTTTGTTGACTTTAGGTAACATTTGTGTTTCTTCATAGATCTTGATTTTGCTGTTTTCATCAGAAAAGTCTATGCAAAAAAATTACTTAATAACCTGAATATGTTCCATTTTTGTTAATTCTTCAGCAATGACAATAATGTACACTTTAACCACAGATCTACGTCAGATTTAACACACAGCTTGATAATAACATGTTTTCTTGTTGTTTCTGTGTTAGTCATCAGTGATGCTTCTGCCTCCCGTGAATCCTGCTGTCTTATTAGATTTAAAACCATATTTTTCTCATGTTTTTTTCCCAGGCTTGAAATTAATTTAATGGTTTAAAATGGGAGCGTGGCCAAGCTCAATTTTCTGTGGCCTGATTTTCTGCTGCTTCTCAATGTATGCATGGTCACACCACCAGAAACAACACTTGATCTGCTGCTCTAACTACATAATTATGTGTGGCTTCTTAGATGTCAGTCACAAACTCTCTACATCTCTCTGTTTGTTTGCAGCCCCCATCTTCACAATGTTGCTGGATTGCAGCAAATTGAAAAACCTCTTTTAGTGTGAAGGCAATCATGAGGCTGCTACAGTAAGCTTTTGGTACTCACCCAAGAGGGTTTCTCGTTCCTTGTTCATGAAACGCTGCCCTGCACCCTCATCATGCTCTATATATCGCAAAAGTAAGATCAAATACTAAAAGTTGCCCACATCACAGCCGAGCTTTAGACGATTTTAAAGTCTTATTTCCTGATATTTGGATATCTCGCCCCGGATTGGATAATAGGAATGCGACTCTACCACTGATTTGCAACGTTGATGTTTTAACTCCACAAATAACACACGCCTGGAGGAGTTCTGCTGTGTGGTGAAGTTGCTAATGCTAACGGCTAGCTTAAGATAGCCATTAGGAAAACTCCCCTTTAACAGAACCTGACTCAGTATTAGCAGCCATGTGCTGCGACTCACTGGGGGTTTGAGAACATAACAGATGATAGTAAATCCTGTCGTTTTTCACCCCCCCACTCCTCCAGCTAACTTCTACTTCCTGAAACAGGAGCGTGAGAGCTTTTATTCCACAGGAAATGGCTCAGCAGACATCCATTTATACTAGAGCCCACAGCACATTTATTGAAATAAAGAGTGAACGCCCACTTTCAAAGCTGTTGTTGAGCTATCACACATTTTTAAACACTATGGGGACCCCTAAACAGATCATCTTGAGGTGTTTTTCTAAGTAGAATTTAGTTATTATCTTCCTGAACTATCTCTGTTTGGAGAAATAGTTTACATCCTACAGCACTGATGTGCTAATGGGTCTAATCTTTAAAATTTCAGAGGTTTGTGTCAGTATTTTTAGAAAGTTGTACGCTGCTATCAAGTTTTCAATAAATGATTATTTAAATTGGAATCAATGTCTTTTGATTTAGAGATACCAGCAGCAGCCACTTGTAGCTCTTCTAGTGCATCCAGTGGTCTCGTCCAACAGGAATTTTCACTGAAAAATATGGGTAATGCAAGACTGCTAGAAGTATAAATGCTTATGAAATAATATTTGCATGAATCTTTGTGAAATTTAGGTGACTGGAGCTATTTTAAGAAGACAGCAGTTAACCTTGGTCTAGGCTGCACTTATATTAGCCGTTAGCTCATCTATCCTTTTTGACGTGTACATTAAATCTCAAAACAGAGGCTGTTCAGTATATATACAACAGGTAAAATAGAAAATATGTATAATCTTTATACAAAATACTTTTTCAAAGTGTCAAAAAGTCTTTAGACGGTCTATGTTTTGGCTGATCTCTGGGGTCTTCACCCTTGTTGCTGTATTCTGTTTCCTACCTTTTCGATAGAGAGGCCGGTGTCTGTGTTTTCCTGAGATGGAGTTTGAAGTTGGTGGGTACTCGTTATGAATCAACATACTGTGACAGACGCCCGCCTGGTGCATAATGTCAAAAGCCTGCTTTTCCTTAGAGCTCTTCAAGCTCAATCTAGAGTCTGACCCCAGATCATCAGCAGAGCACCTGCCACGTCAACCCTTCATCAACATCACAACGCCCACTCGGTCACCAGCTCCAGACACGACGGACGCGGAGCAGGACAGAGAGTTGAACACGCGAGAGATGGGTGGACGTAGCAAGCACATACGTTCATGTTATTCCCATTACTTGAAATAACAATCAAAGCTGATTTAATTAGGACGCTCTGTATAAATTTGGGTCTGTGGAGAAGCTCTGACAGGGTCCAGACACTTTCTCTTTTAGTGCGTACCAGAAGTGCAGGGCATTCTGGGCTGCAGGGCAGTCGTGACAGAGACTTCTGGGGAGGATGTAAACCAGACGTCAGCCGCTTGTGTGTCCTGGTGTTGTGCGAATGCCCATTGGATACAATCATGCATATACGAGAGCTCTGCGTATTCACTTAAAATAGTCGTGTATTTGTTCTTGTCCAGGTCTGCGCTTATTTGTTTAAGCGCTGATTTGGCACATGCGGTTTGTGTATAGCCTTTCTTTTTTAGAAACTCTATTTCCAAGTCTGTCTTTGGTTCTTTTTTCCGCTCGGGTCCTTCTCGTGTTGCACCTTTTCAAGCTTCACATGTAAAACGGGTGGTAAGATCAGTCAAGTTGAGCTCTGTCACGTTTTCCAGCGCTTTTATCGATGTATTCCTTTAAATAACAAAGTGACAAAAACCATTTGAACGGCCTCAGTTTCTTTGTTGTGAGACAAACTTAATTCTACCCAACATTCAAGGCGGTCGGGCTGTTTACAGTTTTTGGGCTGATAGCATCTTCACGGTCAGGCTGCATCCCAATATGTTTCTAGTTTCAGTTACTCTGATGAGTTTTGTTTGTTTGCTTTTTTGGAAGGAAAAGATTTTACCCGAGATATCAGGTCCAAGGCTCCTTCATGACTTTTAGACACACTGGACTCTTTGTCACAGGGTTTAGATTTGCTGCATGTTTAAAGTATGAACAAAACCTGCAAAATAGACCTTAACAATGAAAAAATATATATTTTCCAACTGTCCTGGATGAACCACGTTCATTTCAAAGATGTGAGACCAATTTTGCAGTCCTGCCAAAACAAATGACAGCTGTTGATCCAAAAAACGCTCATCAGGTGAGCCGTTGTTTCTCTCTTTAGTTCCCATGGTGCTCTTTGATCCCAATGCTGCCAGGTCTGCTTTGGTTTCATGATGGCAGATTATTATTATTATTATTATTATTATTATTATTATTCCTTCTCTGATCAATGATTTAATTGGGAATGGGAATTTTCTCTGTGTTTGTGATTAATTTTTAATTTTAAAAGTAAACAGAGACTTTTTAAATGAATCAGTAAAGTTTGTTTCTGAACATTCAAAACATTTTGACAAGTTCAGTAACTACTGAATACGTTTTATGGAAGTCAGAGGTCACTTTTATTTATTTGTTTGTTTGTTTTTGTAATATATATCTGATCTGGACATTATGCAAAAAAAGAGTCAAAACTGTAAATATTCTTCATTTGAACAATTAATTTTTCATGTGAACATTCATTTCACACAGACAAATGAACTGTTTCCTATTTTATTTTGGATAAACGTATTTAAACATAGATTTAACATAACAGATTCTGTACAAAAGTGCATTAAAGTACACGGAAATATAAACTTTTAACTCTGACCTGGTTAAAAACTCCTTTAACACATTTCTGACTGTTATTTATAATATTAAAACAAGCTTTTGGCCACATTTGTGTGACACTGATTTATCTAAAGGTCTAAAAGAAGAAACTGAAGTTTTGAACTCAACTGTTTATGTGGGTCCAGTTGGAAATTTCTTTATTTTCCAAAGAAAAACAGATTTCCTCCATTTCTCTGACAGTTAAAAATGAATCCGATTATTCCTTTTTTATGGAAGATTACATATACATATATATCAAATATATATCAAACTCCTGGTTTGGCTGCTTCAATCTAATAACTGATTCTTAGAAAACCCTTTGGCGATGGTGCTGCACGCTGTGATGGGCTGGAGGTGCTCTGGAGGAGATAAAACGAGGCCCATGGGTTTGAGACAGCATGCCTCTGTGAACGGCACTGGATTAGGTCGAGTTTCATCCTACAACAAGATAATGACCCAAAAAACTCCAGCATATGTCAGCAGCATTAGAATAAGCCAGATTTCTGTCTGTCTCCAGCTCTGAGCCCTGTTGAACTGTTCTGGGATCAGTTTGTTCTTATGAGAAAAACTACATCAGGTGTGTTGTTGCTCTTGTCCAGCCCTGCACTGATTTGTTGAAGCACTGATTTGGCTTCTGAGGGAGGGAATCTCATCAGATTACCTTAAAAACTGACAGCTAGATCATCAAAATATGCCATGCTGCTGCAAAAAGGTGTTTTTTTAAAGAAAAGTTTGAAGACAACTTTCATCATAAACCTTGATTTAAAACGTCTGAATTTTCCTTCCCTGCTGGGCCAATAGAATTTAAACTAAAAGCCGTTTGTGTTTATTTTTTGCTTTCTGCAGATGTCAAAGGCTAATGTGATAATAAAGTTGTGCAACCAGTCAGACAAAGATGTTTGATTTTGAGAAATGTTGTGGGAAAAAAAAACACTGAAGAAGAACTGCAGCACAGAGGAGAAGTGGTCCGAGTCTTCAAAAGGACAGGATCTGAGCGTAGACCACAGATGATGTATCTGCTTCATGATGGATCTCTGTGGTCATTACCAGAAGGATCTCCCTGCTCCTCTCCAGCTGCTGTTTCACCTTTTTGAGTTACGGCTTCAAAGCAGCCCTACCGCCTTGCAGAGCAGAAGGTTTGCAAACAAATTCACAGCAACTTTCTGCGGCTTTGCCGAGGGCGCCATCAGTGCGCTCTGACAACAAAGGCTGCAGCAGCATTTGGCTCTAAATTCGAACACTTATGGGAACTCAACTATAAACTGATCTAACTTTGAACTCGCTCCAGATTCAAGGTACTGGAGTCTCATCTGCATGAAGCTCTTCATCTCTGATGATGATAATTGTGGCGGTTGAGTGAAGATGCTCTGATTCAAACACATGTGGGTCATGAATTATTAATGCTGCACAAATAACTAGGAGGGGAGGGATCAGTCGTACCTGTTTGAATCTCAGAAGGTTTTTATTGAAATGATCTGAATGAGATAAACCAGGATGAGAAGAGAACATCTTAAGCTGGAGGATAAATCTGTGTGCCTGCCTGGTGTGAGGCTAACATTTTTGTGGGGCTGCAGTGGTTTTTCAGCCTATAAATCCTCTTTACATATTTAATCCAGTCAGATGTGCAGCAGGAGAGTGAAGGATGTACGACCATTACTCAGCAGCCCACATCAGAGAGAGAACCTCACTCGCTTTAGAAAGTCTCAGACAGGACAGATGGACAGATGCGGGAATCAAACGGGACACCTCAGATGATCAGACACAAATCTCTGATTAATTAAGACAACTGATGCCATCATATAGGCTATTATGTATAAAAATAAGTTGAGTGTTAAAGTAGAAACACCACAGATGGCTCATGTTTTAGTTATTTATTATTATTATTATTTTGCTTTACAGTTTAAGTATTTAATTTCTGTTGTTGGTGCCACCAGACACACCTGCATGTGTTAGCTGAGCTCCTCTTAATAAAATACTGAAGCACAGAGAGGAGCTTTTAAAGATGGATGTTATAGCTCTGCATTATCTGAGACAAAGGCTCCATCTGCTGCTCAGTCTCAGTAACTGTTAACAGTTGTTTGGTTTTTACTTTCTTCCAAGTGGCTTTTTGTTCTGCAATTGGAGAGACTTCAGCTGCAGACGTGGGAAACCTTTCATTTGTATTCAGTACTTTTATATTACTTTAAAAATAAAAATGTAAAATTACAATAAACTACCATTTTGATCACTGAAATGATATAAACAGCTTTTCATTAGTTTTTAAATGAATTTGCTTCAAGTAAGGTTCTCTTTTTTTTTTTAATCTAAAACCACAATTACAACTGTATTTATGTAATAGTGGTATAGCATCACGGTTGTGAAGAGCTAAACCCAGCTAGCTACAGTTTTTAATTGAAACATCGTGATTTTTCATGAATGAGGGGTTTTGCTGCCCTCCAGCGGTGATGCGCTGGAACTACACTTTAGATCTGCTAAACCAGTTAAAATGAACATTTTAGCCTCCTTATTTATGAAGCTAAAATAAAATCCTAATCTTTGTTTTTGTCCTCTCGGGAAAATTAAAAGTAAGGAGACAAAGAAGGACAACTCAGTTAAAACTGTATTTATGTAACAGTGTTAAACACAATAGTGTGGAGTCAAATTGCTAAACCCAGCTAGCTACAGCGCTACAAATGGACTTTTCATGAATGAGGAGGTGTATTGTTGCCCTCCAGTGGCGACAAGCTGGAACTACATGTTGGTTCTCTTTATTTAGCTAAAACACAATTAAAAATCTATGTATTAAACACAAGGGTACTAATGGAATCACAGGCGTTGTTAAGCAGCTTTTTGGTTCACCACCCACAACAAAATGTCAAAAATCCTGTAGTGCAAAATGTGTTGAATAAAAACATCGTGAGTTACAACAGGACGAGCTATCAGCAGGTAACCAAACACAGTGTGTGGGTTACACCGGTTTTGCTCACAGTCCTGGACATGTTCTGCTGTTGTGAGTAATGGTGCTGTGGTTGTTTCTGCAGCTGAGGCTGCTGATGGACACGCACATGTCTCTGACTTGTAGGTGACGGCAGGCCAGACCGTACAGCTGCGCCGTACGCTGGGTCCTGACCTGAGTGCCCCTCGCTTCTCACCTGGTGACTGCTGAAGACGGGCACCATTTACTACTGTGTTTATATTGTTTTAATGTATTTTAGATACTTTTTAAACACAGATGAATTTGTCCCTCATTCTCCTCTACTTCTTCATGCGATTGGCACCTCTAAACCCATGTTTCCCATCATTTCCATCCACAAATAAAATGCTTGCTCGGTATCTTTGACTCCTTCAGTCACGAATGAATAAACTTTCATATTTTTAGACATTTTCCCACAAGGCGTTTTTCAATCTGCTCCGTGTCTGCCGCTAAATATCTTTTTGTTTTTTTGAGGGGGTAATAGCTGTGCTGTTGATGTATTTAACGGAAGCGGCGTCCTGTCCAATCACAAGCTTGCAGTCTCCATATTTTTTGATGGATAGTTAAAAAGTGGGGCCTCGGAGAGTCCTTGCACCGACGCAAAATGGCGTTGCATGCCTCCGTGCCGATGCAGACGGAGAAGTATAAATTAGGCTTAAGATGATAAAAAGACAAACGCACAGCAAGGAGATAAGTTTCACGTTTGCTTTTGCTAATAGAACACTAGGGGGTGCTAAAAGCAAGCCAAAACTGCCAAGTGTTCCTTTAAAATAAATTTGAGTTTTAATAGTTAAGTAGTTTGTATAAGTGAAGATGTTCTGGCTTTTCCTTTGTTTAGACCAGTGTTTCCAACCCTGGTCCTCAGGGCACACTGTCGTGCAAGTTTTCCATGTCTCTGCTTCAGCACACCTGATTTAGATTGCCTTTTTTAAAAAGCCTGTGCTGGCATTTATCAGTGTGTGAAAAGTGGGAGAAGAGGGTTGCATTGACAATTCAACACAATGGGCAGCACATTGAACACATTTTATAAGTGGTGGGAAACTTGTAAATAACTCATAAAATAATAAACTTATGTTAAAACCAAGCACACCATTGTTTTTCTTGTGAAATTACCAATATGTTTGATGTGTCATATGACCCTCTTCCTATTGAAAAAACAAAAGTTGGATCCAAGATGGCCGACTTCAAAATGGCCACCATGGTCACCACCCATCTTGAAAAGTTTGCCCCCTCACATATACTAATGTGCCACAAACAGGACGTTAATCCATGGTAGACTTACTTTTTTACGGTCATTGGTTCTGGTTTTCGCCATATATATATATATATATATATATATATATATATATATATATATATATACACACACACATACATACAGTCTTTGGTTTTCGCCAGTAAAAATGTTTTCGCCCTCTGCTGGAGACAAGCGGTTACTACAGCATTCATAAGCTAACCCTGTAAATGCCATATGGTAAATGCCTTCAAAATAAAACTTAAATTTAAAAAACTACTACGGTTTTTAAATGAACGTTAACAGCATAGTTAGTCTAGATAACGGGAAAGCCTGAACATCTTCACTTATACAAACTACTCAATTGCTAAAACTCAATAAATACATTTTTTGTTGAGTTACAGACAGCAGTACAAACATATCAGATCATATGCCCTCTGGCAGCCAGAGGGCGAAACTAAGTCCATGGCAGACTAGAGGGATTTTACTTTTAATATAATAGAATAGACTTTATTGATCCCACAGTGGGGAAATTCACTTGTCACAGCAGCACCATCACTCAAAGGGTAATTAGAAGAAAGATAAAAACAAGGATGCATGTATATACGCATAGGCAGTAATCTAGTATTGTAATCTTAGATCACTAAAAAAAAACACAAATAAAAGATAAAAACAAACTTGGGTACCAACACTATGCAGAATACTGTAAGAGACACAGACAATAATAAATAATAAATTCAATTAAACTATTAATAGGTAATTTAAAATATATTTAGTTGCAAGATTTTACCAGCATACGGTTGTAGTTTCTAATCAAACATAAAGACATAAAATTATTACTTATCAGTTCAAGACCAATAAATACACAACTATATCTGATAAAGACACACACTGAGACATTCATACAGACATAATTAAAAAGGCACACACTTTTTAAACAGGAAAAGCAATAATGTATTTTGATTTCACAACGAATGTATAAAGACATTGATACAGAATAAAATATAAAACACCTCACTCCAAGATTTTCGCTGAAGTTGGCAGCCCTGAAAAGCTTGAATGTTTTTTCTTTTTAGCATTTTTAAAACGTTTTCATCTCAGTTCAACTAATGACCAGCAGAGGGAAGCACTGTGTCTCAGCGGTGTTTAGTCTACCGGAGTTTTATCATCAAAGGAAGAATGTGCTAACGCAGGGGTCCTTCGAGCCACTCTGCTAAAGCGAGTCAGCCATTGGCCGCCGGTGTTCTGCAACAAAAAGCACCCCTGACGTGAAAAGCCCCCCATCGTGAGAAGCGCCTTATTTTATTTCTGTCCTTCATAAAAATGAATAAAAATCATAATAAATGTTATTACTATAAAGAACTGATCCCTACGTACACTATTATTTAGCTATTATAAATAATGCGTGCTCTTTGTTGCCAGGTGAATTGTAAAGGACGCGATTATTGTTATTTCTTACTAGGAAAAAGTTAGAAATACGAGTCAAACTATTGATTTATTCCAGTTCCATAACCATGCTCTAAAATACTTGACGTAAAAGTAATTTGACGATAAAAAGTTACCCAAGTTAATGTATATCTAGATAAACTAGCCAGTAGCTACATACCATTAAACCTATATTTTAAATACAAAACAACACTATATACAAGTGTTCTTTCAAGGGCAATATAAAATTAATTAACTTTTGAGTTTCACGTAATTTATTCGCGCATTGAAAACACCCCTCAAACGCGCTTTACGCTACGAGGTTACGCTTTTCTGCACAACACCGCTTTGAGCCTGAGCATCTTTCTAGAAAAGCACCACTTAAAGTGAAAGATACGGACTGTACGAACGGCTGCACAGTCAACGTGAAATCCGACGAAGGGAAATCTCTTTGAAGACAAAGAGTATAAAGGTAACGGGGTGCCTGTCACCTCCGAATAATGGCTGTTTCATCTGATTTTAACGATCTTTTGTCATCTTTTTGAGACGCCTGAACAAAAAAAAAAAAAAAAAAAACCCGAGTTTTCTCCTCGTCCCGACACATTGTCTTTGTTTTTCACAGTTCAAACTTAACGTCACGCGGCGATAGATTTCGATTTCAATTACGTTTAAGGGCAGTTTTGTCGATTTAGCAGCCAGGTTTCGCTGTCATTTGGTGAACTTGAGGCATTAGCCGCATACCTTTAAAGATCATGCTATCTGCTAACAATGGGACATGGAGGTTTGGGACGCCGTTCTTTCTGCGCTACATTAAACTGATTTGGTGAAACGTTACCCCGCTGAACACACGTAGTCTGCCCCGTTTACACGAGGCTTCACTCCAGGAATTCACCACATACGTGCCTACACGTTTACTGCTAATTGTTAAAAATGCGTCGTGAGGTTGAGCCGGTGTTTTCTGGCGAGTAAACAGAATTTTAACTTTCAGTAGGAGGCCGACATTTTATTTGTCCAGTTCCTCCTTTCAGAAACTTCCAATAATCTAAAATAGTGGAATAGAAATTAATTTAACTCAATTAATGATGGGTCAAGGCTGGAGTTTCTGTTTAAATCACACAAATATGAAAAATCATAGTCATTCCTGCTCGTGGTAGCATGCTACTCTAGTGTTTTAATACATGTTGGAAAAGAAAAAAAATCCCTTGATGATCATTTTAGCCTCAGTTTCAGCCTAACTTAAAATGAACATCTTAGACATAAAAAAGTTCCATGGATATGTTTTTGTTTTGGACCAGAAGAGAGTAGAGGGTCTATAAAATCAAAAGATGTGATTTGACCGTGTCTAAAGCAGGTATCACTAACCCCAGCCCCAAGGACGTTCAACCTGCAAACTGTAGCTGGTTCCTTCTTTCAACACACCTGACTGAAATGAAGTAATTAACGGGTCTCTGCAGAACAGAAATGTCAATTAGGTGATTAAATCCTCTGATTCAGGTGTGCTGAAGCAGGTAACATGTAAAACATGTAGGATGATAGCCCTAGAGGACTGAAGTCAGTGACCCCTGGTTTTATTAATCCATCACCAAGTTTAGAGAAGCTCCCACAATCTATGGCCTGGTTGATACAGCAGGATTTTAAAGGGATACTATGCAGTTTTGGCTTGCTTTTAGCACCCCCTAGTGTCCGTTAATGAAAGTAAAACTTATCTCCTCACTGTGCGTTTGTGTTTTTAACATCTTAATCTAACTGCTGAAATGTCTCCTCAGCCTTCATTAGTGTCTACAGTAGGGATGTGAATCTCCACCACTGAGGCCGATTCGATACGTATCTCGATACGCTACTGGCGATACGATACATTAACGATACGGTGAAACCCTCTGGCGATACGATTCGATACGATTCATCCCTGCTGACGATTCTTTAATGATTTGAAAACGATTTTCGATTCGATACATTTCATGATGCGATTTTAAACGATTCAACACATTAAAAAGATTTTCCAGCCCACATCTGATTTTTAAATATCAAAATGATTTTCCCTCTCCTCTGTGAAGGATGTATTTGATCCTCTATTGTTTTTGATTAATCAATAAATTCAACATTAAAAGACAATGCACATCATCAGTGATATTTTACATATTATACATAACATTATTGCTACAATACTTGAAATAAGGGGGTTGAAACTAGGTTTAGACAGAAAAATAAACCAACAGAATCAGAAAATGATTAGAGTTCATCATTTTTCAATTATTTGGAATTATTATGAAACAGTAAAAATTTGAAAACACTTCTAAATATGGTAATGATCCATATGTGGCAATATTAAAAGCTGTTGTAGCCTAATGTTACTGTTCCTTTAAGAGAAAAGTCCAGGCTGAGATGTGAGTTCATCTCAGCTGTTTATTGAACTTCTCTGAACCAAAATGTCATTCTGTCTGTTGTTTAGTTCTGCACAAATGTTACAATAATAAGGAATTATGTTACATGACCTCACACAAAGCTTTAGTTGTGTAGATCAAAAAGAATGCTCGGAAGAATACGCTGCTGCAGAAACCGGTCACACGGACTTTAGAAAGTTTTATTTTGACAAGACAGGAAGCACATACGTCAGTTAATATTGTCCCACGATGGTTTTTCTAACTGCGGCTGCGCACCACCTGGCCTCTGCTAAAAGAGAAGGACGGTGCGTTCAATGCGCCTCAAAAAACGAGGACATAGCAGGAAAACAATGAAGTAATCGATGTAACCATGGTTTTAACCGATGAGAGGCACGTACGGGAAGATACATTGCGATACAGCCGTCAGTTATAACCGGTGCGCACTGAAGCTACCGGTGCAGTCGCATCGCTAACGTCATGAACGAACCACCGGCTCAGATCGGTGAATCTCTCCATCCCTAGTCTACAGGAGCGGTTCATCACTAAATCAAACAAATCAGCTGTGTTCATGATCTAAAACATGCAGGAAACATGCTGGAAGCAGACTGCAGCTCCAGGCATGCCAGCTCCACTTTACTGAAGCTTAATTTATACTTCTCCATCTGCGTCGGTAGGGAGACACGCAGCGCCATTTTGCATCGACGCAAGGGCTCTCTGACAGGCCTGCAGAGGGTGACGGAGATGTGCACTCTTTTTTTACTGTCCGTCGAGAGCGACGGAGAGCACAAGCTTGTGATTGGTCAGGACGCCGCTTCCGTGAAATACGTCAATGGCACCGCCATTGCCGACTCAAAAAATAAAACAAGCCGAATATATCTAGCAGCAGACACGGAGCGGATTGAAGAACGCCTCGTGGAAAAAGTCTGTAAATATGAAAGTTTATTCATCCGTGACTGAAGGAGCACAAAGATATAGAGCAAGCATTTTATTTGCGGACGGAAATGACGGGAAACGTAGGTTTAGAGGTGCCGACCGCATGAAGAGGTGGAGAATGAGGGACAAATTCATCCGTGTTAAAAAGTCTCTAAATACATTCAAACAATGTAAACACAGTAGTGAATACACTATCGTGGACCGGATATGTGACTGTAATGGTGGCAGGATACCCCAGAAAAGCGCTACGCCCTCTGTTGTCCTGGCGGGGAATTGCTTTGCAACCCTCCCCAGGTGACGAAGAAGTGTGAAGGGAAAACACCTCCGTCCATGCGTGTGCGTGACTCCACAGTCGAGCTGACGGAGAAGTATAATTTAGGCTCAAGTCCAACAGGGACCGGACCGGCACTCTGAAGTTGCAAATGCGATATTCTGGCCACAGAGGGTGGTGGGGATCTGAGTGACATTTCATTAACCCTAAAGGGTAATTTTAGCACATACTGGCTCAAGTACATGATTGGGCGACGGTGGCATAGGAGTTAAGTGGACGCCCTGCAATCGGAAGGTCGTGGGTTCGCATCCCGCTCAGTCTGTTGCCGTCGTTGTGTCCTTGGGCACTTAACCCGAATTGCCTCTGGTGGTGGTCAGAGGGGCCGATGGCGCAACAATGCAGCCTCGCTTCTGTCAGACCGCCCCAGGGCAGCTGTGGCTACTCAGTAGCTTACCATCATCAGCAGTGTGTGAATGTGTGAGTGCATGCAGCGTCTTTGAGTGTCCTAACAAAGCGCTATATAAGTTCGATGAATTATTATTATTATTATTATTATTATTATTAATAAAAATGTGAAAAAGTTGCATAATGTGGTTTTAAAGCTAGTGGCTGATTTTGAAAATGTGAGAAGACCACACGTGGTGATTTAAAAAAAAAAAAGAAAGAAAGAAAGCACGGATATACAAGTTTCGATCCTACAATGTGTGGTGTTTGGTCACACGGCAAAAACAACCCAATCTAATTTCACAGACGTTTTCCCGGTGAGACGGGAAATCTGGTATGATCAAACAAGGGTTCAGAGTAAACAAACATGGTGGAGGAGGAGCGTGCAGCGTCCTACATTCAACAGGCAGCACTTATGTCTTTCCTCAGAGTGCTCTTAAAACACCACACATGATAGGATTATCTGATAAAATGACTTTTTGCGCCTTTACAGTAATTGGGTTCATCCTTAAAATTGTCGTAAAGAAGGATTGGGTCAAAAATCATAACGATCATCCTACCGAGCGACCTAAGGGTGTCTGCCCTGTGCTGCTCATGATTCTTTATACATTTTAGTAATGCTAATTCTAACAATCATTATTAAAAATTCTAACCAGTAAGCAAAAGATGTGCAAATAGTCCAATTACAATATTGATTTTGTTTCCAAGCGATCACAAAAACAATATAATTGAGGACTTTTTTCCTGCTGTGCAGACGCATTCCTAATTAATCGAGGGTGTAGCAAAACCGTTTTTTAAATACAATATTATAAACTGAAGGCCTTCCTGAAGATAAAAGTAGAATGACAGTTTGGCAGTTTTTAGAGTAAACGTGGTTAATTTTGACATCCCAATTTACAAACCCTTATTTTTCTCCCCTTTAAGATGCCTTCAGCAGCTGTTAGCAACAATGCTGTCCAGTGTGCCGTTCCAGACCTGGGGAATGGAAGCCACTCTGAGACCATGAGGCAGTTCTTTGGTGTTATTGACAAAAAGGTCCGGAATATGGAAAAGAAGAAGGTATGCAGCGAGAATATTCTTTTTACATTTCTTTTTTGTGTGTTTTCCACCAGATTTATTCTGTTGAGTCATCAGATTACATCTACTGGTCTGAGTTCAGATGGGCAGGATTCTCCTGTGAATGTCACATTGCTTTAGTAATGGAAACTATATATCTGTGGATCTGTCGATGAAATTTGCTCTTCTCTTTGGCGTCAGTTAGAAAAGAAAGTTGGATGTTGCTCTCTAAAAAAGAAAAACATGAATAAAATTCACATTATAGATGCTTGTATTAACATTTTTGTAGAGGTGTTTTAGTTTTTCATCATTTATTCTGTGCAAGAAGAAATAAAGTGTTTGGTTTAAGAGTATTTCCTGGTGTATGTTTGTTTTTTGTCATATATTTTTTTAATTTGAATGCTTTGGGGTGTTTTTACAGTCCAAACTGGACGACTATCAAGAAAAAAAGAACAAAGGGGAGAGACTGAATCAGGATCAGCTGGTAAGATGAGAAAATTCTTCTTTCATTGATTCTGATGTATCAAACTGCTTCATCTTTGCTGTAACTCCACTTAGGGTCAAACATTTTATTTAGTGAATAAAATAAAATGTTAACACATTTCTTTTTCTGAATGTTTCTGAAGGAAGCCTTGTCAAAGTACCAGGAGATCATCAACAACCTTGATTTTGCTCGTGAATTGCAGAAGAGCTTTCTGGCGTTGGGCCAAGAGGTGAGTGACACCTTTAGGTCTCTAATCAAATCTTGTAATTATTCTTTTTAAAGCTTTGTGTCACTTTTGGATTATTGCATCATCAAACCTTATTCTGCAAAGCGACTGACGTAGCTCAACCCTGGGGAGTGCTAATGTACCAAATGAGGCTGAAGTTGGCTTGGTGTGAGACACATCTAGCCTGGCAAGCCATCCTATATATGTGAATATATAGTCTGGCCACGAACCATTGACGGCTCTCAGTCGTGAGGCGGGATCTACGGTTGTCTTTCAAAATGTCAGCACGCAATTGGATAGCGCTAGGACCAATCAGAGTGACGAACAACATGACGTAATCACGGCGACGGAAAAGCGGGAGGCTTTAATAGCGTCTAGCTTCAATGATTTCTGTCGTTTTTGTATGAAAAACACGCGAATATCAGGTGTACTGGGACATTGCACTACTTTGTTTGATAAAAATAAGAAGCCACTAAGTATATCAGACAGACTTACGCACGTTGGAGTCTAAATAATCCAATGTTGATGACAAAGCCGTTTCAAACGAACGTGTTTTCCGAGTTGCCGCCATGTTGCTTGGGTTCGCGGCGTTCGCGGCCGCAGCGCTGACGTCATCGGCTACTCCCGCTCTGTGATTGGCCCATGATATAGAGCGCTGTGATTGGCCCAACCAAAACTATAGCGAGTTGTGATTGGATAAACACAGCAGTGGTTTGGGCTGCGAGGTTTCCAATGAAGCGTGCCTAGACCAAACTCTGCAAAGCAAGAATTGGTCTAGTTCACTAGGCTAAGACACATCTGCACCCGTGCATTTAGGTTCAAAAGGCGGTGAAGAAGTCTGCTCGACGGGAGCAGCTGCAGCGGGAGGAGATGGAGCAACGGCGGCTGAAGACGGTTTTGGAGCTTCAGTTCTTACTGGACCAGTTAGGAGACGACGGCATCAGACAGGACCTTAAACGGCCCGGTGCCTCAGGTGCCCCTCTGCTCACCGACGGTGACCTCGCCTCCTTTGATGAGTTTTACAAACTGGTGGGGCCTGAGAGGAACTGCGACATCAGGTATGCAGCCTTAAAATAAGGCACATCTTAAGAAAATGTTATTTAAAAAGAGTGACTGTCATAGTTTATTTACTCTATGTACTCATTGCAGGTTGACTGAACAGTATGACGAGGCCTCGCTGCACTTGTGGGCTCTGCTTGAGGGCCGAGACAAAGCTGTAGCAGGAACCACATGTAATTATTATTTTGCACTCAGACAGTTTGAAGCATTCATGAGATTATGGTTTTACTCTGGTTTAGAGCTTCCCGTGTGGGTTTCATTCACCAAATTACTCAAGATTTCATGCAAAACGGTGTGTGTGTGTGTGTGTGGACATGCGCGCTGTTACAGTAGTGTGCATTATCATTGGCAGGTAGAGTTCTTCAGATATTTTATAAAATGTGTTTTTAAAGCTTTTGCAAACTAAAAATTGTGAGTCTTGTCATTGCCATAGGTTGTGTGACCATGGTGAATAAATAAAGAGCACAGGTTTGTAAAATACTCTCCTTTATTCCAGACAAGTCCCTGAAGAAGACTCTGGACAAACTGCTGCTAAGCGGTTACTTTGACAGACCAGAGGCTAATCAGAACGGTGCATGTGAGACAGAAGAGACGCAAGAGGAGCCCCCAGCTGTGGTGGCTGAGGCTGTGGTGACCGCAGAGCCCCCGTCAGAACCTGGTAACTCTTTAGCGAGTAGGTGTAAGGGAAATTTACTTGATGCATCCTGTTCAAGTTTGGTTCTTTTCCTCAGAAGGACTAATTAACGAGAATTACATCGAGGCTGTAAAGGTGGAACCCACAGAGGTTAGAACTGTTTACCGACAAGTTGCACGAGAAATGTATTTATTTTTTGCTTTATGTAATTTTAAGTTTGTTTTGTGTTGCAGTTTGTTAACAGACAGTTTGCTCCAGAAACTACTTACAGCAGTAAAGACAAAGACCAAGTAGAGGAGTGGTCAGTGGAGGCTCAGGTATCTTCATAGTTCCTTGCCTCTGGTCATTTACCAACTCCTTGTATTTTCTAATATCATTGTCTTTGTTAAACAGATAAGTTCTCTCCATCACCACCCCGCTGCACAGCTGGCTCCAGAGCCAACCATTACTGTGAATCAAGTTGCTCCCACTCCTGCCACTGACCCGGTGGTCAGAAAACAGGCAGTGCAAGACCTCATGGCCCAGATGCAAGGGACATACAACTTTATGCAGGTAAGAGAATTGGTATCGTGTTCATGACAAACTATAAACGATACAAGAATGGAATTGGTAGGAGGTCAAAAAGAGGTTCAAACTACTTTTTAAATGGGGTAAAACAAATATCAGAACTGCAATTAAAAAGTAATGAAAATAGCAGTATAGTCCAAACACTGGGTCAGCATTGGTTGGGTCATTTCTTAATTTCGTCCTTGCTCAAATTTGCTTTGGTTTTCATCAGCATCTTTTCCAAACTTTGAGGTGAAAATGCAATTCAAGCAAACGCAGATGAGAATGAAACATCAATAAATACACGATAAATAGCCCAGCAATAAATCCCATTTGATTGGCTGTTGTAGGACTCCATGTTGGAATTTGATGGCCAGGCTCTGGACCCAGCCATCGTTTCTGCACAGCCCATGAAGCCTCTGCAGACTGTTGACTTGCATCCAATGGGTGGCCCTCCAAGTGAGTGATCCAGAAAGTATAACAAAGCTGTTAAAACCATATGGATTTTAAAGAAAATCTTCATTTTTTTTGTGCTTTCCAGTAGTCCACTCAGAACCAAGGCTTTCTCAAACTACTACAGTATCTGGACCACAGGAATCCTCCCAAGTAAGTTCCAGAAGAGAAAAACACAGCAGGAAGTAGTTGGTAATAAGTTTTTAGGTTTCCTGAAAACATATAGGCAGTTAGAATAGTACAGTAATGCAGGAAGTTATTTAATCACACATTGTTGTATAAATGAGATGCTCTCTGACTACAAATAACAGAAAGTTGTTTAAAAACTGCTGAAGCAGATAAACGCTTTTAGATCCCATCTCATCCACTGACCTCTTCACGTTCCTTGTTTCCCTGCCTTTCCTGTTTCCTCCTTCCTACCTGCCCAGGCCTCTATGTCTTTGTCAGCTGAACATTCGGCTGCCCCATGTTCCTTGTCTACCGCCTTCCCACCTGTCTCCAAACCCACCCACTCTGGAGGCGTCAATGTGAACGCAGCACCTTTCCAGTCAGTGCAAGCGGTATGCTCCAGGCTCATTTAAGCAGTGCAACAGTCAGTATGTTAGGATGTTCTGTTGCAAACCTTCCTGCATCATGTTTGTGCAAGCTAAGGCTTAGTAAGAGTTAGAGAAGAAAATCAAATGTTTAAGTCTATCATTCTGAGGCCAAAACAAGTTGCATCATCAAAACCAGCAGAAGTTCAACCACGTCAATCTGTGGAGTCAGGACAAATTCATTTAGTTTTTTTTATTCTTCTTTAGGTTTTCAATCTGAATGCACCTGTACCTCCACCCACCGACGGTCAAGCAGAACCTCTGAAGCAGTCCAGCCAGTTTCCTGGTGGCTTTGCTCAGGGCTTTAACAGCCAATCAGAGGATACTGTAGAGCAGCTGGAAATTCCACAGGAACGATTACAGTCAGGTAAGAAAATACATGAAATTATGAAAAATACCTAAACGCATTGTAATGGTCTGTTGTGGTGAAGACAGAGCTGAGCTGGAAGGCGAAGCTCTCAAGTTACCAGCCAGTCTACGTTCCAGCCCTCACCTATGGTCACGAGCTTTGACCGAAAGAACGAGATCGCAGATACAAGCAGCCGAAATGAATTTTCTCTGCAGAGTGTCTGGGCTCTCCTTTAGAGATAAGGTGAGAAGCTCATTCATCCAGGAGGGGCTCGGAGTAGATCTGCTGCTCCTCCACGTCGAGAGGAGTCAGTTGAGGTGGCTCTGGCATCTGGTCAGGATGCCTTCTGGACACCTCCCTGATGAGGTTTTTTGAGCATGTTCAACAGGGAGGAGACCCAAGGGAAGGCTCAGGACATGATGGAGGGACTATGTTTCTCAGCTGGCCAGGGAACGCCTTGGGATTCCTCTGGAGGAGCTGGCCCAAGTGGCTGGGGAGAGGGAGGTCTGGGCTTCTCTGCTTAGGCTGCTGCCCCCACGACCTGACCCCGGATAAGCGGATGAAGATGGATGAATGGACTTAAACACTACATAGTTTTATTTAAATGCATGTATTGTCTCTGCAGTTGTTGGTGGTTTCCAGTCTCAAGACCAAGTCATCCCCTCAGCAGGAAACAATGAGGATTCCTCTGCCGGAGCAGGGTTTGGGCAATCCAGCCAGTCCTTCTACAACAGCAGGGCCGCTCCCAGAGGTGGACCCAGGAACGCCCGGGGAGTGATGAATGGATACCGGGGCTCCTCGAATGGATTCAGAGGTACAAGCATCAAACTTTTTACTGATAAAATACTCATAAAGCCTCAACATTGGATCACATGTAACTGCTTGTCTCATCATCAGGAGGATATGAAGGATATCGTCCTTCCTTTTCAAATGCTCCTCCCACCAGTGGGTATGGCCAAACTCAATTCAATGCATCCCGGGACTATTCCAACAGCAGCTACCAGCGGGTAAGTGGTGATTTCCTAAAACGCTGGTAATTCAGCACACACACTTAACATTTTCTGTTGGAAAAGCTGGGTTTGCCATTGTAAATGCTTTCTCGTATTTGCAGGAGGGATACCAGCAAGGCTACAAGCGAGGCACTGCCCAAGGATCTCGGGGTTTGTCTCGGGGGAACGCTCAAGCAATGCGATCCTAATGAATTTTATGGACCATCAAGTTGCGCCACGTTAAACATTCAGGATATTGAATGTGTTTGCCCTAGCTCACTTTTTAAGTGTTTCCTTTCTAACAAGTAACCTTTTTGTTTTACTTTTTTTTTTTTTTTTACTTTGGCCCACTTAAGAGTCAGCCTGCTTTGGTCTGTCAAGATCCTCTTCATGTTTGGACACAACATGCAGAAGTTCACCACATGTAGGATTCTCAGCGAGTCTGTGTGTGTGTGTTGTAAAACTACAAATAGATATTCCTGTAAACTTGAAAGATTTCATTAATTTATTTTTTTTACAAAATAAATGCAAAAAAAACACACAACCCTGCCACTGTTAATCTGATTCCATGAGAATCTTTTTTTCTCATGTGCCCCGTGCTCTCGAAAACTTTTTCCTTTTAATCTTATAATTTTCATAAAGACATTTTGTTTTTTAACTCATCTGTTGCAGCATAACCCATTTGTACACTGATATTGGTTGAGACTGTTTCAATAAAGTTGTATCCTAAGAAGCTGTGTTAACGATAGCTTGTTTTTTGGAGGGTGGGGTTGCCGCCAATGCTTTGAAATATACAGACATTAATAAAACTGCTTGTACTCTTTTTGGTAAAGAAAGAAAACCTGGTCACTGAAAGAACTTGAAATTCAAAAATAAATGTTCTGAAAATAAACTAATGATGGTTATTTTGATATGTGGTAGAACAGAATGACCAAAACTAAGACTGGTCTGGACAAGAATGGTTTTTGAATGATGCAACTGGGTGATTTCTGTAACTCCTAATTAGACTTCTACACCTGTCAACAGGTATTTTGGCCCTCACCTGCTCTAGCCTGTCTTAAAGGGGACATTTAACTTTTTAAACGTTCTATGGTTGATACAAAAATAATTTTATTATATTCTTTGCACAAAATCCCTCTCACATAAAGCAATTGCAACGTTTTTATTCTGGACATTTTCAGTACCTTCCAGAATGGTGATGGCCACGCCCACCCATCCCCTGCTCAGACTGCTACAAGCTGAGAAGCTCTGATAGAGCTCAAAATAGAGCAGCTTGCATGGTGGTTCTATTCTGATTCATTCCTGAGCATTTCTGTGTTTTGGGTCATCCTTAAGGACCCATACAGCTGTTTTGTACTTTACGTAGATTATCCAGATTAATGTGCAGCACACAAAGAAATAAAAGGTAAACATTTTTTTTATTATCTTGAGGTGTATGGTATCCAATGTCTTGTATTCAGCAGCAAGCCCACCCAAACATTTTGTGCAAATCATAAAGCATCGCTCCAAAGGACCACACGGCACACAGAGAACATGACTCAGCAAAAAGAAAAGGTTTTGTATATATATAAATATATAAAGTACCAGATGTCTCCCATGGGAGATGCCCTCTGTGGCGCATACTTCACCACAATAAGAAAGGTAGCTTTCTCCAGTTAATGTAGAAATGGTTCACAAACACCTGTTTACTTAATTTCATCTCTCCAGCAGGCTGTTGATGTAGATAAGACCATTTTTAATCATAAGATTTTCACCAATATGCCCATTCTAGGCCTATTTTTGAACAGTGCAAATAAAATTCAATAAAGTATTTTTTGCTTTTTCAATGTTTGTGGCCCTTATGGAGTATAAAACTTAATCATGGCCTTTGTCCTAAAAGCTTTGGACACATCTGACCTATGCTGTAGTCTAACAAGAAAAAAAAAACCTGAAAGTAACTGGAAAGAATAAAAAAACAAACTGGAAATCTGACAAAAATATACTGTTTCCTAATTTAAATTGTAAAATTCATTAGCAAATTTAACTAAAATGACTGGTCTTTAAAAAACAGGATCTAAAATATGAAAAATTGCTTAATTTAATAAACTTCATTTAAAAAAAGATTTTTTTGTAATTTTATAACATGACTAACGTGTGTGTGACCACCTATATTTTTAAATAAAGATGCTTGAGCATCAATTATGAGCATTTTTTTAGCAAAAATTCTTTCACAAAGCATTTAATCAAATGACTAAATAAAAATTTGCAATACTTAGTTTAAAAAGAAACCTGCTGTTTGGAGGCTTTTACTCATTTCTTCATAATTAGCACCTTTAACAGGCCAGTGGAGAGCAGCTGCAGCGTGACTTAAAATTCACAAGCAACAAAAGGCGAGGCTATTTAGACAGTGAACATACTTTTAGCTTTATCTTTTACTCACTTTGTCCAAGAAATATGATTCTCTAGATAGACCTGATAATGTACCTAGCTGCATAAAATAGTTTTTTCTGTCTAAAACAAAGATTTATAATACACTATGTAAATTCTATATGATTTTTTAAAATTTTTGTGCATCTTTTAAACTAAATGAAAAAACTTCAAACTGCCACTTGCTTTTAGCTTCCAAAACAGACAACACTAGGAGAAACACACTGCAAAACTAGTAATGTACGTCATTTCTTTATCTAAAAAGTTTGAATTCCAACATAGAACGGTCATGCCCTGAAAAACAACGAAAGGCTAAAACTGAAAATGACTTCTTACACCTCAACAACCTCTAAAATCACGCTGCACAAATCCAACAACCTCTTGAATAAAATCCCCTCAGGTTTCTGTAAACAGCAGCTGGACATCTTTAGATGTTCAATAATAAACAATCAAGAATCATCATCATCACAGCTATATTCTTGGTATTTCTTTGTATTTTCTAT
Organism: Aphyosemion australe; assembly: GCA_006937985.1. NCBI lineage: Eukaryota > Metazoa > Chordata > Actinopteri > Cyprinodontiformes > Nothobranchiidae > Aphyosemion > Aphyosemion australe. The sequence continues at coordinate 1,471,789 of SSNS01000088.1, forward strand.
GCATAATCTGAGAAATATGCCTGCAGCGGATTGTTTTAAAATTGTTTAATTACCTTAGGTAATCAGATGTTTTCTCATAATAAAAACGAAGATTTTATTGTGCTGCCCTGTAGTGAAAAACCAGTATGCTGTTTGCACTGGTTAAAGTGGTTTCAAGCCCAGGAGGGACTACTTCTTTGCAAGTGCAGCCAAAGTCTTGTGTTGATTTCTTGAAAGCATTGTTATGGCAGGATATTCTGGTCGTGTGCAACTTCATGATGTCCTGGTTGTGCATCGTGATGCGTCTGCTCAGGTAAGTCTTGATGTTGCTGTACATGATGCTCCTGCTGAACGTGATGCTCCTCCTGCTGAACGTGATGCTCCTCCTGCTGAACGTGGTGCTCCTCCTGCTGAATGTGGTGCTCCTCCTGCTGAGCATGATGCTGCTGTTGTTGTTCATGAAGTCCCTGGTATGCATCTTGAGGAGGTTGGTATAAGTCTTGAGCTCCTGGAGCAGCGTGCTGCTGGTTGTCAACGGCGTGCATCTCTGGGATGGCGTTTCCTTCAACTGTAGCAAAGACCAGAGTTAAATTTTCATGGAAGCCATTGAATTCAAACAGTAACACACAAAACAGTAGAATCAACACTCACTGTGAACCTCTGGAGGGGGCTCTACATTCTGCGACTTGAGGCGTTCCATATGTTCAACAGCCTGTAATGAGTTGTAGACATGTTCAGAACATATTTATGATCAAATTATCCATTCATCCATTATCGTCTGCTTATCTGGGGTCTGGTCGCGGGGGCAGCAGCTTAAGCAGAGAAGCCCAGATTTCCCTCTCCCCAGCCACTTGAGCCAGCTCCTCCCGGGGAATCCCAACGTGTTCCCTGGCCAGCCAAGAAACATAATCCCTCCAGCGTGTCCTGGGTCTTCCCTTGGGTCTCCTCCCAGTTGGACGTGCCTGAAAAACCTCACCATGGAGGCAGGCGTCCAGGAGGCATCCTAACCAGGTGCCCAAGCCACACCTCAACTGGCTCCTCTCGATGTGGAGGAGCAGCAGATCTACCCTGAGACCCTCCCGGAAGACCAAGCTTCTCACCCTATCTCTAAGGGAGAGCACACACACCCTGCGGAGAAAACTCATTTTGGCCGGTTATATCCGCAATCTCGTTCTTTCGGTCACTACCTAAAGCTCATGACCATAGGTGAGGGTAGGAATGTAGATGAACCAGTAAATCGAGACCTTTGCCATCCGGCTCAGCTCACTCTTCACCACAACAAACCAGTACAACGCCCGCATCACTGCAGATGCAGCACCTATCCGCCTATCGCTCTCCCAATCCATCTTTCCCTCACTCGTGAACAAGACCCCGAGATACTTAAACTCCTCCACTTGGGGCAGGACCTCGTCCCTGACCTGGATAAGGCATTCTACCCAAGGCATGGTTTGATGAAGCCAACAGGACCACGTCATCTGCAAAAAGCAGAGACTTGATCCTCAGGCCACCAAAACTAATCCCCTGAACACCTTGACTGCACCTAGAAATCCTGCCCAAAAATGAACAGAGTCTGTGACAAAGGGCAGCTTTGGCGGAGTCCAACTCTCACCGGAAAAGAGCCCAACTTACTGCCGGCAATGCGGACCAAGCTCTGGCACCAGTCATACAGGGACCTAACAGCCCGTATCAAGGGGCCTGGTACCCCATACTCCCGAAGTACCCCCCACAGGGCCCCCCGAGGGACACTGTTGAACGCCTTCTCCAACTCTACAAAACGCATGTGGATTGGTTGAGCGAACACCCACACACCCTCCAGGACCCCCCTAAGGGTATTGACCATTTGCACCTACATCACATAAACACGTGGGTCCGCGACATTGGTTGGCAAAAGCAGCGACACGAGTACTAAACAAAGGGAAAAGTAGCACCTGAAACTGTTTTTTGTTGTTGTAGTTATTTTTTGCGATGTTTAGCCTGACTTCAACTGGTTCAAGCCCAGTTCACTTGTGGGAAGATTTAGCGCACCTAGGTGGGGCTCATAGAGAGCAGTATTTACAAAAGTTATTTGTTAACTAACGTTAACTTAAGTTTACCCTGCTGCTGTTCACCGATGTAAACAAGTTGCAGACTTTGCCAAAATTCACCCCGCTGGATTTATAACATTATGTGATAAACAACGCTCATCATATTAAATAAATACCGCAATTTTAACACACGTAATCCTACATTGAAACAATAGTATTGTAAATAATTATCTCGCATTTCACTACAGTGGACGGTACCGCACGTTCTACATGGTGAAATATCCATCCATCCATTAGGATGATCAATAAGTATAAACACATCACATTTATCCCTGTCCCTGTCTTCCTCATGAAATATAAAAACGTTAATCTTACCCAGTAAAACATGTTCGCTGCAAATCCCAAAATACTTTGAGGGCTGCTAGTCCATTTGATTGATTGCTGCGGTTCATCTCCGTCCTCAGTCTCCATCAAAGTTTTAAAAAAAAAACCGAGGTGAGTTTACATCCTTGTCTGTTAGTGCAACCAACCATGCAGCAAACTATTACAATTTTACTGTAAAATCAACTAAATAAAATAATAATAAAAGGCTACAAAGGGGCAATGGGAGCGGTCCCATGGGCGTCGTGACGACACGTGCAAATGGTCAATAGAGCTGGTCCAGTGTTCCACGGCCAGGATGAAAACCACATTCCTCCTGAATCTGAAGTTTGACTATCTGATGGACCCTCCTCTCCAGAACCCGAGTAGACTTTACCAGGGAGGCTCAGGAGTGCGATACCCCTTTAGTTGGAACACATCCTGCGGTCCCCCTTTTTAAATAGGGGGACCACCACCCCAGTCTGCCAATCCAGTGGAACTGCCCCCGATGTCCAAACGGTATTGCAGAACCGTGTCAACCAACACAGCCCTACAACATCCAGAGCCTTAAGGAACTCCGGGCGGATCTCATCCACCCCCGGAGCCCTGCCAACGAGGAGTTTTTAGACCACCTCATTGACCTCGGTTCCAGAGATTGGAGAGCCCACCCCAAAGTCCCCAGGCTCTGCTTCATCACTGGAAGACGTGCTGGTGGGATTGAGGAAGTCTTCAAAGTACTCTGCCCACCAAACCACAATGTCCCGAGTCAAGGTCAGCAGCACACTGTCCCCACTATAAACAGTGTTGGTAGCGCACTGCTTTCCCCTCCTGAGACGCCAGATGGTGAACCAGAATCTCTTTGATCAAATTAGCATAACTAAAATGAATACATTTATTAAAAATTAAAATGTACTCCAAGGCTTTCTTTACATACAGTTTAAGTTTCAACCAAGAACATAATTAATAAATATTCTTTTATAAGGTTCAAATGTTTTTGAGGTACGAGTGTATGTTTGAGACCCTCAAAGGAAGGTTCTGACTTTTTCTGTTTTCTTCTCAGCAGCACTAAAACTCCTTGGTAGTAACAAATCGTACCGTCATAATAATAAGATTTATTTATCTGTAATACTGCAACACTAATGCATCTTAGTCAGTAAAGCTGTTCCACTCCTTACCTGCTGGAGTTCTATTTTCTGTGCATTAAGCTGCTCCTGCTGCCTCTGCAGCTCATCTCTCTGTTTTTGCAGGTCAACAGCTCTTTGATTGAGGTCCTGCTCTTGCTGAACGAGATGCTCCTCGAACTCCTTCATCTCCTCGTCTGTATAAGCCTGGTTCTGCTCCAAAGTCTGGCCAAGAAGATTAAAAATCAGAATAGCCGGTTCAGAATGGAATCACATCTGAATGTTACCAATGTTATATGTAGTGTCTCACCTCCCAGCTGTCTGGCTCCAGAAACTCTTTTTTCTTTGTAGCAACCAAGAACTCATCCATAGACACCAGCCGGTCTTTGTTAACGTCCACCTGTGAAAATAAGGAACAGAGAGAAGTGTTAACAGTTACATTATTTAAAAAAAGCCAATAAACAAAGCTGATACTAATAATGCCATAAAAATGCCATCATTGTGTTCCATACCTAAATCATACAAGTTAAAACATTTGTAGGATTTCAGAAAGCTAAACACGAATCAGCTTTTTTCTGCAGTTTTGTTAAAATAATGTTCTAAAATGACTTTTTATTATGTTTTCTCTCCACTATTACCTAAACTACCTGCAATAACTGATTAGTTATCAGAATCAGATCAATTTGCCTTTATTTTACTAGGTCGATATATCATAAATACACTCAATGATTTGAATCTTTAGCACTTTTCTTATTGGCTAAAACTGTCAATATTGTGCACAGACTGAAGGACTGAATCCTTAAAGCTCTCGACTTCTAACAGTAACATTATTTTCCTCAACATCTGGTCACATTAAAGTAAAAACAGATAGTTTTTTAAACTTTAAACTAGAGCTTTAACATTGATCTCAGTGATTGTTGGGTTAGAACTTAGAAACTTGACCAGTTTCATATTTGACACCACTCTGCAGCCCTCTGCTGACCAAAAACCACACTAGATAGTTTAGTGGAACAGGTAAGTGTTCTATGGGGCTCTCTTATACCTGCTTTACGGCTTTATGCTGTAATGCTAGCGATTAGCATTTTCAGTTCGCCAATCGCCAATAAAAAGCACAAGAATAAAAAGACGTTTGGTTTTTCTGTTGGCATCATGGTGGTGCCTGGAAGTAAAAGTAAGAGAGTAAGAGAGGGGTGAAGAAAAGAGCTAAAATCGGAGTGAACATCGACACGGCCTACACTAGTTTGAGGGAGCTAAAGGAGGCTACAAAATGATGATGGTGACCTGGCTTTGTTGCTACTGGACTTGTAAGTAATAATATTTTTTGTCCAACGGTGTGGATCTTTTTACTTTGTGTTTTATTTTAGTATTAGTTGGCTCATGTTAGTGTTAGCTTGTTGTTAGCGCTAGCTACAGCAGTTTGCAGCATGGCTGTTTACGACAGTTGTAATTCCACTTTCTACCAGAAGGCAGAGGAGCAGGAAACTGTCTAGTGTTACTTTAAGGCCATGTTTTTTAATTGTAAATCCAAACTGCCTCATTTAAATTTGAAGCTAAAAAGAAGGGAGTACAAGACTAATCATTAATCAAAAACTAGTAAAATTGGCTGAAAAATGACTGCAACAGTTATCTGTCAAATAAAAACAAATCCTTTAAATGAAAGTTGTAGCCCTGAGTTTGATTTGCTGTACCTCATTCATAACATGCTCTCTCATACGCAGCCTCTCTTCCTCCATCTCCACCATATCGTCTTCTTCATTGGTGGGGTCATAAATTTTTTCCAGCTGAAATCATAGACGGCAACAGTCAGTGTGGATCCTCTCCTTGAATCGACACAGGCGTTCTCAGCTGTAGAATTACCTCTTTGGTGAACAATGCCTCGAGCTCCTGATCATCAAAAAAGCCATCTCCGTTGGTATCTGCATTAAATAGAAATAGACATATTCTTGTATTTGGTAAAACAATACACTTAGGAGTAAACAAAAGGTGCACCATCTAATTTTATTCAGTGCTGCTTTGTAAGATTTTACCATGCAAGTTGAAAAAGGTCTTTGGGTCAAAATCATCGGGATCTAAGCCGTCAGCTTCCTCCCACACTTCCTTCAGTTGATTCTGGCTGCCCTGCATCATGAAAGCAGAACACATTTTATTTAAAACTGTTTAAAAAATGACCTCCGACACATAAAATATCTACTAAGAATGAAAATGAATTTAAAAGTTTTGGTTTTTTAGGTCTTTACGTCACTTACTGGGTGGTTGACCTTAGGATGATCAGCGTGTTTCTTCCTCATTTCCTCATAGTGCTCCTCCTCTTTCTTCCTCTCATCTTCATCCAAAGTTTTCAGGTGCTCCCGTCTGTCGTGCTCCTTCATCATCTCGTACTTCTTGAAGTCCTCGTGTCTTTCTTTGTCATAGTTCTCCAGATCCTTTGTGGCCTGGAAACAGATAAATACATTGACAGCGTTTAACCACTGATCCAATGATAAAGACATAATCCTTCTATATTCTATAGTAGTTGACTTGATTTTTCTGTAGATCTCACTTGGATTCATTTTAGACATCAATAAATTAAAGAACAGCTTATTTGTGTGATTTGAAACAGTTCTTTGAGTCTCTGTATAGCAAATGAAACTTTGCTGGGGTTCACGATGACCCAGGAGCCCTGATAAAGAGCCAAATTTAACCCCGTAATAAAACCCTAAAATAAAAAGATAGTTTTTTTCAGACCTTTCAGCCAGAAAATATCAAATGAGCTGCGTGATGATTGGCTGGTTTACTGGCTCTATGACACTGCCTGAAGCTAGAAACTCTGTTTACAGCTATTTACAGAATCCAGATGACTCAAAAGGCAAGCTATGGATCTATCTGGGATTCATTCAAAGTCTGGATATTCCCAGTACATCCTGGAACACTAAATGAGTGCTCCAACATTCTTCTTTGTTGTTTTCCTCTCGTTCAACAAGGATGTTAGCAGTTGCTCAGGCTAGCGTTAGCAATAGCAGATCAGAGACAGTATAGGCTTTTTGGTATTCTACATCAGACACCCCAAGCTGACTATTTTCAACAAGGTAAACGTGGCTTTGACTTCTAAGACACCGATAAAGGCGTTCTAGAATGTAAAACCACATTTAAGTATAACTTCTCACACTCTGCGTGCAAACGATCAGTTGTTACTCTGTGTTCCGTTTGCTCGCACTGAACTGGGCAAAAGGGCTTTCGTTCACTCTGCTCCTTCTGCATGGAACAGGCTGCAGGAAAACTGGAAACTAACTGAGTTTATCTCCTTGAATACATTTAAAACCAGACTGAGAACCCTTGAGACAGATTCCCTGTGTTGTAATTGCCTTCTGTAATTCTGTACGTAACATGTCTGTGTAACTGAAAAATGTTGTAACTGTAACTTTTGATGCCTCTCGGCCAAGACTCCCTTGAAAATTAGGTTTTTAATCTCAATGGGACCTTCCTGGTTAAATAAAGAATAAATAAATAAATAAAAATAAAAATTTAGCCTATACCATCCGTTTTGTGCATCTTTAATTTACATTTTTTCATCCTAGAAGCTAAAAAACAACAGTAGGGGAGTGAGGTAGAGCATATTTAAAATCTTATGCAAATCATGCATGGAAAGTTATATTTAGCTGTGCCAGTTAAAACTTGTTTACCAAAATTTGTTTTTTTTATGTTACATTATTATTACCTACTACATCCCTTATTACCCCAAATGAATAAAAATGTGCAAAAAATGAAAAAGATTAAAAGTTAAATATTATGCACTGATACAATGTTAAAAGAAGATGAAGGATACTACTGCTGGATAATTTATTTGATCTGGGACATGGCTTAGATCATGTCCCCCAATGTTTATCTGTCCAGTACAGAAAAGTATGCCAGAGTGTTCTTTATACAGACTAGATGCTGCAACACCCATGACTTCAAAGTCAAACACATCACCCTGCAGCCCATCTGGGAAGTTCACTACTGATCATAGTTGATTTTCCAGCAGTTTCCCCTACATGTTAGACATTCAAATAAAGAACCCCAATGCCAAAATACAGCACTTCCATTAAGCGTGCTGTTTGTATGTCCTAAAAAACCAACAAACCTACAGAATTTACCGATTTAATGAGCCGGTCCAAGTCATCAACTTCAAACGTGTGTGGGTTCATGTGGTTCAGGTGCTCAAACTGCTTTAGGAGAGCCTGGTGGTCCACCGCGATGTCTTAAGGGGAAATGATGACATTAATAAAAAAAAAAAAGTATTCTCATTTGGTATTTCTTCAACATTACACATAAAAATTGAAGTCTTATTTGAAACATAAAAAAACAACAAATAAGCTGTGTTGGACAGCGTACCATTTCCTCCCTCCAGGTCTTGTTTGGCCTTAATCAAGGTCCGCAGTCGGTTTACTTCCTGCCGCTTTAGCTCATCAAGTTTTGTTCGGACATGATGGCTGACAAAGTCCAGCTCCTTGGCCAGCTTACCTTGCTATATCAGTAAAATTAAGGAAACATGACTTTTGTTCAGCACTAAGAAAGCATCACTCACAGTAAAAATGTAGGTTTCGTGTGTAGTATGTTTTTTCTGCATCATACCACAGCATACCTTAATGTCCTCCATGTCTGTGTTGTGCAGCTTTTCTCTGAAATGCTGATCTTTCTCAAGAAAATCAATGACTTCTCTGAGATAGCGGTCATAGTGCAGTCCGGTGTCCTATAAAATGCAACAGTTAGGATGTCACTTATATTTCTAATTAGCAAAATACTAAAAACATGTCATGTAACCCAACAGTGATGATTTATTTTCTATTGTTTTTTGCATAAATTAACAATGAAGTATCTGGGTGAGATCATAAATGATCTAATCTGATTTCTGATGATGAAATGACTATTAAACATTTCTAAGCATCTCACAACTGAGGGTATGTTGCATTTATTTCCTTAAAATGTTAAGCTAGCTAGTCCATCAAATAAATTCTTTGAGCCATTAATCAGAGCATCAACAATATCAAGCTGCTGTACTAAGAACAGATGGGATACGTTTTGAAATAAGTACTTCTATATTCTTAGTGAGAATGCAACGTGACAGTCACAATTCACTTCAATTAATCCAGCTTCTATTTTGACATGATGTCAGGTTATCATCCTCTATTTTTTGCAACAATCTAAAAAGGAGAATGCAGCCGATTTTAAGCGCTTCACTGATTTCTGATTAATGTTGTGTTATCAGAAAACAGGAGATCAAAAGATGAAAATCACCAAAGTCTAACTAAATCCTTGAAGCTGCTAATATGTGTTTGGACTTAAGTTGTAATAAAACAAACATACTAACACTTTTAGTCCCTGTATCATGTGGTGCAATTACTTAACCATTCAATCTGGGAATATATATATATATATATATATATATATATAATACATACCAAACACCTCTTAAAGTAACTAAAACTGTTATAACACAATAAAACATAAATTCTAACATCTTGAATAGATTTTTTTTGCTTGTGTGTGATTGATGAGTCTTCTTACCGCACTCACTGGTGGCCCTTCCGTGGTTTCCTCTGGCTCTTTGACTTTAGTCTTATCGATTCCAATAGGAACTGCCTCTAAATACTGCAGCTGCACCAGCAGCAGAACCCAACCGGTGAGAAGAACCCGGCTCCAGCACATCTGGACAGAAAACACATCCACATTAGTTTCAAAACCAGTAACTTCTACATTCCACAGCACATGAGAGCCAGAATATATATAATGAGACATTCTGTATGTTTTTGTGGATAAATCTAGCCTGGCTACAGGAGTGCCTAGCTAATAATATCTAAAGGAAGCTGGTGGAGTTAGCTTTAGCTGACAGCTTTGGCAGAAAGGAGCCAAACACTGGTTATGCTGTTAGCAAGTCGACGCTTTAAAGTTTAAGTCCAAAACTTGTCCATGACACCAAGCCTTGTGTTTCTATCTTCACTGTTGAGCTCCACTTACATGTCACTGAGACACTTACTTTAATCCTGAACATCAGCTGCTCTGCTTCCCTACCGCTGCCTTCCAGCTGGAGCTATGTTGACAGCTAACTAGCTAGTTAGCATGTTAGGTTGCGTAATACGTAGCGCTAATCTGATTGGTCATTTCGGAAGCTCTCCAGAAACGTAACTAGCATGTTCGGTGGCACGGAGTTCTACGTGGCAAGGTGACTAAGAGCAGGTGGGCGGGTCCCTTTTGCTCATAAATATATCAGAAATCGATTATGAATCAGGAGGTCCAGAACAGGGCCGGATTGAAATTTCAGAGGCCTCTGGGCACAGAGTGTTGAAAGCCCCCTCTACAACACTGTGGTGTACCTCACTGTCATAAAAGCTATATTTTCAGCAAAATACAATGTCATGATACATATGAATGGGTTTGTTTCCTTATGAGCACCGACATATAATTTAAATGTACCTGCTAGCACTTTTAACAACCATTCAGAATGATTTAAAGAAAATGTTTCAGATTTGACATTTTCTTTGCAAATCACTTTCTGTAATCCCTTTTCAAAAATATGTTTGTATATATTATATAAATAAAATACTTGATAAGATACAGGTTATAATGTTTTGACTCTCCTTTGTAGCTGCATTTATTCAGTTTTGAAAGCACAAGAATATGCTAAAGTCAGTGTGGATTTTCAAATGGTCTTCTTTGTTTTGCTTCTTGTAAAAATAGTATAAGGGTGCACAATCTCACAAACTGCAGTGCTGTCAGCTTTTTGCTCAGCTTTAAAGCTGCACTGTGTGATTAATGGGTCCAAGTCCACCTCTAACCCATGTCCTGCTCAGTGGCCTCATGGGGAGATCTTACATAGAGCCTTGTGGCTGTGCTTACAGAAGATCAGACTCCTTTCAGTTCATGTTCTGTTACAGATTTCTGGTCACTATAGCAGTGTTTCTGTTCCATTAAATGTTGCAGTTTTGGACACGTGGATAATAGATTTAAAAAATATATCATTTAAAAAGCTCTATTACTGATTTTTCCCCCCTGACTTTACGCAGTATGACCTGACATGAGAGTGCATATTTTATCCAGAAGAGGGCAGTGTTGCATCTATTCAGCTAAGTCCATCATTTTATGGTTCAGAATGTTATTAAAAGACAAGGAATAAAAATAGGTCCATTAACTTGGGCAAATATGCTGAAAAACAGAATAAGTACTTGATTATAAAACAGCCATAAATGTGCTTGTCCAGTGTAGTACCTGCTTTACGTGTGCAGTTAAAAACAGCTAAATTACAAACACAATAATGTTGCACTTTGTAAAACAGAAGCCTAATTCAGCAAATTATTTACATGGTTTGTCCTTCTTTCCTTTGCAGGTGTTACACTGGCTGTAATAAAAATGTGCATTTATTTTCTGGGTATTTATTAATATTAGCTTTCTACTGGAATTATGAGTGCTGAAGTAAAAAAAAAATCTAAAAGACTATTTATGAACCTTGGCAGCTACAGCCAGACAATAAATCCAGTCTCTCTCCAGATGAGTGAGCTTATGACTAAATATAACATCCCTGCCCTGTAGGTGTCAGTGTAATAGTCTAGTGAGCTGGAAGGTAATTAATCAACGTCTTAAAATCATAATCAAATTGGAAAGTGGGGGGAAAGCTCTTGCGGATGGGACCAATCAGCACTTCGTTTTAATCAGCAACAATGATTATTAAATGTGCTGCATGCTGGAAAAAAATGGATTCCTGTCAAAATATTTCCCCGGACTAATTCAAACACTGTAAGAGACCCACACATTCATGAATGAAATGAGTGCTTCATGTCAGATATCAAAGTAAAAATAATCTGTATTTCATTTTGTGCTGAGCACCTCCTGTGAAGCTGTGAATCAGCGAGAAGAGACTCTCAGAGGAGAAGACAATAACATTGAGTCACCTTGCTGCATTGTGAACCTCTGGCAGCCGAGAGGCAGGATCCAGCAGCAGAGGCTCCACTGCAGAGCTGCACTGGACTGTGCAACAACCATGTGTCTATTTGTCTGAATAGATTAGTATGTAGAAATGGAGTTCTATATAGTGGAAACGATAAATCACAGCAAGGTCAAATAACAGTAGCAACAAGATGATTACGCTGCGGTATAGATAATATAATGTTCATGCTACTCTGCCCTTTAAGTTGCAGATAGGATGAGGATTATGCAGCCCGTTGCTCATGTATTTAAGGTACTGATGAGATTACTAAATGACTCTGATTCCGATTAATTAAAAAAGTGTTTGATGGTGCAGATTTGTGCCATTCCCTAATTGATATACTTTAACAGTGCAGAGCACTGCATCACCAAAATGCTTCTCTCATTCGGTCTGATAAACTTGGGCGATGCTGATATGATCATATTGTCACCTATATTTTACGCCTGACACAGTTAGTTTGTTTATAGAATGACATTAAAGTATATAAGAAACATCCTGATGGTGAATGTAAAAGATAAAAACACAACTAACATCCTTTTGAAACTCATCACCGCGTTTATTGAACAGAAGTGAAATTGAACTGATTGTGTTTATTCAGCCTTTGTGTGTGTGGAATTATTACTTCTTTGTAAGTCAGGGCGATTTTTCCGTTTCACTTTTCAACTTAACTGCAGATGAGAGATAAAATGATTTCCAACCAGCTGATATGCTCAGCAGTTTTTATAAAGAAATTTGGTAACGCTTTACAATAATGGACCCAAAATTGTGTTTTGTTACTAGGGAACAACTTAGGAGGTAATGAGTAATGAACCAGGGACTAATGGGTAGTTAACCAGTACCAGTTAAAAACACCCATGAGTCTTATTCAGGGACTAGTCCCATTAGTCATCATCACACACTGGTGAAATTACATCTCTGCATTTGACTCATCCCTGTGGGGAGCAGTGAGCTGCAGCAGTGGCTGGAACTATTTGGTGACGGTTTAACCCTCCAATCTAACCCCTTAATGCTGAGTGTCAAGCGGGGAGGCATTGGGTCCCATTTTTAAAGTCTATTGGTACGACCCAACTGAGGATTTGAACCCACAACCTCCCAGTCTCAGGAGGACACTCATACCACTAGGCCACTGAGAAGGTCAATGGGTAGTTATTTAAGGAGCAGAGAAGGAACGAATCATTACTTGCTCAGTACGTAACCATTACCTACTACTTTTGTGTCTCCTAAAGTAAAGCAAAGCCTCCTCCCAAGTACCTACTGAGGAATAACTACCCATTAATCCCTGAATAAGACTGGTGGGTGTTTTTACTACCCATTAGTTCCTGGTTAATTACTCTCCTAAGTCGTTCCCTAGCAACGAAGCACAATTTTGGACCAGAAATATTTAATCTTCTTCCATCTTTTAGAAACAGCAGCATCAACCCAGTCTAAAACATTAACAAAGACCCCCCCCCCCCAAAAAAAAGTACATTAAGTTTATGTTTGTTTATCTTCATTCTCCGACCCCATTTTCATAAAATTAGTGAATAAAGAAAATCAAAACAGCTACTGGAGCAGTTGATCAAGATCTCAGCAAACCTCAGAACTTCTTTTTTTATGTGGGCAATGATGGCAGAGGAGTTAAGTGCCCACCCCGCAATCGGAAGGTTGCACGTTCACGCCCTGCTCAGTCTGTCGCTGTCGTTGTGTCCTTGGGCAAGACTCTTAACCCACATTGCCTGCTGGTGGTGGTCGGAGGGACCGGTGGCACCAGTGTACTGCAGCCTTGCCTGTCAGTGCACCCCAGGGCAGCTGTAGTTACGATGTAGCTCATCATCACCTGTGTATGAATGGGTGAATGACTGGTTGTGTTGTAAAGCACCTTGGGGGGTTCTAGGACTCTGGAAGGCACTATATCAAATACAGGCCATTTATCTCTGCAGTTTTTGGTTTTTGGACGAAGGTCATTGCGATTCCTTGCAGATCCCCTTACATTTTTAAAAACAGTGTCACCGAAATATAAAAAACAAGAATATCAGATTGTTTTTTGTTACTGTAAGAGAGCTCAGCTTGAGAATGTGAAACCTTGGTGTTTATGTCTGTAGCAACAACAACTCCTGCAGGGACTCTGAACATCATCTGCACCTGAAGGGAAATTTATTGGCAGTAGAGGTAATTTGGACACGTCAGTTTAGTGCAAAGTAAGCACTATTGTCATGAGTCATGTTCAGACAGGTCTTCTGTCCTCAAGGAGGGATGCAGTAAAGGTGACGTGAGACTGACAGACGTAACTGATGCACATGGACACGTGGACACAGATAGACTCAGTATTGTTTTACAGAATCATTTCTTCATAATGTCTTCTCATCGTTTTTGCTTTAGCTCTTGTCTGTTTGGGATTACACTCCTAAAAGACAGACTCTACACTTATAAATCAGCTGATTGGGTTAAAAGGGTTGGGAGCGAGATGAATAATATTATTCTGAGACATTGTGTCCAGTTTTGTCAGATGTATCACCCAGCTTCTCTCTTGCTCAGAGATTTTGACCAACTTCAACTTTTCTGCTGAGTCATGCTGTTCCAATCATACATACATTTCATGATTTTAAGCTGACAGGGTGAAGGTGTGGAACTGCATCCCATGGGGGATATGGAGTAAATTCTCCTTTGCATCAAAAGCAGTGAGATGAGGTGATTCAAGTATCAGATGCTTCCTGATTGCCTCCCTCTCTGGCATGTGAGACCACAGCGTAGACCCAGATCTCACTGGAGGGATTATACTCTCCATCCTCTATCTTATTGGGGGTGGGTCCACCCAACATTTCGGTGATCAGCAACTTGAGATCTCAGCTCCTACGTGATGCTAAGTATCCTTGAGCAAGACACTATACTCCCAGTTTTATAGATGAGAACATAGAAGTGCTACTCCAGACCAAAACATCACATGATTTTGACCCAGAGTCAGGAAGTCTCTTGGGTTGCTAATTTCATCTTTGTTTTGTTTCCCTTCTGTTGTAGCGATTTCCCCAGTGTTATTCTAACAGAAGCTTGAAAACATTCCTTTTCAGAAGACTGAAAAGCTGACTGGAGTCTAAAGTTAACTCTTTGTTTACCTTCCAGAAGATTGTGTTCCTAAAAGACATTTTCTCAGAGTATTCTGAGCTGCTTTTAACTGTTTATTATTCCAGTAGAGACCATCTTTTTATACTTTTCATGTTATCTGTGACTGTGGAGCACAGGTAATCTATTACATTTCACAATTAAGTTTAGAGATCTAAGGAACAGTAGCAGTGATGGACAGAAGAAGTGAATCATTTAGAAAGTTTAAGTGGAAGTATTAGATATGAATTACTAATTACACATTGGCAGGAGTGAGAAGAGGCATTGTTTGAGTTACCTTTATATTTTATTCTTAACCCAGTCCTGCATAGTGAAAAGCTATTCAGAAGTTGCGTGTGTGTGTGTGTGTGTGTGTGTGTGTGTGTGTGTTTTGATATACTTGCAAATATGCACTACTTTGGACTTTGGAATACATTTTAAAAACATAGAAAGACTTATTTTTAAAAACAGAATTCAAAATGGACTTTTTACATCTAAATTTAATGTAAAGATTTAAGGACACAGTCTGATTGATGTCATTTTTTAAATCGGTTATGGGTCTTTTGCTGTATCTGTTATTTTGTGTCACATTGTGTAAAAATATGAATTGTTTTAGGAGGATTGGTGCAACCTTTTAGGGTTTTGAGTTTTTTTTGGTAAACTCAGTGATTATTTTTATTAATTAAAGTGTCTGTATGTTCTGTGTAAACCTTTTGGGTTTGTGTAACACAAAAGGAACTGTGTTGATTCATGCAAGGATGTGATAAAATCCCTTCGACTCTGCGCTTTGATGGAGCTTACTGTCCCATTTAACCCTTTTTCTGTTACTGTGCATGCCTGTGCTCTGATCTCCGTGTGGGAACGAGCTGAGCACTTGGTGCTCTGGGGGAGTGTGCTGCTCACTGGGACCCGTCCCCTTTAAAAAGCACGCTGCCCTGGCGGTGCGGGTGTAATCTGGGCTCCATGGAGAAAGTCTGCGGAGCAGAAAGAGAGAGAAGGGAAGGGGGGCCACTAGCCGAGCCGGAGCGGAGGGATCATGGCGGCACCTCTCGGACGGGACACCCTACCTGACCACTGGTCCTACGGGGTTTGTAGAGACGGACGCGTCTTCTTTATTCAGTGAGACACTTTTTACGCTACTTTAACGAGGCAGGGTGGAAGTTTTATTCTTTAATCCAGCTGTTTTTCACGATTAATCTCCAGTAACAGGTGTCCTTGTTTCTTGATTGCAGCGATAAAACTCGCAGCACTACTTGGCTCCATCCTCGCTCAGGCGAACCCGTTAACTCGGGACACATGATCCGGTCAGGTAGGCGGCAAAACGCTCTGATCTGCAGGCTTCAGACGGTGGCTCTGTTGCTGCAGCGTGGTTTCACTCACTGTGTTCTTGTTTTAGATTTACCAAGAGGATGGGAAGAGGGCTTCACAGAGGAAGGAGCCAGTTACTTCATCAAGTGAGTGCGCATTTCTTCCTTTTTTATTTGACTGATTATGCAACAAATCACCCCTAAAACAGCTGGTTGTTCTCTTTTGCCACTCAGCTGTTTTAATATGCTTGATCTTTGCTAAATCTTTGAAAGACAAGAATAAAACACACACCATGACATACAGGCTTCCCGCACAGGGATCTGGTGAAACCAAAATCATGCATGCCTGCACTGTGAATTGGAAAGTGGCAAAGCCTTGCAGGACAGGAGGAAAGTTATTAAAATTCACCTCACATCCTCCATGCAGGACCTCTACTCTCTCCATTAGATAGGTGTGCAGACTGTGCGTGTGTGTGTGTGGCAGTGAGTGAGACTGTAAAGGTTGCTGGAGAGGGGTGTGACCATGTGGTGACAGAGATGTATGGCATGATTGCATTATTGAAGCACAGAGGACAGGATTTTCAAAGTCACACTTGCTTGCAGATTTTCACATAATTCCCACATTAGAATTCCAGGATTTTTTGTTGGAAATCTGTCAAATAAGGGCACTGCGTCATAGATATGCTGCTTTGATGTCATCGTGGGCTAAATCCACACACAAGTGAAGGCTTTTGTTGGATTCTGGAGTCTCGGGACAGTTCCTCTGATGGAAATGAGGACACAGGTGCAAAGTATGAGAACATGCTGAAAGCCTGTGAGATAAATCAAGCTAAAGATAACAGAGAAAGCATGCTCTATCATAGCGTTGGATCTGTAACATTGTCAGTCACTGTTGCTTGTTTAAGTCTTGTCCTGTTTTTTTTTTACATTTATATTTATTGTTTTGTTTCTTTGCACTATTTGTCTCAGACAGAGGGACTGTAATGGGATCTTTAAATTCTCTGTCCCAGTTTGCAATTATGTAATATTAATGTGAATCTGTCTAAAATTGTGTGAGGCAGGTAAATATATATTTTAAAACCAGACTGGTTTTTGGTCCTTATACTGTATTTGTTGTTCATGACACGTATTGTTGGTAGAATAAAGATAGGCTGTGTGGTCCTTTTCCACCCTTTCTCTCCCAGAAGAAGTGTGGGAACAAAAGTTTGGTGATATACGGCATCCTAAATGTCAAGGTTTTGAAAAACGTCATCAGCCACTTGTTGCCCATTTGGCTTCTTTGTTGTAGAGGGATACTTTTTAGGTGTCAAACACAGGAAAGAAAACAGCAGGACTTTCCTCTTGCAGCTTGTTAAGAACACAAATTTACAGATTTTTTGTTGTCATTTAAATAGATAACTTTACAACAGAACACTGGAATATTTTTTACTTTTTTAAAGCCTTTTTGGGGAATTTAATTTATTATAAAGACATTAATGGTTTCAGCATCTTCACAGAGTATTATCAATAGAAAGCATATTTTAAAGCTGTTATAACGAATCTGCTAGCAAGCTAGGTTTAGAATACAAACACTGTTACAGAACACTCACCCCTCCCC
Organism: Aphyosemion australe; assembly: GCA_006937985.1. Lineage (NCBI taxonomy): Eukaryota > Metazoa > Chordata > Actinopteri > Cyprinodontiformes > Nothobranchiidae > Aphyosemion > Aphyosemion australe. The sequence continues at coordinate 1,489,188 of SSNS01000088.1, forward strand.
TTGGGCATCTTCCCTGAGACGCTTCTGCGGGAACCAGAAAGTCACGATGCCGAACGAAACAAGATAGCGCTAAACACCAGTCACCGTTTTCTAGGTCCAAATGTCTTTTATTGTCCATGACAAATGGTGTTTTTTTTGGGACTCTGGTAGTTTGTCCTAAAGTTGAAGTGGTAGCAGCCGGCTGTTTCTCCTTCTCTGATATTAGTGAGTGGAGAACCTCTCACACCAGTGGTGTTCTGTTGCTAAATACGTGACTGCATAATGAGTGGAGGATGCAGGGAAGTGCTAGCCTAGTGAACTAGACCAAATTCTTGCTTTGCAGAGTTTGGTCTAGGCACGCTTCATTGGAACCCTTGCAGCCCAAACCACTGCTGTGTCTATCCAATCACAACTCGCTATAGTTTTGGTTGGGCCAATCACAGCGCTCTATATTGTGGGCCAATCACAGAGCGGGAGTAGCCGATGACGTCAGCGCTGCGGCCGCGAACCCAAGCAACATGGCGGCAGCGCCGGAGCCACGTTCTTTTGAAACGGCTTTGTCATCAACATTGGATTATTTAGACTCCAACGTGCGTAAGTCTGTCTGATATACTTAGCGGCTTCTTATTTTTATCAAACAAAGTAGTGCAATGTCCCAGTACACCTGATATTCACATGTTTTTATACAAAAACGACAGAAATCATTGACGCCATTAGTGGGTCCCGCTTTTCCATCGCTGTGATTACGTCACGTTGTTCGTTACTCTGATTGGTCCTAGCGCTATCCAATTGCGTGGTGACATTTTGAAAGACAACCGTAGATCCCGCCTCACGACTGAGAGCCGTCAATGGTTCGTGACCAGACTATATATACATATATAGGATGGCTTGCCAGGCTAGGGAAGTGCGGCAGTTCGGCGAGACCGACAACCGGATGGTCCAACATAGGGCTGGGCGATATGGCCTAAAATCAATATCACGATATATTGAGGAGTTCACCTCGATAACGATAAATGGACGATAACTACATGTATGTGCTAAAACAAAAGTTGTCCACTAGATGGGGTTGTCACCAGTATTATGTTGAGTCACGTTGTCATTTGACTCGAGGTGGTACAGCTTCTTAAAGAGACATGAACGTCGCCAACTTACACACACCTTTTAATTTTTTTCATTATCAAATTTATTGACGTGGGGAAAATGATATAGGTTAGGGTCAGAAATTTCGATAACGATAAATTTTCGATTTATTGCCCAGCCCTAGTCCAATGGTTGCTTTTGTTCTGAAACGTGTTATTGGTGGAGGTTTTTAGACAAATGTGAGAGAACCACTTAAATAATTTCTGTTTTCATTTTTTTAATCTCCACGATATATTTATAGCTATACTTCTTTAGAACGTTGTTAAAGCTCTATAACAAATATGGATAATAAACCCAGGTAGCAAAATTGGTCTGGGCCAGATGTGGCCCACATCTGGCACTTACATCTGGCCAACATACCGCAATGAATGAGGGGCCCCCACTGGCCCAGGCCAGTTTGCCAGAGGTGGGCCATGTATGGCCCATAGCCGTTCCAGCACTGGGCCAGTTGTGGTAACCTGCACTGGCCCACACCAGGCCCAGCTCAGGCAGGGGCGGCTCGGACTCGGCAAACCAGATGTGGGCCAGTGGTGGGCCGTCATTCATTGCGGTATGTGAGCCAGATCTGCCATGGGTGCCGGATGTGGGCCATACCTGCTGAACTGCTTATTGCTCAGTCACAAATTTAGACAATAAATAAAACAATTACACTTCAAATATATACAATAACTGCTTAATCAATAAAAAGAGACCATGCTTAAGCTTTACAAACATTTGTAATTTCAAAAACAGCTGGAAATTCACAAATTGAGGAAACTATAGGTCACGTTTACATATAATTCCATTCAAGTTGTTACAATAATGTGGTAGAGGAAGTTCTTTAAAAATACATTTCCAAATTTAAACTTCATAAATGCAGAGATCAGTAAAGGAATGAAGATACACAGTAAATTTAGTTCACAGCAAAGATGTTTGCTTCAGTTTAATTTGCAGTTTATAAAACTACAAGAACCCACCATCACACAATTAGTCCAGAGGGGAAAGGAGAGCAATAGGAGCACATGAAGCTGGGTTTTAGTTTCTGCATCGTTTAGAAACAGTTGTGATTAAAGGTTTTCATATTGGAGAATTTTGTACAACACTACAATGATAAAATAAACTGTGTGTTATCATGATATTGATCAAACATGGTTATTGAGAACAAAAATATTTAATTAAAAAGGAGATTTAATTCATTATTAAACACTCAAAAGTATCAAAAATAGGTACCGTTAAGTACCGGTATCGATTCCTAGGTACCGGGATTGTAAAATTATCCATCTCTTCACCTGTAAATAGTAAATACAAACTAAAGCTGAAGAAAGCTACCAATCAGAGAACTTGTACAGGGAGGAAAAGCAAACAGGAGGTCCCATCCACATGGCAGTAACAGAATAAACTTAACAATGAAGTGATTTGTTTTGGGTTGCTGATTGTTCATCTGGAGATTCAACCTTTAAATAGATAGAAGCAAGTGTGAAATAAAAATGTCCTCTAACCTGGAGCCATCCACCTCACATACACAACAGTGAGCTTTCCTGACAGGAACAGTTCAGTTCAGTTTCTCCAGAGTTCAGTCACGTTCAATTCCATTCCCATCTTTTAAATCACATCCAAGTGTTGCAGAGGTGTGATAGGTAATGTGTTCAAGGACTAAAAAAGTCTCGTTATCCAGATCCTGAAGAACCATCACCCTCTCCATGATGATGATGCCAACATCAGAAAAGTCATCGCCTGGCGTCCCTCTGGTGTCAGATGCTCGCTGTCGCTTTCTTGATGTCTCCCAGTGCAGTGACCTCATTCGTTTCCTGGTTAAAAAGAAAACATTAATTTAAAATTCATTTTAACTGACCTGTTGACTGCAGCAGTTCTAGTGCTGTAGTACATTTACTACCATGTAAGCAGTATAGTAGCCAGAGTCTCCCGTCATGCTGCCTTCATGATCCAATTTTAACAACAAAATAAAAAGGTATTGTCTAGCTCAAAGGAAGACGAGCCTTTAAGCTTTACATTAGCTTCTGTTTCAAAGACAGAGGCCTACCAGACACCAAGTTATGAAACTCAGAAGATTCCAGATTCCCTTTAGCCTTACAATATAGATATCACAGGTCTGATTCTGTTGGGCCGTTTTTTCTACAGATTCTTATTATTGAATGATGTTTATTATTAACATGGATCTGATGTACTCAGAGCAAAAATCTCAAAACTTATTTCATGTTGTCATTATGGGGCGTTGTGTGTAGAAGTTTGAAGAAAAAAATCATTTAATACATTTAGGAATAGGCCTGGGACGATAACACATTTTGCTGGACGATATATTGTCCAACAAATTATTGACAATAAACTATATTACTGTCAACATTATCGAGACCAAAATAACCACTTATGTAATGTTATATCATAATAATGCAAGTACATCCTTTAAAATGCAACAATTAAATCTTTAACATTGGAATGTCCAGAACCAGAAGTTCTAACTAAATAAATAAAACAAAAACAATAAAAATAAAATAATAAAAGGACTCTCACTCTCTGTTAGAAAATATTGCACCAAAAACAATAAAATAGACCCTGTCTCTCCAAAACAATCAATACAATGGCCTATCCAGTGTCAACAACCAAAACTGCACTTGAACCCTCTTATCATCCAGCGTCTTTGGAGGCGAGAGACGAGGAAAACATATACACGCAGACACATGGCGATATATTGAGGCTGGAAAAATTGAGTTTATTTTGTTCTATCGTACGATTAATTGATTTATTGATTATCGTCCCAGCCCTATTTAGGAATAAGGCTGTAACATAAAATGAGGAAAATTCATATTCTGAATATTTTCCAGAACCAGTTTACATCCCAGTCCCAACTTGGCCCTTGTCAGATGAGGGTCAGCACAGTGTGGGAACAGGGTGGAAATGTTCTTGTTTTAATAGAAACATATTTCTTTACACACTGGTGGGGGGCAAAATGGGTAGTCTTTCACTTTTATAATGGGGGTATGGAGAAAATTTCTAGTGTTTGGACCTCGTGTGTNCTCCCAGTGCAGTGACCTCATTCGTTTCCTGGTTAAAAAGAAAACATTTATTTAAAATTCATTTTAACTGACCTGTTGACTGCAGCAGTTCTAGTGCTGTAGTACATTTACTACCATGTAAGCAGTATAGTAGCCAGAGTCTCCCGTCATGCTGCCTTCATGATCCAATTTTAACAACAAAATAAAAAGGTAACGTCTAGCTCAAAGGAAGACGAGCCTTTAAGCTTTACATTAGCTTCTGTTTCAAAGACAGAGGCCTACCAGACACCAAGTTATGAAACTCAGAAGATTCCAGATTCCCTTTAGCCTTACAATATAGATATCACAGGTCTGATTCTGTTGGGCCGTTTTTTCTACAGATTCTTATTATTGAATGATTTTTATTATTAACATGGATCTGATGTACTCAGAGCAAAAATCTCAAAACTTATTTCATGTTGTCATTATGGGGCGTTGTGTGTAGAAGTTTGAAGAAAAAAATCATTTAATACATTTAGGAATAGGCCTGGGACGATAACACATTTTGCTGGACGATATATTGTCCAACAAATTATTGACAATAAACTATATTACTGTCAACATTATCGAGACCAAAATAACCACTTATGTAATGTTATATCATAATAATGCAAGTACATCCTTTAAAATGCAACAATTAAATCTTTATTTAACATTGGAATGTCCAGAACCAGAAGTTCTAACTAAATAAATAAAACAAAAACAATAAAAATAAAATAATAAAAGGACTCTCACTCTCTGTTAGAAAATATTGCACCAAAAACAATAAAATAGACCCTGTCTCTCCAAAACAATCAATACAATGGCCTATCCAGTGTCAACAACCAAAACTGCACTTGAACCCTCTTATCATCCAGCGTCTTTGGAGGCGAGAGACGAGGAAAACATATACACGCAGACACATGGCGATATATTGAGGCTGGAAAAATTGAGTTTATTTTGTTCTATCGTACGATTAATTGATTTATTGATTATCGTCCCAGCCCTATTTAGGAATAAGGCTGTAACATAAAATGAGGAAAATTCATATTCTGAATATTTTCCAGAACCAGTTTACATCCCAGTCCCAACTTGGCCCTTGTCAGATGAGGGTCAGCACAGTGTGGGAACAGGGTGGAAATGTTCTTGTTTTAATAGAAACATATTTCTTTACACACTGGTGGGGGGCAAAATGGGTAGTCTTTCACTTTTATAATGGGGGTATGGAGAAAATTTCTAGTGTTTGGACCTCGTGTGTGACAAGATAACTATCTCAGCACTGGAATCATGTTGCCATATAGAGAGCTGCTATCTTTATTAAACCTAAACAGTCCAGTAGGATCACATGGTTAAGTGTATGTATTTTGGAAAGTTACAAAGCTACACTATTTGTTTATTTTGCTACAATCCACTCATGAAACACTCACCATGTACTCCTGAACCACAACGTCAAGATTTTCATTCAGAGAAACGCCGAGTTCTTTGATGAGCACTTCCCTCCAAGCATCAGGGGCATCCTTCAGAATAAAGAAAAGAGATAATTGAACTTAAATTTTCAGCAAAAGTGATCAAAGACAAAAAAACTAACCAGTCAGCATGTGACACCAGCATCTACATAATGACATTAAAACTACCTTATGGACTGGAGGTTATGATCTTCAAATAATATAAAAAATAATCCATTTCTCACAGTGGGACAAAACATGATAAAATGACAGGGTCAGTAGAAGCACTACTCACATGTGAAGGAAGTGAAGCTTTAACATGATGCAGCATATAAATATTTTACTGCCCTAATGTGATGCATATACACTTTATAATTAAACAATTTAAAAGTTCTTACTGTCAGTGTGACGACTGTGTCCCTCAGCTTCATGTCCTGCTGTCCTGATGGCTTTCAGAGAGGAAGTCGAGCTGTGACAGAAACCTTGATTGTAGAGAGGCATGGTTTGTGATGAACTTGAACTCTGCAACATGAGATTCATTTGAAAAAACATCAAAACCACACCTGTTGGCCATATGGCATGCATGTGCTACATGCATAATAGCTGTAAATAAAATGAAATATTTAATAGAGGAGGCTGCACTGTGTTGAACATTTTATTTTTCTGCTGTTTTGGAGCTAGGATTGTATGTTTTAATCAGAAATCCACACTCAAACCAGCCAGCAGGCTGAGGCTAGAATAATGAAAACACAGACCTGGCAGCTTGTTGCTTCATTAACTGGCAGCTTATAGCTTTATGCTAACTAACAGAACACAATATAAAGGAGGGGATTGTGCTAGCTCTGACTCAAATAACATTTTGAATTTGGCTAGCACTTTAACATCAAATTAACCATGTTATATTAGCGCCGAAATTCGCCGTTTAATTTGCATATCAATGTAATAAAAAACGATCGTTAACGGGTCATAGTAACTCACNTTTGTCACAAACCAGTCAAACCAGAATGTCGGAGATCTCCAGCTAAAAAGAACAAAGAGAGAAAGAGTGAGGGAGAGGGGTAAAAGCTAGCTTTACTAGCCAAGGATGTGTGATAGCCACATCTCACAAACACTAATGTGGAGTTAACACACAACACAACTTAACTATTAGCAAACCCACGGAAGACCTAAATATGTTTAGTGCACCACAGAGTTAAGTTAAATGTGACATTAAACTAATTCAAATTAAAGTGCAAAAATTCTTCTAAACAGATAAAACAGCAAGAACAAATAAACTCGCGGCACTAATTTTACTTTACATGGCGACTCTCAAGACTCTAAACTACAAATGAATGAGATTTTTACCATTTTAAATGAGAAAACCAAGACTTACCGAACAATAGAGAGATGAGTCTGCGCGCCAATAGATTTAAATGGCTGCCGGCCTTCTTCTTCTACCCATAATCCAAAGCGTGCAGGACTAAATCCCGTGCATTCTCGCGAGATTTAACAAAGAATTTTGATGTGTGAGGTTTTGTCATTTCATATAAATATAAGGCATTTTATGCAGAAAAATGGTGAAAATATGCCATCTTTTTTGCAACGAAATTTGGATAATGGATAAAGCCAGGTTTAATGTAAAATAATAATAATAATTTATGGTTTATTTTGTTGATTAGTTACAAAGATTTCTTCGGATGTGATTTTTAGTTTTAGAATAAACTAATATTTACTGAACAAATCTGTATAATTCAAGTTTCACCATGTTTTTTGGAGTTCCGACATTCAAACCTCAATTTATTTTTTTATTTTTATTTAACCTTTATTTAACCAGATGAGTCGATTGAGAACTCATTCTCATTTACGACGACGATCTGGCCAAGAGGCAGCAGCAACAGACACATAGTTAGCTTTACACAAACAGATAAGATAAAAAACAGATAAGATAAAGAAAAATAGGGAAAAAATGCATAAATGCAAAAATGCATAAATCAGACTAGGAATTAAATATTGAAAAATCCCTCTGAACCTCATTGTAAAGATTGGACATGTTACCAGCTGATCATCCTAGTTTAAGAGAGGAAACTGGCTCAAAACCTAATAATTGAAAATATTGAGTTTTGCCTGTATGGCTCCTCTTAAGTTTCTGTTCCCCACACATGAGCACCTTCCCAAAAATAGATGGTATTGACTGAACAATAGTTCACCCATACGTGCGTGGGCTTATAGGTGGGTTGCATTTTGGTCCTCAAGCCTTAGTTTGCCCTCCTAAATCGGCTCTTGACAATCTTGTCACGTGAACTGGGTGACATACCAATTTCCATAACTGGCCCACATCTGGCATGAACAGATCTGGCCCATAGCAACCTAAGCCTCAACTGGCCCACATCTGGCATGCCTCATATGAGCCGTGCCATCATTGCCAGATCTGGCCCACGCCTGGTTGACATGTCATTTGCCATGCCAGACGTATGCCAGATGTGCCGGCTTGAAGCCAGATCTGGCCCATGTCAGCCTGCTACCTGGGAATTAGCTTTAAACACTTTTTTATTGCATCTTAACAACTTTCTAAAATAGTATACTTAGCTTTAAATATATTGTGGAGAAAAAAAAATGAAAACAATTAATAAAGTAGTTCTCTCACATTTGTATAAAAACCTCCACCAATAACACATTTCGGACCAAAAGCAGCATTGGACCATGCTGTTGTCGGTCTCGCAAAACCACCGCACTTCCGCGGGTCCTCCACTCATAACACACTCGCGTATTTATCAACAGAACACCACTGGTGTGAGAGGTTCTCCGCTCAATAATATCAGAGAAGGAGAAACAGCCGGCTGCTACCACTTCAAATTTAGGACAAACTACCAGAGTCCCAAAAAGAAAAACACCATTTGAAGTCACAGACAACAAAAGACGTTTGGACCTAGAAAACGGTGACTGGTGTTTAGTGCTCTCTTGTTTCGTCCAGCATCGCGAGTTTCCGGTTCCGGCAGAAGCGTCTCAGGGAAGATGCTCAAGGATGAGTGTTCCGTGACCGTGTTTGCGTTCAAAATCTAGCTTGTTTGTAGATTCGTTATAACAGCTTTAAGAGGCATGAAAAAATGTTTTAAGCTAATTTGTTTTCCAAATTTGCCATTGCAGGTTTAAGATATAGGAGGATTTGTTGACCAATTAATCAGCTGAAAGAAACTTAATGTGATTTTTTCCTGAAAGTTTTCAAATTATATTGGTAAAAGAATGTCAACCATTAAATCATAATCATTAGAAAATTATTTTATTTCCCTGTAATTTTTAGAGTTTTATTGCAAAGTTTTAATCCCAAATCTAATAACAACTAATAGATTTAATCAATAATGAAAGTAGCTGCTGTATTTTCGTCTCCTTTTATCCACACTTGGCTTTTTTTCAGTAGACATTGCTGGCCACACAGCCTGGGTAATTATAGTACTGCCCTGTTCTTAATAACATGAGTTGGTTTGGCAGATTAGATGTTAAAAACAGCCAGCGCAGCATGAATATCCTAATAGCTCTGGCACAAGATATGCTTTTGTTTGAATAAATTCAAGATAGATGTCACGTTTTAATCTTGGCTATCGGCAATGAAAGATGGCTTGAGCTTAACATCATTGTTCCTTAACATCACATCTGTTATTGTTCTAACAATTAAGATGACTCGGACCATTTCTTTAAAGCTGCATTCTTGTTAAAAAAATAAAAACAAGTTGCAGCCACTCAGCATTTTGAAATTTTTATTTATTCTACTAGAACATCTGTTTAAACTATAACTTTGTTGGATATTTTTCTTCCACACAGAACATTAAATTTTCTGTGAAGTTCATTTGAAGTGAATTTCGATTATTTGCACTAAATAATTGGACATAACCGTGACGTCAGTCCTGTCTTCCTGTCTTATAGGAGGTACGCAAAACACAGTCAAGTACTAAAGTCCACATGCTGCTGCCGTGACAACAGTTGGTAGATTTGGTGGCGTGTTGTTGTAGGAATTCAGTAGAGCTGAAGTACAAAGGAAGTATTGTTCGTGCGCTTCATCTACGGCAGGACCTTTACTTAGACCTCGCTGTAGGTCTGCACACCGGCTGCTTTCTGATTAATGGTTACCAGTTCAGCTATAACTACAAAGTTAGTTGCTGCTTAATTTGCAGGACTTTCTAACAGCATTAGAACAGGTAAACAAATGTGGTATTTGATGCATCAGATTAAAATAGATTGTATAAAGCTGGTTTAGGTGTGACAAATCTCAAGAAAATCACTCTGTTTGAAATTTATCTTACATTTCAACTCTTTAAGGGATAGATCAGATCATTTGTAGTTGGTTTTGGTGGATTTCATTTTTATTTCATTTAACATTTATTTAACCAGAAGAGTGAGATGAACCCATTCTCATTTACATCAACACTCTGGCCAAGAGGCAGAAGCAACAGAGGCATAAGCAGCTTTGCACCAAAGAACAAACAGACATATCAGATAAGATAAAAACAAACGAGATAAAAACAGTTAGACATAAAAGACTGTTCTCATATACAATATCAATCAAAACAGACTTAAAACAATCTTTTAGCACTCAGAAGCAGGCACATTGATCAGAAACTATTGATCGTAATGAATTGTTGAAGGTAGATAATGGAACGTAGGTGGTGAGCTTTAGTGATTTTTACAGCTCATTCTAGTCGTTGGAAGCAGCAAACTGGAATGAGGAGCGGCCGAAGGAGGCGCGGGCTTTGGGAATAGCCATAGAGATTAGGTTACTGGAATGTAAATTGAGCTGGTTGTTGGAAGTGATGAGTAAGAAGAAGAAACGATCTTTTATATAGCGCCTCTCAAGATAAAAATCACGAGGCGCTTCAAAAGAACAAAAAGTACAATAAAAATTAAAAAATGATTAAAAATATCAAAAATGGGAAAAGTAAAAATTGTGATTAAAAAAGGATGTGAGAAAAAAGGCAAAAGGAAAATGAATAAGAAAAGGGTAATCAGTGGATCATGGGAAAGGCAGAAATGGTAGACAGAGCAGAATGAAGAGAAGGTAGCAAAGAAGAATCAACCAAAAGTCACTCAAAAGCCACCTGAACAGGTGAGTTTTTAGCTGCTTTTTAAAGGAGACCACTGAGTCCACTGATCTCAGGCTCAGGGGGAGAGAGTTCCAGAGTCTGGGGGCCACAGCAGCAAATGATCTGTCACCTTTGGTCTTTAGCCTGGTGCGCTGTACAACCAGTAGGCTTTGATCACTGGACGGGGCTCTACTGATGATTGTTTTGCATATAAATTGATACCAATGTAAAATCCTGTGGGAATGGAGTGATGGTCAGTTAACGAGTGAGTACAGATCATGATGATGAGGATTCGAACAATAACTTCCTTGTTGTAGATAGCTCTTTGAATAACTAAAGTTTGGAGAAACTGGGACTAATTCTGACCAACTTAAAGGCCCTATCAGTGATATTCATAGAAATCATGGTAAAAACTGCGACTCTTTAGCGCCATGCAGTTTCGAGTAAGTATTGCAGCTACGGTGGCCCACTCAAAAAGGCAACAACTCCAGCGTTCACTCCAGCTATCTGGTTTGTTTTTTTTATAAAAAAGCATGAGATTGATTTATTTCCAGTCTCTGTAGCCTAACCCACACAAAGCATATAACTACTCAAGCAGGTAAAAAACATTTTTTAATGAGTGTTCAGTCTTAATGCATAATGCCACACGTAGCCCCCCCCCCCCACCCCCCGACAAGACGATGCGCCCCCCCCCCCCCCCCCCGCGGAGACGATGCGCGCGCACCCCCTCCCGACGAGGCGGCGCTATCCTACACCCCCCTTAGTCAACAAACATCACGGCATTTCTAGGGGAAACACTGCTGTTAGCTGTTGTATCAACCTACCAGTCCTGAAGGAAGCTAGCATAGCTGCCTGTCACCGATTCACACACGGAGGAGGTAAGGCATCAGCTGTGGCGCCGGTGTCATGTGGATCAGAGCAGCGGAGTAAACAAGAGTCTGCCGGTTAGCCATCAGCTGATCGGTGTGCGCCGCAGTGAGGATCGAGATGGAGCTAACATCAACCACTGGCTGTTTAGCGATCGGATAGCCGATGAGGTTTGGCTGGAGCCGGGGACACGCTGTGGAAATAAAGTACCGGTAACTAATGCTAACATGGCTACCGGCNAGCGGACCACCGTTGGGAGAGACACGGCAGGCTGCGGTAAGAGAGGAGACTTTAATAGAAGGAGCTTTCTTGAAGAAGGACTTTGGAACTGATACGTTGGGACTGGATTGGGAGCTTTATTATGAAGAAATGAACTGAGGTGAGTCATAAACCACACTTGGAGGCTGGTGTCTAGCTGTTGCGGGCGGGGTTCTCATCATATGCGGCTGCTGAGTGTTGGAAATCAATAAGACCTGACATATTTGATGTGTCTTTTGATTTCATTGTTTGTTATTCAAACTAACAAAGTCCAGCAACAGTGTAACAGCTAGTCTCGTCTCTTCTTAGTTGCATTGTCAGACGCCATGCTTCCACGGCGCTCTGCTGCCCTCTGCTGTTTCTTTCAGGTTACAGTCATAGTGCAAACGCGTAACTCAGAGCTCACATGTCCCTAAATAGCTACCGTATTTCAAGATGGAGGATGACCATGGAGCGTCGACCACAATTTATGTATTAAAAATGTAAAATTTGAAGCTGAGAGGAATATTTAGAATTGATGTTGGTGAGAAATATTAATGAAAAAGGACAAGTTTGTGCACTGGATACACAGAATTTGGTAGTAAACAGGTAAAAATATTACACATTGTGGCTTTAAAGATGTAATAACTAGTTACAGCAGGGTTAATGCAATTTTAAAACAACTCTAATCCCAAAAAATATCATATTATTAATAAGGTTATTTACGTAAAAGTTTTTGTATTTACAGTTGAAATCAGCAGCAGAGCAAACTTTCTTTAGCACATCAAGTTTATAAATAACACCTCTGGTTAGATCTTCATAATTTTCCTACCAGGAGATCTGTGTAAATGCACATCCGCCCTAGTTTTTCAGTTCTGTGTTCTTTTCTACTTGCATGTATTGTGAATAATTTATGTTTGCGAAATTCTATAAATAAATGCATTTTTTTACATGTTCTGTGCTGACCTTTTAGGCAGGTAGAACAATTGATCTGAGCAACATACTGCACCAGAGGAGATTTACTCTACAGCAGGAACCGTGTGAGATACTTCTCCTGTTGTGCAATTGACTTTATTGAATTTGTGGCATGATTGACCACATCCACTTGGCCAACAGAGGCAAATGCAGAGAGAAAAGAGACAGATAACAAATAAAAATAGGTAAAGTGGGGAAAAGGGTTACCAACGGATGAACCACAGGTGCACAAAAGTGCAGGGAGGATCTCCTTCCACTGAGCGGGTGCTTTCCAGCTCTGGAAACCCTTCTTTTAGAGAATCTTGCCGACTTTTGGTTATTTCTTTTGGAGAAATGTTCCCTGATTTTAAAAGTTTGGCTGAAGTAGCACTAGTTATTCCAGTCTCCAGTGAGGCAGCGGAGTGCAGATTCAGCTTCTAGAACAACATTTAAACAGCCACGAGTCTGTCTGAGGCTAGAGTCCAGAATCTAATGACTATAGCCTTTTTAGTGAAGCACCATAAAATGTTAGGATTTGATTACGCACAAGCAGGTTGACAGTTCAGGTTTACACAGAGCGAAAGGAAGGTGTGTGTTCAGGCCACATCTGGTGAAATGTTCCTACTTTAAGTGAAATTGTTTAATTTCATTATTTATGTTACTGGGACACTCTAAATCAGGGGTCTCCAACACGTCACTCTTGAAAGTCGCTCGCCTGGAAGCAGCCAGCGAGCCATCCTGCCAATTGTAATTAACGAGGGACGGCTTTAAAATTTGATGGCAAGCCGTTTCCATTTTCTGGAATATCTAATTGAAAATCAGCATTTTGTGGAAGTAAAACAAAAATCTGATTATTGCACAAATCTTTCAGTAAACGTGTTCAAGTCTGGAAATATGCAGATTAATTGCGGGGGTTTGCAGCACGGTTCACCGTTTCTGTCAACTTAGATCTCAGCGGCTGCAGTGATGAAGACGGACTTCTAAAGAAGACAGGGTGACCTCGGTTCTACGGACCTGGTTTGGGTTTCAGGAGGTCGAAAAATAAATGCTGTGCTAATCGTAGCCGTGCGGGTGTGTTTGTTTACGGAAGCCAGAGGCTTTTTCGACTGCTGTGTTATATCCATACGCCATGCAGCGGCTGGTTACGGCAGGCGCTTTGTCGTAATGTAGTCCCAAGTCTAAATCGGCTCCTGAAAATGCGTATTGTTACTTTGTACTTTTTATTTTTAGTCGACATAATTTTTGAGCTCACCAGGAATAATTGGTATAATTATTGAGTAAGTTTAATCACTTTGCACCCATGCTAGTACTTGCCATTTACTTCCATTGTTTATGCTAAGCTAAAGCAAACGGACTGCTGCCAGACCCGGAGAATCACTTAAAGGTGAAATATCCCTTTAAACTAACTGTTGAATCCTAATTTTTTGCACTGCTCAGTATTAGAATGAACATTTAACCAAAGTTAATCAAACAAATCAATAAACTGACCAACTATTGAGTTTAAAACAGATAAATAAAACTCATTTGAGTTGACAATGTTGTAAAGCATTTAAGCAGCTCTTTTCAGAACCATCCCTACTATTCGTTAACTAAACACTTCAGAGTTTGTTTTACAGCTCAACCTCAAACCTCCACTTTTGAACTGAGCAAACATAAAATATAATCTAAAGAATTAGAAAAGCAAAATTCATAACGGTTATTTTGCTTTAATGTTTCATGTCACCTAAAACATCAAATACATTTTAAAAAATTTAACAATCGATCAATTATATAAAAAAATATTTCATAACGGTTCTTTTTCCTGCATCAAGAAAGCATTTCATGTTTGTAAAGACAAAACATGAAATGCTTTCTTATGAAGGTTTTGCTTCGCCGTTTCATGTCACCTATAAAAAGCAAAAGGCTCTGGTAATGGTACTCTCACTTGAGACAGGGTTCGATTCCCAGCTGGGCCCTGCTGGTTATTCTGACAGTGACTAAAGCACTTTGATGAAAACCCAAAACCTATTGAGTTTGGGCTCCAGCATGAGTGTTAATCAAATGCATAAATAAAATTAAAGACAATAAAATGCATCTCAAATAACAACCTAGAAAGTTTCTGAAGAAACTTTCATAAAAACTTTTATGGGTCTTGCAACAAAATGATGTCACAGAAAAGATGCAGCAGATTCTTAGCAAAAGTCTTAACCAATCAGAGACAGCAGACAGGCTAAAGCCTTGTTCACAAAGAGCAGCAGAGTGGATACGGCCCGGTTTCTGCACGACTTCTGCATTGATCAAAAAACAATCAGAGCATTTACACCGGCTGCGCTGCGATGCGGAGCCGGATGTAGATCTACGGAAAGTTTCCGCATGGAGACTATTTGTTTCAGGACACCGCATGAGGATTGTCATGAAGTTAAAGAGTAAGTCACCCCCTAGCTCTTACTCAACCCACATTTCCTTGTCGATAACAAACACGGATGCACACACACACACACACACATACACATACACATACAAACACACACACCTGCCCATTTGGGCTAAGCCGCTAGCAAACACACATACACACTAGTGATGCACGGTATAAACGGTATGATTTTGGCCTATGATATAAAATTATACACTACCGGCTAACCGGATGCGCTTGCTGACGACGTCATCGAGGAGCGTTAGCTTCAACGGAGCAACATGGCGAGTGGAATGCCTAACCAAAATCAGGAGAAGATGCAGCTGAAGCTTACGTCACCGTGAGACGGTCTGAACTTTTAATGGTATTTTACACACAGCAGACTAAAACCCGCAGCCACGTTGCGGCGAAGCATTAAAACCACCAATTGCTAGCAGCAATGTAGTGGTGGCAGTAAAAAGTGTTCAGGCTGTGGTGCGCACATTCGAAGAAGTCTCCTCCTTGTTATGTTCTTTCTGTGGTTCTTTTCTATCTCCATTTGTTTTTCTTGCTCAATACACAGTGTAGCAATGTTTTTTTACCTTAAATTGCTGACAGTTTCGGCGACACACAGCCACCATCTTTAGAGCCTCACCAGCGTTGATGGCAATTTAAGGTAAAAAAACTGCTACACTGTGTATTGAGCAAGGAAAATCAATGGACATTTAACAAAAGCCTCGATTCAGTAAAAAATGATTCGATGAATTTAATGAATTGAACTATTCAAATCATTCGATGATTCGTTTCAGCTCTAAACAAAAGCAAAGGATGACAAATTCTCTCAACCTCATTCACCAGAGAACAGAGGAGAGGGAAGAATGTTTGTTTTGGCGGCGAGCAGCCCTGAGCCATATCATTTCAAACTGATGGTTTGTGAGTTGCCTTGCTATTCCAACTCCAACTATATAACCAAGCCCAAAATTGGCTGCTTTTACACCCCAAGCAGTACAGCTGACATATGGTACCGGCAACTAGGGGTGGGCGATATGGAAAAAAAAATCATATCATGATTTATTTTTTGCAAAATCACGATCTCGATTTTATCACGATTTTTTCCATTTCGACAATTCATACATTTTGGAAGTCATTTACTGATAAAATAGATCAATTTAAAAGCATACCCCTTCACAGAAAATATGATAAAATATTTCAGACAGGGTACTGTTTGAACACTTGTTTTAATTTAGGTAAGAAAAATAGCAAGTTTGTTCTATTACAATAAACATGATCAAACAAAAATACCTTCCATTTAAAAATCCATAATGGGTCCATATATTAACTTTTAATGTCTTTGGAGTAGCTTTATAGTCAAATATTTATGCCACAGTTCCAGTGCTTAGTTTATTTATTTGTTTGAACAAATAAGTTCAGAAATGTTGGAGAATGGACCAAGTTCTGTTTAATGGCATGTCTCAAATGTCCCACAGGCACTTTTATTTATTATATTTTTATAATTAATGAAAAATAATTTAACTTCAATTTAGAGATGGCTCATAGCCTATCATCCAAAATATATTAGTAATTATTTCTTGTTCAGACCGTAGAATGCCTTCTCCAGGTCAGGGCCGAGGTCCTGCCCCAAGTGGAGGAGTTTAAGTATCTCGGGGTCTTGTTCACGAGTGAGGGAAGGGTGGAGCGTGAGATCGACAGGCGGATTGGTTGTACCGGTCTGTCGTGGTGAAGAGAGAGCTGAAAGGCGAAGCTCTCAATTTACCGGTCGATCTACGTTCCTACCCTCACCTATGGTCACGAGCTTTGGGTAGTGACCGAAAGAACGAGATCGCGGATACAAGCGGCCGAAATGAGTTTTCTTCGCAGGGTGGCTGGACTCTCCCTTAGAGATAGGGTGAGGAGCTCGGTCATCCGGGAGGGGCTCGGAGTAGACCCGCTGCTCCTCCACATCGAGAGGAGCCAGTTGAGGTGGCTCGGGCATCTGATTAGGATGCCTCCGGGACACCTCCCTGGTGAGGTTTTCCGGGCACGTCCAACCGGGAGGAGACCCAAAGGAAGACCCAGGACACGCTGGAGAGATTATGTCTCTCGGCTGGCCTGGGAACGCCTTGGGATTCCCCCGGAGGAGCTGGCCCAAGTGGCTGGGGAGAGGGAGGTCTGGGCTTCCCTCCTTAAGCTGCTGCCCCCGCGACCCGACTCCGTGGGAGAAAATGGATGGCTGGATGGATATTTCTTGTTCATAGAAAAAGTCATGATGTGTCTGCATTTGCATCCAATACAAGAGGATTACGCTCATTGCCTTTTTGGACTTGCTGCTCTCCGTAGATGTTTCCTATCTACGCGAGGGAGGGGTTTGGCCCGTCTCTTCACAGGATAAACAAAGCTCCGGTGGCAGCTATGGTGAAAAGGCTCGCTAAACCAGAACCGGTGGCCTAGTGGTAGAGTGTCCGGGACTGGGAGATCAGGGTTCGATTCCCGGTTGGGTCATTCCAAAGACTTTGAAAAAAATGGGACCCAATGCCTCCTCGCTTGACACTCAGCATTAAGGGGTTGGATTGGAGGGTTAAACCACCAAATAGTTCCCGAGCGCGGCCACAGCTGCAGCTCACCGCTCCCCACCATGGGGATGGGTCAAATGCGGAGATGTAATTTCACCAGTGTGTGATGAATACTTGGGACTTTAACTTTAAAATATGAACGAACGTCCCCAAATAATAAAAGACACGAAACCAAATGCAAAGTTTAGAGCAGAACATTGACCCAGAGGTTTCCTGATTGAGCAGACGTGTGAGAATGTAATTAGCGCTTAGAGACGGAGCAAGCTAGCGGCTAGTGCTAGTGGCTAGCGCTACAATCGATTATGGTGTGCTTTTTCAACTATTCATAATTGTTTGTCATCATCTTAATGCAAACATTAGATTATTTTCCTCATCTCTACCAAGCACCCCAGCTAAACAAACCAACACGCTGCCTAAAGTTCAGATTGGTTCATCTGTGTGTCTGTCGTGCCGACGGAATCAGACTAGCAAATGGCGTGACTCGGCTGAGAAAAAAACAAAACAAATGTGTGCCGTGTTCAGAAATAATGGCATAGACAGGTGATAGAATGCAAATAGACGGTTCTATGATCTCTGAGCTTTGGTAGATCGTCGTCACATTAAAATTCTTAATGATCTTATATCGTGAAATCACAAGGCCCTACCGGCAACGTTGCAGGGTACCTTTTAACCAAATTCAAATTAAATTCTTCTAGTGATCAAGGTGGAGAGAAAACCCTCCAGCCTGTTGCAGCTGTGTGTGTGTGCTCGTGTACATGCTTGAGTGACTGCGCGCTTGTTAACAACTCGTTTTTCTAACTAAAAAACTCTGAGAGCGTGCAGGGGGGTTGGGGGGTGCTGTCAATCACTGCCTCAGTGCTCGGTCCGCCAGGCGACACCTCCTTTAGGAAGTGTGGGTGAAGTAAGACTCCACCCATGGTGTGACTTACCCTTTAAATGGAAATCTCTTAGTACCTAGGACAGGGGTGCCCAATCCTGGTCCTGGAGGGCTGGTATCCAGCACGTTTTAGTTATTTCTCCGCAACAACACCTAGGCAGCAGCTCATCCGCTCTACAGAAGCCTGTTAATTACCCGCTGATTGAAATCAGGTGTGTTGAAACAGAGTTAAAACTAAAATATGCTAGATACCGGCCCTCCAGGACCAGGACTGGGCAGCCCTGGCCTAGGACTCACTTTTGTAAACAGAACCAGCTGAGATGATCATTTGGAGTGATGCGGTGCTCCGGGAGCTTCTCTCCGTTAGATCTGCAGCTCAGATAATCTGACAGCTCACAGGGACGGTGGAGGACACACACCTGTAGCTGGTTGTTAAAATAAAAACTTAAGGAGCGCAGCTTCGATCACAATAAAAGGCAAGTGTCCAAGATAAACGGAAGTCCGCGACAGTGCAGAGACCACCCCCATACCTCCTTTATGCCGCCATTGCGTAATCTTTTATAAAACGGACATGATTGTGCAACATTACCGCCACGGTCTGAGCTCTTATAAATGACCTTAGGCTCCCAGATGCCGCATCAGCTTTGCGGCAAATTGGCGGCATTGTTTTATAAAAAGGGCTTTAAAGGAATGAGGCCTGTCTCCTGAGATCTTTTATTCTGAAGGGTGTAGCACTACTGAAGTAAGCACATGGAGATAAAGGCAGGAGATAAAAAAAGTTTAACATAAAATACATTCCCCTAGAGGACCACTATGTGGGGCTCCTTCTCGGGTGATAATAGTAGTTATCACCATTTTTATTAACATTAATAAAGTGTTTAGATCACAGTGTGGAATTCATTTAACTTGTCTAAAGGAATGAGTAATGGCCTAAAATAATTTCCAGGTGAAAACTGGGGAAATTGAGTTTAAATAGGTCTGCTTTATGTCACATCGCTGGTACTCATCAAGCATAGGAAACGTGCAATTCTAGAGCTCCCTGAGGGGGGAAAATGACCCCACTGAGGTACAATGGTGTCCTGTTGGGGACACAGTTCATGTTGTTGAATGGGCTCACGATGTTCTTCCAAAAAGTGCTACCGTCTCTAAAAGTCTCACAGTTTTCACACTATAGCGCCTGTCTCAGCTTCACCAACTCATCACATGTAGATTTCTGTCAATACTTCATTGTTGCCCAAGATTTTTAATGACTGTTTATCTTCCTTTTGTCCCACAGCTCATTATGTATTCAGGTTGTGCTTGCATTTTTCAAATAGCTGACTGTTTGGGCCAGGACAGTGGGAGTTAATTAGCCATCAGATGTTTTGGGAGTTTAGAAGCAGGGCTTTTTTAAATGGGTTGAAAAAAGGAGTGAAGTATCCCTGCAGGCCAGTTATCCTGAGGCCGCCCTAATGAAGCTTTCTCTTTCTGCAAACACATCAAATTTATGCCTCATTGCTATGGACTAAACATCACTGCCAAATGTGGGCAAAGCTTTCATTTTGAAAAAGGAAGCTGCATTTTCCCTTTAAAATTGAAATTAGATATGGAGGTGCATAACAATTGCAATAAATGCAGACTTTACTGTCAAATCGTACTTTTGACAGCAGAGTTAAAGTTTTTCTGTTCCAGAAAACTTTAGTTTTTAAAGGTGTGGAACGAGATGAAATGATTATTTCTGATTATAATCAGAGTTTTTCATGCAGGCTGAACATGAAAATAGTCTCCTCCACCTATCTCCTGCATTGGCTTCTGATAGAAAATAGACGGTTAAACTCTAGGATTAGAAAATCCTGACAGATCTACATCACACTGTCACTTAACATTCATGGACTCACCCATCTTGACTCACGACGGGGAAGGCTTAGCGTTGGTTTAGCGTCCAGGAAACAGCAGAGAACGTCTCGGCTAGTAGAAGCTAACCGTTAGCATTAGCAACTCCACCACACAGCAGAACTCCTCCAGGCTTGTGTTATTTGTGGAGATCAAACATCAACGTTGCAGAGCAAACAGAGTCAGTGGTAGAGTCACGTTGCTGTAGCCAATCAGAGGAGAGATGTCCAAATATCAGGAAATAAGACTCCAAATCCTGCCGTCTGAAGCTCAGCTCTGATGTGGCTCGCTTCTATGTCCTGAAACAGGCACACTGGAGCTTATATCCCCCAGAGTACGACTTACAAGGCATTTATTCCTTCTAGAGACCACTGTAAATGTATTGATTAAACGAGTTTTGACCTTTAAGGTTTTGCTTGACAGGCTCCCCTTTAAAATTTTTTTTCCCAAATGGTCATCCTTTCCTTCAAGATGAAGCAGGAAAGCAGCAGTCCAAGATTTTTTCTTTTTCCTTTTTTCAGAAGGGGAAGATGCAGCAGAAACTCTCTGAAGACATATCAAAGTATTTCACCCTTTTGGAAACAAACACTGCTCAAATAAAGCCTCGGGATCCATGAAGCTGAACAATAGACTGAAATGAGTGAAATGTGGATGTGCTGTGTGATACCTTAACATGCTGTTGGATTTACTGGCTAACCCCATGAAAAAGATCAGGGCAAAACTCTTGCATCAGGCAATCAGAAATGAAAGATTAAGTTCGTAACATAAAGAACGATCACTATAAGTCCATTGTTCTCTCAGATCAAATCAGCATGCATGAGCGGTGCTCAGATATCAGATGGTGTCAGTGGCCCCTTCATTCAGTTATGTCAGATGTTTCATCTAATAAGCTCCCATTACACCAATGACCTTTTCAGCTTGTTCTTCTCCAGTGAGGAAATAATAATGAAACATTTATATGGTGCAGATGCTCAGGTGTACTCACTCATTTTATCAGTGTACATGATACTAACAGGGATGTTCTACTGTCTCATATCAGCTTCCATAATAAGAAGGAAGGTTATGAGTCCAGGCTAAGAGGGAAAAGGGTTGATGAGAAATCCCATGATGCTTGTAACTCATGTTTGGGGCGGGCACATTTAATGCACATTTGTTCTGCAAATAGCAGCTACTTCTTCACATCCCAAATTGAGTTATTCTATTAAAGTTGAAAATAAATGTCAGTTTTTAGTTCTGTTTCTTTGTAAAAGTTATAAATTATTACTATTTTAGTCATAAGTTACTGAACAGCCTTTGCTCTGAGAAATTGAGTTTATTTCCTGTAGGATTAATGAGCCAACGACTAGTCTGAGCACAACCAAGACCAAAGGCCATTTAAATTTACCCTTTAAACGGAATTCTGTTTTTATTTACAAATGCAAATATCCGCAGCAGCAGGTTCAAGTCTGGCAGGAGTTTCTTAATGTAAATGTTTTTAAAATAATGTAGCATGAATTATCACATTTTATTGATTGGAGTTATTTTAAGATGGTAACAATATACTTTGGTCTTGGCAGTGCTTGGACTAGCTGTTGGCTCATGAGACCTGAAAGATGCGAATGATATTTTTTGAAAATAAGCTTTTTTGTACAACCATTTATTTAAAGGTCCTATATCATGCTAAATCTACTTTTTTTGAGCTTCTCATCAAAAACATCTCCAAAGCAGTTTTTGGCTTCACGAATGCATGTCTCAGCTGCTTCTTCCCTGCAGCTCTGCAAAACTTTGCTAAGCTACTGCATTCAGCTGGATTGGGTTGTTGCTACGTCATGACAGCCCGCTCCTCCCCATCCAGGTAATTTCTCAAGTCCAGATCCCTCCCCCCTGGACTGTAAACGCTAACGCCAGTGAAGAAGTGATTTCTTTCTTATCTAGTCTCTACTTTAAATAATGCCTAGAACCCAAAAATGGATTTTTGCCTGCAAGAGGAACAGGAGCCCTGTCCAGTCTTCCTGAAAAAGAGTTTAATCTGTAGAAATGGTTGGATTTTTTTCTTCAGGAGCTCTCAAAAACCAAAGCCAGAATGTGACCGTGATTTCACAGGCTGCTTTTCCGCCAGTACCAGAGTGGATTTTCAGATGGATTACTTCTTCAAACCAGCGCCATTCCAACATTAAAGCCACTTAATAGATAGGTCAGAGTGGCTAATAAAACCAAAATGCTAACCACTAGCCGCTAGCTGAATGGGTGTAAAGTTTTATGGGTGAGTGTCAGGGACGGACTGGAACACTGGGATTCATCCCACCACCTGCCTTTTTTCCATCCGAGTGGTGCGAGTGTGTGCCCGCGCATGTGCTCTCAGCAATTGCTGAATGGGACATGACAGTGTGAATCTGTGGTCTCCAGGTCTGCAGCTGTGTACTATTGTGGATTTCCTGGTTGAAGGAATGGCTTATGAAAAACCTTCTATTTCATAAAAACTGACATCTCAATAGTGCCAACAGTAATATTTGAGCATATATTGTGCCTATCTTTGCTCTGGTGTAAAATAGCATGATGCATGTCCTTTAAAACCTAACTAGGTGCTCTTTTAGAAGAATGAAAACAAGTTCAATTCAAATTTAGCTTCATAATGTTTAATTCCACTATTTCACCTAAAGGTATAGCAGATGTTCTTTACTTCTGGGTGGATCATCTAAATCATTGGTCTGCATTACTGTCAATCATTCAGGTGAAGTCAATCCTGGGCTAGTTTTCACTTCCTGCGCATGCAGAGCGCCTTTATCCTGCGCGTGGTCCACTCTTCTTTCCTGAAATTCAGAAAAATCGTATGCATTACCTTTAATCTAAATCAATCCTATTTAAATGGCAAAAAGCACCAAACATTACATTTGACTTCTTTTTATGCATCCAATGCACAATGTGCCAAATATTTCTTGATATTTCTCAAAGAAAATTGGTCTTGATAGAGATCATTATGTTTTCAACTAATAAAACAACTGTTTCCTCTTGATCCACCATGATCCTGCAGTGTCACTAGTCTAACAACAATAAACATGATCACATAGTTTAACACAGAGCAATCAGGAAAAATGTGGTCCTGGTCCTTTAAGATCAGGTGGATTATTATTTTTTTATTGATCATTAAATTTGTGTCATGTCTCAATCTGTTCCAGTCCATCATCTGCTCCTTTGTTTGTGAAGCTATTCAAACCCTCCCTCAAGGTCAGATTGGTTTATAAACGGTGCCGTGTTGTCAGCTTCATGTCCAGAATGACCTATTATGAGGCTCGGAACACTTAAACAATAAATAATGCGCCACACTGTCCGGGCCTTCAAAGGGAGCTGGAGGTTGAAGCACTGAACTGAATCAAAACAATGAAAACAAAGAGAAGATTTAGTGTCTGGAAACAGTGGAAGGTTGTGCTGTAGAATAGAAGGGAAGCTTTCCATCAGGCCGTGTTTGGATGTGCAATATTTAACCCAGGAACTAGCGATGAATGGACACATTAAGAGCTGCAGGCCCCGAGTGTGCTCTGTGTGATGGTATACATGATGTGGACTGAGTCATTCTCTGTCCAGATTGTGTGAGCAGGTTAGGAGTTCAGAGCTGGAGCAGGAGTCGGAGCAGAAACAGAGTAGGGGAGATGCCCGAGCCGGGATGGGGACCTGCTGCTGCAGTTGCCTGCCCCGTGGGCTGGGGGCTGGGCTGGATGATCATGAAACAGAGGTGGAGGCTGAGCTGCAGCCCAGCGATTTGGAGGAGCAGAAAAAGCAGACCGAGACAAGGTAACTTGTTTAAGGCTGTAAAACCCCCACATTTTTATTGAATATTTGCGTAACACAGTAAATATGTGTTTTTGAAAAGAAATCTGTGAAAAATGGACTAAAATATATACTTTTTGTTTCCCACTCATTTTGCTGTTAGGAATGAAACTCAGCATGTGAGTATTTATAGCTGTGTCTGGATGAAGCGAAGCGTTTTCCTTTGATTGATTTAAGAAGGTAGTTCTTTCTGTCGCATTCTGTCTCAGCCTGATTGTGTTTAGAGCTGCTGCAGAAAAAAAAAACAATAACGGGTCCCACACGTCTCTCATCTGTCCAGATGGATGAGAGGAGGAGGGATTCGTTTGCTGCCATGACGGTGTAAGATAGATGAGAAAATCTATGTCGAGAGTTCATCAGAAACTTTTCTGTGAAGAATATTTATGGTTTGGGCAAGATTACGTGGTTTCTTTAAAACTGATGGTCAAGCAACAGACCAGTGGTTATCAGTCAGAAAAGGTTCTCTAAGAGTTTTTGTTCATCCATTAAAATAGATTTACTCTCATTTTACAAACGTGAAAACTCATTCATCGTTTAAAAAGGAAATTGTTTATCTCCGCGCTATGTTTTGTTTTTTCTTGCATCTGGAGTCAGGAATAATTAATGAGGTGGGGTGTGGCTCGTCAATTGTTTTTTACATACAGGCAGGTCTATCTATCTATCTATCTATCTATCTATCTATCTATCTATCTATCTATCTATCTATCTATCTATCTATCTATCTATCTATCTATCTATCTATCTATCTATCTATCTATCTATCTATCTGTCTGTCTGTCTGTCTGTCTGTCTGTCTGTCTGTCTGTCTGTCTGTCTGTCTGTCTGTCTGTCTGTCGTTGAAGTATAACAAGTAATAATGAACTTATCAGGTTTTCAGGGTTAATGCTGACCCTCCGACTTGCCACACACCTCTTAAAAGTGCATCAGTAGATTATTTACACTATTTTTGTGTCCCTATTAAAGACATACTATGCAACTTTTTGATATTTTTAAATCATGTTCTTGAGCCAGTATGTGCTAAAATGACCCTTTACAGGGTTAATGAAATGTCACTCAGACCCCCACCGCCCTCTGTGGCCAGAATACCGCACTTGCAACTTCAGAGTGCCGATCCGGTCCCTGTTGGACTTAGTAAAGTGGAGCTGACATACCTGGCGCTGCAGTCTGCTTCCAGCACGTTTCCTGCATGTTTTAGATCATGAACACAGCTGATTTGTGTGATTTAGTGATGAAACGCTCCTGTAGACACTAATGAAGGCTGAGGAGACATTTCAGCAGTTAGATTAAGGTTTTAAAAAGATGAACGCACAGTGAGGAGAGATACGTTTTACTTTCGCTTTCACCAACGAACACTAGGGGGTGCTAAAAACAAGCCAAAACTGCATAGTATCCCTTTAATTTTCCAGAATATTATGTAATGCTGGTATACATGATGTAGTAAATGCATGGGTTTTAGAGATGCAGTTCACTTTAAGGAAGTCTAAGTCCACAAGCCAAGCTTCTCCCATGTTTTAAATAGAAATGGATCCATCTTTCCCTCTTTCATTAATTCCATAGCTATCTCATAGTTAAACATTTATTAAAACAATGCTATTAAAGGTCCTAAATTGACTTAAATTTGCCACAAATCTCCTACAAATGTTTTGTTTTTGCATGATGTTTCTCACTTACCAATCAAATTGTGTGTGCACAAAGCCAAAACCCCAAATTTCTCATTTTTAAAGCAGAAAATTGGTTATTTAATCATTTAAAATAACAGAATCTCTTCCCCCCATTATTTATTTAAAATAGGAAAAGGTGCCCCTCCCCTCCTAAACTCTATTAAGTCACATGCTGTGTTGAAAAAATGACTGGAAAATCATTATGCATTATGTTAAGTTGGGTCATTAGTTTTCTGGCACTAACTGTGTTGTGGTTTATGCTCTTTACCTCCTACTGTTTGTAATGACAGTGCCATCTAGCTGTAAAAGTTCAAACTGCAATCAAGTTAAAAGTCCCTGCATCACCCTTCATTTTCACTTGACAGTTTGTTAACGCTTGGTTAATTGAAAAAACAAAATAAAAATGCTAGGACCTAAGCAATCTATAGATATAAACTTTATATATAAACTAGC
Source organism: Aphyosemion australe (assembly GCA_006937985.1). NCBI lineage: Eukaryota > Metazoa > Chordata > Actinopteri > Cyprinodontiformes > Nothobranchiidae > Aphyosemion > Aphyosemion australe. The sequence continues at coordinate 1,515,477 of SSNS01000088.1, forward strand.
AATTATGAGATAATTCCACACAAATTCAAATAAAGATGTCAATTCTACAAAACATGTCTGCCAATAAATCCTAAACCTGAAAAAGCTAACAGTTTATTAGGCTTTTGTTCAGCAGCAAATTAAAAGTACAAGCTCTGAAAATGTTTCCTGTTTTCAGTCACTTGATATTATATTGCTTTGCTCATCAGTGGATTATTGAACGTGAGTGAGACAAATGAATACGTTGGTCTGAAAAATACAAGTCAGAGCAGGTCTGGTGGTCGGGCCAATTTCACTCTCTGCAGCGTTTATTGAACATATTGACCTCACGGTTGGGTTATTCCTTGTGAAGCTGTCCAATTCCATTTCCTTCAGTGCCCTACTTATTCTAAACACATGATGCTTCTCTTCTTTATTCTGGCATTAACTGTCACTCTGATAAGGTGTCAGCTCTAATACATTTGTGAGGTTTGTACAGAAAATCACACTTTTTTTAAAGCAGTGCTCTTAGTGACACTATAGCAGACGTGGATCAGTTAAACTTGCATTAAAAGTGTTTTTTCTTTCTTTAGCCACTAGATATTGCTGTTGAGTTTTTGGTTACCAGTTTATAGCCCATCACACATGTCTTTACTTTTTTCACTAAAACAAAAATATCGAGCATTAGATATTTTAGTGCTCGGTCTTTGCATGCTTTTCCTCTCTTCATGTCAGATTTTACATATTTTTATTCAAGTCATGATTTAGAGTTTATTTTGACTTTTTCACATGATGTAAACGTTTGTTAATAAATTACCTCAGTCCCATTTGCTGCAGCAGTTATGTATCGACTGAAGATTTAATAAATGAAGTCAGAAATGATGCTGAATATGGACGTACAAACTGGGTGGTTTGACAGACATCACTCTGAGTTTACTGCATTATCACCAGTAACTCGAATGTTGTTTATGTTTTCTCAGGGAAACAACAATAAAAGTTGACAAGTGAGGTAGGAATGATGACTTGGTTGTCCAGTGAATCAACCTACACCACCCTCGTCCAGCCCTCTGCTCTTATCTATCTGTCTGTCTGTGGATTATTGAACCGTCTCTCTGCAGCCCGAGCCACCAGTCAGCTTTTCTCTCCATCCTTCATCCCTCTTTCCCTCTGGCTGACTGGATCTGATATAGTTGACTCGAGGTGAGACGGAGGTCTCTGGTTGCAGTCAGAGACCAAGGTCAGCAATTTTCTGGACAACACGGAGAGATGATGACTTCTCATCATTTCTAGACAGACAGTGGTGAGGTGCTTTTTGTTCTGTCGTCAGTCTCTTGATGTGGATTGTTGTTGTTTTTTACTCCTCTGACTGACTATAGAGCTGTATTCCTTAAGGGCTAGCACTGAGAAAAAGGCTGAAACAGCAGATCTAATCCAGCACAGCCATCCCGATCGTTCACTTTTTCACACGTGAAACGAGCAGAAAGGAGCGCTCTGTAATGTCATCATTCTGATCTGGTTAGGACGTTTGAGAAATGGACTGCCTTTGTTTTCAGGTTTCATCGCTAACTGGTGAGTAGAAACACAAAAACCAGATTCCATAGTTATCAGAGATCTACTGGGAGCATGCATGTTTCTGACAGCTTTGGAATGAAGAGTGATGAATACTTTACAAACAGCATATAGCATTATTACTTTACTTATTTGTAACCTTTTGCAACTCTACTAAATCATTTATCCAACTTATAAATTGATACTTTTACTTATTTCCAGTTTGCAGTTTTTGAACTATAAATATCCAGTAAGGGTACGCGAAGCTGGTGACTTTAGATTAAAGCAAACAAAGAAAAAACCTTTACCTGCTTTAATGCATAGTGCAGAAGTGAAGGGTAGGTAGAAATCTCAACAACAGTAAAAGTTCTAAAAAACTGCTGACACATAGCTGAACGCCTTATTGAGTCAAAAAGGAACAATTTAACTGGTCTGCTCATTCGGTACATCTAGAAACAAAACACGGTGCTGCAGTGTAATTCAATGAGCCTTCCAGGAATTGCTGTGCTACACAGAGCTCTAAAGGTAAATACGATTTTTCCATTTTGGCTAAATGAATAATAAATGTTTAACATCCTGTAATGACCAGAATGCAGTTAGGGCTATAAGCACAGTTGAAACAGCTAAACGTGACGGCAGGCGTCTGTTTATCCTGGATAGTAAAGACTGCCAACATTAGATCAACGGTTTCCAAAAGGATGCCAACATTTTCATAGCAGATATCAGACCGCTGCTCGGGAACATGTTGCACGGTTTGCGGTTGTACTGACAACCAGAGAAAGTTGAATGTGTTTCAAGAGAGATGTTTGGAGCATGCACCTCGGACTAAGAGAGTGGGGCTGCATTCCACTTTCGCTGTACATCAGAGCATGAGGATCCAGTCGTTCCCTGTCTGACTGCGTTCTTAATCTGAAATAAAAAATAATTCAGAAATATATATACAATGATTTGAGACCCTAAAAATAATTGAAATGACTTATCAAAATATTAAAATAGAGCTCAATGCTTAACATTATACATGATCAATGAGTTGAAAATGATCATTAAACCTATCATAATACACGAACAACCTGCTGTTTGTATTCACCTGATGTAGAAACTAAAACCCAGGCTTGGTGATGAGGTTTGACTCGGCTATGCGTCTGTTTTTAAGGAAATAAGATCGTGTCCCACCTCTTTCAACAAAACACGACCAACCATATTACTTTGTAGATACTGATAAGCCTTGGAGATTTTAAGATTGTTCATTACCTTGCCATCGGACACGACAGAGTTAAGAAAGTAGCTAAAATGCTACTGTATGTTAGCTTTGGTCAGATTTTCATATCATCCTCCCACCCCTCTATTGCAGTAGGCAGAGGGATTGTAACGGTGTCCCGTTTGAGCTGTGACAGCTGGGGTTCCCACATAGTTTACGTCTCTAAAAACCCATAAAAAGTGGATTAGTGTGAACAGATCGCATCATCCATCTATGGTCACAATGTAAACAAATGCTGGACCGGAGGTAGGTCGCATATTTCACGTAAGGCATCTTGGGGGCTAGGAATAAGGTGGATAGGTTGACTTCTAAACAGGGTGAACATAATTTTAGTCATGATTTAGTCGTCCAGTTTGTTTTAATTTTAGTCGACTAAAATATTTGTATTTTTCTTCCGATGCAATCATTTTCAACTTCTGTAGAGAAAGTCTTAACAACACCTACTTAAAACTGTAAAGAAATATGAAAAATTTACATTTCACAATTTAGATCAATAAAACTCTACATCTATAATTGTTTTAATAACAATAATTATTGGAAAATACCAAAATGCACACAGTTTGAAATTGTGTCACTCATTATTAATAAAGTAAACAAATCTGTATAATGTGCAGTAATGTTTGTAAATATGACAGGAAATGACATCCTACCATCAAAACATTAAAAGGTGTTACTTTAAAGGGGACCCAGAATGTAAACCAACATTTTCCTTGTTGTTGTTGAATAAGACAGCTTGGTGGTCAACAGTAGCATGCCAAAAAGTCAAAGCCGTGTTTGACCTACTTTTTATGTAAATCAGAAAGTTGAAAAAGGCGAGAGAAAACCTCCTGTTCTGAGAAAGCCTTCCTTAACACGTCATAAGGGGGAGCCACGCCTCCTCAAACCTGCATGTGTCTGAGGCCTTCTGGGGAAACCAACCAATCAGCATATCCTGGCTGAGTGGGAGGGGTCAACAGCTCTTTTCACTGAAGGCCTGAGTAAGGGGGTTTAGAATGGCCTGTATCGGGGCTCCTGGGACAGATGAAAGCCAAAAATAATTTTCTTATGCTTTTTGGAGGCTCAAAGCTCTGTTTTAGATTGTTGATTAATTGCATTCTAGGACACCTTTAATAATGTGATGAGCTAAACTAAAGGTAAGAATTGTTTTCAGATGTATTTATGAGTTTTCCCTGCACTAATTTACCAAGATGGGAAACATCGCAAGAACACCGAACTCTGATAAAATTTGCCATAGCAGCGCCACGAAAATGTTGTTTTCTCGTCTAGTCCCACTTTATTTATTTATAAACTTATATTTAACGAGGATAAGTCGCCTGAGATGTAACATGTCGTTTTCAAGCGAGTCTTCATATCATCTAAACAACAGAAATATAAAGAACAATAAGATTGCTGATTGGTTCTTTTTCTGTTCTCCCATCTTTTTTGTTTTCTGATCGGATTTTTGTTAATGCCGATATTTATTGTCGTCTTTTGTTTGTCGACAAAAATGTCGATCAACATTCGTCATAATTTAGTCTTTATAAGCGTAAAAATTTAAGTTTGTCACGAGAAAAAAAAAGGAAAATATTTCGTCAATGAAATTAACACTGGTGTGAGCAACTGTTCCCTTTGATGAAGTTGAACAAAACAACACAGGAGTTGTCTCACTGATGAACATCTTTTATTATATATTTTTAGGGGTGTCAAATTATGAGATTAATCAATTAATTACAGCCACATTTAGTGCACTATTTTTTTTATCGAGTTAATCTCATTTTTAATCTATAACTTTACTGGGACTTTCCTAGCCTACCTGTTTTTTAAATTTATTTTATGTAATTATATTTAACTATCATGCCATACCATGTCAGATTTTGTGAAAAAGTCAGTTTTGATATGCTAACTTACAGCACTGTAATTTCCAGGTCTATTTGAATTTCAGATAAATGTTTTAGTTCTCTGATCACTATTTGCATTGCTCAAAAACGTGTTCCTTGTGTTAACTTAGAGCATTCTATATGGACCTGATGTTTTATTTTTAATTTCTAATTCGACTGACAAAAGAGCACAGTATTATTCTGCCTTGGTGATGTAAAAAGAAAGTTTAGAAGTCTGTTAAACAATAAATGACTTTATAAAGCCAGTTTTTTTGTTTTATATTGATCTGCCACAATAATGTAATGAATTTAAATAAAAATACATCAAAATGAGGGCTTTTCTCAGCCATTAGTAGGTGAGATTAAAAAAGAGATTAATTAATTACAGGTCATAATTAATTAATCTAAAACATTTTTTATCTCATGACAGCACTATATATTTTATTATATATTATTATATTTATAATTTAATTATCATGCCATACTAAATGTCTGACTTTGTGAAAAAGCACAATAAAATGTGTTTTTAGTTGGGTAAGCACCTTCCTCAGTAGAAATAAATGCACTGGGGGCAAATGGAGATGGCCAACCACTACAGCAGCTCCAATTGGCAGCACCAGTCCACGGGGCGTCTACGTATATGATGTCTGTGGCAAAAACCTTGTTACTGCTTTCTGTGCCTGTAGTTGTTTGCAACTTTTTAGCATTCAGATAGCTTTCATGGTGCTGTTGTTTCGTGTAATGAAAGAAGCACTAATGCACAATTCAAATGGCCGCTGGTGGCAGTTATGCCTGGAGATCTGTCTGAGTGTTGTCATCACTACAGATCTGATGAAGTTCTTACAGCGCGAGGGCTGCGACTCCTGTGGTAAGTTAACGAGATGTGAAGGAGGGTGTTTTGTAGATGGATGAGGAAGAGCAGCAGAGGGCGAAACTCTGCCGAGGGCAGCAGCAGCTGGATGCTCCGACTGCATGGTGATGTGTGTGGGTGCAGATGTTGTCAGTTTAATCTGAACTTCCGAAGACCTTAGCCCGTGTAGAAATCATTTTTCATCTGTGGTATGACTCCGTATATTAGCTGATAGGAGACATTTGTAACATAGCAGAGTCATCAGTCTCCTTAGCTGTTGGGTCATAGCCCAGTCTTCACTTCCATTTCTCATGTTGCCAGTTTTTTTTCTTCCAATTTAAGTTTCTCCCTCTTCCTCTCATCTGGATGCATCTGGCCGTGTTTCCCATATAAGCAGTTTACAGTGATCTGCAGTGTTGTTCTGCAGTGTAATGTGAGTCAGAGACATGTGGGGAGCTGAATTATATTCAGATCACTTCTGTACAAAACCACATCGGTGTAAAAGATTGTTTTAGTGGTCTTCATTTGATCACAAAAAATGCAATTGACAGAAAATTATAGATAAAGTAATTTGTTACACACTGCTCTGGAAGTGTGCATGTCTTCTGGGTGAAGCTCACTAGAACCTCTTGCAAAGGCTAACTCATTGTTGGTGTTTTAAAAGTTAGCACAAAAAGGCACAGGCCAAAAATACACTTCCTTTGTTTTCAGTTATGACCCTCACAGGCTTTTTTGTGAAGCCTCCAGCTGTATTTTTTAATCCCCACTGTGCAAAGACCTAGTTAGTACGTCCTATCATGGTATAGACTGACAGACTCAATATAGACATTATCTGCACGTCCATGCAACATTGATTGTTTGTAGGGTCAGTTCCAATTTCAAGCTTTGATTCTTATGAAAAAGTATGTTACTAAATCTGTTTGGACATCCATGCTATCATAGAAGCTCTTCTCTGCTTTTATAGCAGCACTGTCTGTCTATACGTTCTTCAAGTGACTGATCCATTAAGTAGTACATTAGGTTTAAATAATTGGCATCTACTCATGTTTTAAACTAATGTATGAATGTTAAAAACATATGGTAATAGACATTGAATATAATATGACAAAAGTAATCTCTTCTTATCTCCTTCCATGTATCTGGTTCTGGGTTGCAGGTTCAGCAGCAAAGACTGACATCTCCACAGGCATTTCCACCATCTCCAAAACATTCTCAAGCCAGCTTAGACCCTCAATCCCGATAGTTGGTGTGTCTTGGTGTGTCCCTGTGAGGCATTCTGGGGGCATCCTTACTAAACACCCAAACCACCTCAATCAGCTGCTGTCAATGTGGAAGAGCATTGGCTCAGATTCGTTTCCAAATATCTGAGCTCCTCACCCTGTCTCTGGGTCTAAGCTCGGCTATCCTGAGGAGGAAACTCATTTTAGCCAATGCAGCATTTCAATTTAGTTCTTTCAGTTATCCACAGCTCTTGATAGGCAAAAGTTGTAATGTAGACTGACTGGTAAATCGAGTGCTTCACCTTTCTAGCTTAGCTTCGTCTTCATCAGAACATGGTTTAGCATCTGCATCACTGCAGACAATAAGCCGCGTGTTGATCGCCCATTCCATCCTTTCCTTATTTGTGAAAAAGGTCCTGATAGACTTAAAGTGACTGTGTGTATTTTTCCTGGTGATAAGGGGCAGTGCATACCTAAATCATTGCAAGCAAGCTGTATTTTTGTGTTTGAGTAAGACCTTACCAACGGATGGCCATTAGGGTCAAAAATTCCTGGGAGCACAATTTTCGAAGAAGTGCTTCTTCAGATTGTTCAACCTCCAGCAAAAAGATTAAAGTCCCATTAGTTGTCACACACTGGTGAAATTACATCGCCGCATTTGACCCATCCCCTGGGGGAGCGGTGAGCTGCAGACATGGCCGCACTTGGGAACTATTTGGTGGTTTAACCCCCCAATCCAATCCCTTAATGCTGAGTGTCAACCGAGGTCGCATTGGGTCCCATTTTTTAAAGTCTTTGGTATGACCCGATCTGGATTTGAACCCCGAGCTCCCAGTCCTAAGGCAGACACTCTGGTAATGAGTTGGTAATGACAAGCACAACATGACAACCACATCAGACTCCTTTTCATCACTGGCAACGAGCGAAGAGGTAAATGTTTAAAACAACGTTTATGAACGGCGAAAGATTTGTAACCGCTTGTTACAAATCTGTAGATGCATTTTGTCCTCACAGGCTCCTGTAGAAGGAAACATGGCATCTAAAGCTGGGCGTACACTGTGCGACTTTTTCACTCGTAGCGTTCAGCTTCAGCTCAAACTGTACGGATCCTCGCAGAGCAAATCTCACGAGTCGTGCTCACACTGTACGACCCAGTTCTCGGATGCGACCTGACTGCTCACACTGTACGTCTGGCATGAACTCGTCGCAGCTAAGAAAAATTATATATGACGCAACACGTTGGTCTGAGTACGGGAGGACGAGGACGGCATTTGGAATAGAAGCGTACTCTGTTGCTTCATGGCAAGCGCTGCTTGTCGCTACGGTAAAAAAATCAATCTGACATAAAAATAAAAGTCTGGTTTGTTCCTAAAATAACAAAATAACAACGAAAACATATTATTTTTATTAGCATTTCCCGCTGTTAAATGAAGAAAAAAAGTTTATTTTTCATCAGAACAAAGCAACGCTGCTTTTATTTTGAAAGTGGGTTAGCTATTTGGTTTGTTTTCACTTCCACTTCCTTCATTTACACTACTGCTTCTGTGTTTGCGCATGAGCCGTGTGCGGTTCTGATACTTTTTGGGTCACAGACGCTCGCAGCGCCGCTTCAACAGTGCGATACCCTCACTAGGGACGAGCAAAATATCAAACACACCAAAAATCCGTGCGAGCATACGATTGCTGATCGGTAGCTGGTCATGTGGTGTTAATCGCCTCTTGTAACCCCCTGTATACTACACGACGCTCAGCGCAAAACTCGCCCCGATCTCGTAGATTCTCGCACGAGGAGAAAATCGGCTCAAAAAAGTGAAAAAGTCGCACAGTGTACGCCCGCCTTAATATGGGGTCACCCAGAGACTTAGACCTGCGCCGATGTATTTTATACCCAATTTTTATGGTTATATGTTACGAAGCTGCCAATATTTTTCAATAACTGGGCATCATTTAATTAATTTTCAACAATATTTCAAAGGATATTTCCAGAGATTAAAGAGGACCTAGAATGTAAACTAACATGTTCCTTGTTGTTGTTGAATAAAGACAGCTTGGGTGGTCAAAAGTAGGGGTGCTCCAAAAAGGGTACTTCACGATTCGATTCGATTTCGATTATGGGAGCTTCGATTCTTCGATTATAATGGTTTTTGGTTCGATTCGATTATTGGTGCCACGATTCTTCGATTATTGACATTTTTAATGCTTTTTTTTTCATTCTAAAACTACTCTCAGTAAGTAAATACATTTTTTTTTTACAGTTAACTATTTTTCTAAAGACAAAATCTTATTTTATGACTGTATGACTTTGTCAAAGTGCAAATATTTACACAACTTAACTTCGATCAGGGAAAGCTTTAAACATTTAAAACCTGCTAGGGAAACATTTTTTCTCTCCTTCCTTTACTTTATTTAACAACAGAAAATTATTAGAAAACAGTTCAATATATGCAAAACAACACGCTATCACCTCAACTGTCTGACAGCTTTTGAGATATTGAATAACATTTCATTTCTACTGGTAACAATGTAATGGTGGCATGTCTATAATGTACGGGTTGGCAATAATCCAGTTTAAATTACGTTCACAGATAGAAGTGTTTGTGAATTACATACTATAACGGCTTGCCATAGCCCTGGAGCGGTGTGTTGCGCAATCTCGTAGCAACAACAACAACGTGAGTCCCGGTAGCTGCTGTGGCTCTGCTCCATAGCGCTGCAGACAGCTACGAATAAACAGGATTCTGGGACTTTTCTTGCTCTTGTAGATTTTAGTCATTCTTAGTTCCAAGATCATCGTGTTCTTTTGGAACCCACGGTGTGAGTCTGCTATCCGCTAGCTTAGTTAGCATTAGCCAATCTGCCCGTAGATGCACGTTTGATCCCAAACTTTGGACCGTTTCTGCTGGTTCCTCTATTTTCCTCCACAGCACCTAGATTACCACATTGTGCGCCAGTAAAAAGCATATTCCTTACACAAAAACAAATAACTTACATTTGTTAAGGCTCCGGTTACGTGACAGATGAAAGCCAAAAGAACATTTCTGATGCTTTTTAGAGGCTCAAAGCTCTGTTTTAGATTGTTGATTAACTGCATTCTAGGTCCTCTTTAATGGTAAAAACTACACACTGTCTCTTTAAACTGCTCAATTGGAGGTAGTGGAGGTGTTTTTCATTACCATGCCCTCAGATTTAGAGGTACTGATCCACATCCCAGCTACTTCACACTTGCCTGCAAAACTCCTTTGCAAGAGTTGAAGGTCGCGGTTCAGTGAGGCTAAGAGGACCACATCATCATAAAAGTAATTTTGGTCTTTTCATTTATTCTCTCATTAGTATTTAATCACTACTAAATAACTCTACCACTCGCTGACATAGAAGTCTCCTTACAATAGGAACTCTGGATATTTTGAGCTTCATATAATCAGAGAAATAACTTTGTACATTCAAGGTAATGTGAAGGATACAATGAGTAATCACATTAAATAATTATGACCTTAGCAGTGACTAAAATATTGGTGATTACGACCACTTTTTATAGTCAAGCAACTCTAAGAAAAAAAAACATAAAAGTTCCTTCTTTCTTTCCTTCCTTCCTATATGGATTTTCTGCATGACTGCAGAGGGAATGGAGCAGAGAGAGTGTCCGGTTCAGGGAGGTGCACACGCAGCAGAGCGCTGTTGTAGGATGCATTCATTAGACGACGAGAGGTGAAGAAAAGAAGAGTACAATTACAAGCAGAGACAGAGAGAAAGAGAGAGAGATTTGATTATAATTATGTCTGGTATGGCTTATGATTGTGACTTGTGTTGTTTTAGAGCCTCTTACATGATTCATCGATGCGGTTGAGTGGCCTTAATAATACCAATCACATGCGTAATGCGGTCTCAAAGGCAGGGGGACAGTCTAGTGATTGCGGGTATTTTTAGCTCCTTCTAAGCAGCTCACCAACACAGGAGAGGCGGGAAAAGGGATGTTTTGAATGAATTGACGCCACAGTGCTCAGCAGAGGACGTCAGCAGCAGCAGCACTACCAGCTGGGAGAATTAAACACACACACACACACTCACAGGCAGGCACCACAGAGACGAGCACAGCAAATAACAGACCTGCCGCAAACATGCCGGGCCAGCCAGGAAAACCAAGCTCACACACCCCTCACAAGAGACGGCCGGTGTACGGGGCAACTCACAGGTGTGTATTTCAGCCCCCTCTTCTTGACTCATACGCTGTATTGGAGTGTTAGAAAGCTGCTGTAGAGGTGTGTCTTGTTGAAGCTGTCCAGCAGCTGCAGGATACAACGTGCTCTGGACCGCATGCTGTTAAGTGGTTCAAAGTGTGTGTGCAGGAGGGAGAATATATGCTGTAATGTGATCTGGCATGCTTCTGTGCTGGTTGTTTTCTTTTCTTTTCTTGTCTTTGCTAATTTCTAGATTGCTTGTGGAGAGTTTATGCCAGCATGCACTAAACAAGCAGTCCTTACAGGAATGAGAGGAGAGATGCTCACTGCAGTGCCTCATGATCCCAGGACACTGATCTGTGTTGATGTAAGCAGAACTGGGATTTCTAGGGTTATAATGGCCGCTGTGGGATGCATCTATAGGCTAACGAGACTGATGCAGAGATTCAATGCAGCACTTTTTACATCTGACTGATTCAGGGAGACACTTTTCAGAGTGCATTTCTTTATGTGGAACTTCAGCTCATGCGTCTTGGTTCTGTTGGCCCAACCCCGTTTCACAGAGACACTGGTTATATTTACACACACACATGCACGCACACACACCCATAGCCACATCTTCTCAATCTTGCGTGTTGTTTGCACTGTTGCTAAAGTTTTCTCTCGTCATGAATCTCTCTGCTTCACTCTCAGTGGTTCACTTTTATAAACTCAAAACACGTCCGTTTTGAACTATGAGAGTTATCAGTTTTAATTATGGAATTCACGTTGTCTAGACCCAAATAAATCAGGCTTTTTATCATTCTGTAGAGTCTCTATGTCATCTAAAGTGATAAGGTTACTTAGCCTGTTTAACATTCCTGCATCTGCTCCCTCATCGGGTTGCCCTCCTGGTGTTCTCCCCCCGCCTCCAGGGGCAAGGGTAGGCTGTAAACACCAGACCGCAAAATTTCACCTGTGATCAGCAAATAACAAACGACGGTTTGTGCCAGCTCCGAATCAATATTGTTTTCACTGCAGGATGTATGGCTACAAGTCGTGTCTTGTGGATTTTGTGCAAAGGTCTTTGTTCGGCTGTGTTTTAGGATTGATCATGTAATGATCAGCTTCCCTTCCGATCCCTGATCCTCTGATTTAGTGTTCTGTCATTTTCCAGCTACACCCAGTCACACCCAGCTCGTCCTTCCTGTTTCATTCCAGAGTGAAATTCATCTGTGGAGCTTCATTTGCCCCATGCTCATGTGATATAAAGGTCATGCCTTTGACTCAGTGGCTGAAACGCGTCTCTCTAGAAGAATGATCCTTAAAAACAGCAGCAGTGGACAAAATATTCATGAATCCAGAGGAAGGGAAGTGACCTCTCCTTAACCAGAGATATGCTGCAGATTTCCAATGAGGCTTGGTACTTCTAAGAATAGATATAATGATGATATCTTACATACGGTTAAAGGGAGTGCATTCACTGTGTATTACTGCTGTAACCTTTCAAATTCCCCTGACTGTGATTTGGATCCACCTACGTGAGTGGGTTGAAAATTCCAGGGAAGGTGTGTTTCTGGTCAAATTTTGTGCCTGTGAGCTATTTGCACTTTCTAAAGCCTCCATCCCAGTCCTCCTCTAATGCCTGACTTGATAAGCCCATTTTCTGCAAGCTTTTCCCACTCGCAAAGTACGGACAGCTAAAGTTAGCCTTTAAATTTAGTCAGCCACTTCTGGCCAAGTAGGGCATCATTTATTTAATTTATCAGTTTCATTTCCTTGTCCAGCTGACAATATGATAGCCGCCACGCTTTGAGAGGTGGAAATATTAGGGCTTTTTATGCAGCTTTTTAAATAAAATAATAGAATGTCAAAAACAGTTTATTTGGAGATTAATGCTTTAAAGCCATACAATGCAACTTTTTCATATTTTTAAATCATGTTCTTGAGCCAGTATGTGCTAAAATGACCCTTTACAGGGTTAATGAAATGTTACTCAGACCCTCACCGCCCTCTGTGGCAAGAATACTGCACTTGCAACTTCAGAGTGCAATCCAGTTCCTGTTGGACTTAGTAAAGTAGAGCTGACATGCCTGGAGCTGCAGTCTGCTTCCAGCATGTTTCCTACATGTTTTATATCATGAACACAGCTGATTTGTTTGATTTAGTGATGAACCGCTCCTGTAGACACTAATGAAGGCTGAGGAGACACTTCAGCAGTTAGATTAAGATGTTAAAAAGATGAACGCACAGCAAGAAGATAAGTTTCACTTTTGCTTTCACAGTGAATTAATAACAGACACTAGGGTGTGGTAAAAGCAAGCAAAACTGCCAAGTGTCATTTTTAAGTGACAATATGTAGTTTTTACCATTAATCTCTGGAAATATTCATCAAAATGTTGTTGAAAATGAATAAAACGATGTCCAGTCGTTGAAAACTATTGGCGGTTTTGTAACATATAACCATAAAAATCAGGTCTAAAATACATAGGGCACAGCCAGGTCTTTCATTTCTAGGGGACAAAATATTAGATGCCATGTTTCCTTCTACGTGAGCCGGCTCTGGCTCCTGCACCTGCCGATGACGTCACACTAGATGATTGGCTGGATGTACGACTTAAGGAAGTTACGTTACCACGTTCAAAAACATTTAGGCGGTAAGAAACATGAATTTAGTAACAACACTGTTTAACTCTTTCCAACAGAACAGAATTAAAAAAGAGATGCAATATATTTTGGCCAAGTGGTATTGCCATAGTCTGACGTCATCGGCAGGCGCAGGACCCCGAGCAGATCCAGAACCTACACCACCAGAAAACTAGCATCAGCGTTGCATTCTCTCGATGGCATTTACTCTGAGGAGTCACGCCGAGGTCGCATGCTTTCTGCTCGACAGGTATTTACCGTAATGTTTTTTAAACTAGCGATAGTCACGGTGATATGGTGTAAAACTACCCTGAAATGTAATTACTGCCCCCTATTGCCAGGAAACTACACACTGTCACTTTAAAAGATTGGAGTTTATTTCACTTTATGTGCAAGATTTGTTTGTGCATTGCAGGTTGCACAATAAAATAATGATGATGTGTTTTTTTTTTTTTTGGGGGGGGGGCATTGGGACATTACAATGATAAAATATCTGTTTTGACTTTATCTTTTGCATCACTGTAACGCAGGATCCCGATGGGAGTGTGTTTAGTTGCTGCTTTTACTCTACATCTCTCATGAGCTCATGTTCTGCAATAAGAATTCAGGAGAGAGTTCCCCTCCAAGCCAAATTTGAATGCCGCTAGCACAAAAGGCGCCAAGATAAAAGGAAAAGTTTTGTAAAGCTAAGTGGGGAGGATAGTATTTGTCTGCCTTAACAAGAGATCAGAGGTGTGATTGTTGTTTTTTTCTCTGTGCTGTAAAGTAATAAAACCACCCTGTACAGCGCTACTGCAGTAAAATGCGCTGTGCTCCAAGCTTGAACACCTTCAGAGCCGAGATTCCCTGCAGCAAAATTTACCGGGATAATCATTTTTCTCTCATACTGTAGTTTGTGTTGTTGCTTGTGTGGAATCACTTAACCTCTGTATCAAACCTTAAAGACTAACCTCGTGTAATCAAGGAGCCATACAATAAATATAGCTATAGTGTGTGTGTGTGTGTGTGTGTGTGTGTGTGTGTGTGTGTGTGTGTGTGTGTGTGTTAGTGTGACAGAGGCTTTTACAGTTGGGGGGAGGGTATTAAGTGATGGAATGACATAATACTGCCTTTGACACTATTGTGGAAGGGATTTACTCATGTTTTACAACACGGGCATTAGCTGAATCCGATTGCTGGTTATTGCTCTTCTGTTTTTGAACAAAAGTTGCAGCAATGAACGATTTTTCATGCAGCCATAAACAGGGATTAAAGATAATCCCTGATAATACAATGAAGCTGAGCTACTTTTTCTTTCCTGACACCACAAATAGCACACATGAGGGCACAGTATGGATGGGTGTTTTCTGTTTATTATTGCAATATTTCATTATGTAAGCACATTATTAATATTATACACAAGAATAAAGGATCATAAGCCTGGCTCAACCATAATTTGCTGCAATTACAGGTTTTTAAAACCATTTTAAAGATGTTCAAAAATGATATGAGCAAAAGATGAAGTCATCTCATGCTGTGGCACCATGTCTCGATCACGTAATGACATTTAAGTCATCTTGGGAATGTTTGGTTTATTTTTTTATGTTTGTGGGATTATGGGTTTTAGAGATCAGAGGGATAATCTGAGCGTGAACATATGCAATTTGTGTCCCTGTGTGCTCGGGGGGAATATGCACTCAGTAAGTAAGGTTGTGTTAATTTGTCTGCATCGGACGGGTTGGTGGGACCGATCACAGCCTCGTCATTTGGTGCAGTTGTAACTGGAGTTCCTCATAGATCAAGCACTTGATGCCTGCAGGTAGGTCAACTTTCTGCTGCACACATGTTGTGCAGATCTCTTTGTAACAAGATGCATTGGCATTGATTTGCATTTGAATGGTGCATATGTCTATTCAGTGAGTGACGCTGATTGATGAGTCCAGTGAGTGATTTAGCTTCAGAACCTCCTGAAAGCCCCTGACTTGGTCTCATACATTTTAAAACGACAACTACACCTTTGTCAGTATTTGTTTAGATATTTTTGGAGTTTCTAAATGTGATTTACTTGTTTGGGTCGAAGTAATACTAGACCACCATTTGAGCTGTACAATTAATATTGGATTCATGACTGCATTAACTTAAGAAACAATGGTAGCATGTTGTGATCACGTGCTCGGATCGGAGCATCCCTACTTACAAGGCATACATTTCTACTAGAGACCACTGCAAATGTATTGATTAAACAAGTGTTCGACACCTTTAATTTGAATTATCTCCAAAAGTTAAACAGTTGTAGATGTGCATCCAATGAAGACCTGCTCAGAGTTTCATAAAAAACTGTCCAGTGGTTCAGGTCAGATTTTTTTTCTTTGGGGGAAGATGTGACACTTCTGGCTTCATTTTGTATGAATATTAATGGAAAATTCTGTGAAATGCAAGAATCATGTTCCAATAATTTTCTGTTTACTACATTTCATAGGGAACCACGTAGATTAATTTATCTGTATAAACATGCATGTTAATGCATATAAACATAAATGCATTAACATGCATGTTTATACAGATAAACATGCATGTTAATGCATATAAACATAAATGATAAATGTATGTGATATAATGGGTGACTTCTAAGTGATTTGAGAGGGACTGTGTCAAAATTAGGTGAATTTTTAAAAATCCCCCCTGAAAAAGTGATTGCTCAACAATGTTATCTTGTGGTTTATTTTGGACAATGATATTTTTTTCCCTCGATGCATACGTTTTATGGTTGTTAACATTTTGACGTTAGTGGAGAGCATCACTTTGTTAGGTCTACAGATAACAGAACAATCAATAGAGTATCCTGTAGATTTCCCACTGGTCTATTACAGTCCCCCCCCCCCCCGCTCAAGCAGCATGTCTATTTCCTGCCCTCAAGTTTTTAGAATGAGCAAGATTCAAACAAATTTTCCTTTTCAGCCCTACAGTGAATAGCTCTGTCTGTGTTTGGCTCTCCTCTTTACGACATGCAAATACCAGATATTTATTTCTGAAATTTTGTCAATAGACATAAAAAATTCTGGTGTTGAAAGAAAAATATCATCTAAAGTTGGCACAAAAAGTAAGGACATCAATGTATGGTAGATTATGTCTTTGTTGCAATGGTGCTTTGTGACAATAAAGCTTCTATTATTGGAAAGTCACCATTACT
Organism: Aphyosemion australe; assembly: GCA_006937985.1. Taxonomy (NCBI): domain Eukaryota; kingdom Metazoa; phylum Chordata; class Actinopteri; order Cyprinodontiformes; family Nothobranchiidae; genus Aphyosemion; species Aphyosemion australe. The sequence continues at coordinate 1,532,136 of SSNS01000088.1, forward strand.
ATGAGGTATAACTTGTAATGATGGTGCATGTGTGTGCACAATGTTGGTACCAACCTCTATTCTTCACCAGGATTTGTTGAAGGACACACACCCGGCTGCACCAGAAGCTCAAAACAGTCAATACCAGCAGAAGAATATACTTTCATATTTATAATATTTGTTATTTTATCACTACATTGTGGCAAGTTTTAAGTAATTATTTAAGTTAATATCACACCATATAAGACATAAATTAGATTAAATAAATTCTAATGAAGCCCATTTGCTGACTGTTTATCCTGCCGCGTTAGCCAACATTTGCTCTGATGCTTCACTGTTAGCCCAGTGTGTTTAGTTAGGATCTCCTTCATCAGCATCGGCTGCCTTCTGCCTGACCTATAGGATCATTTCCTTTGACCCTAGCTTCCTCTTACTTTGCCATCCAGCTTGTTTGTCATACATATCCAGATTCTTTCCTGCCTGTTGAAAAGCTCTTTGTACAACAGTAAAGTCCAGACAGAGATATTAAACTCTAATGAGGATTTTTACAGTGTAATGATGTTGCTGCTGTTCCTATAGATTATACAGTAGCTTTAGGATTGCATATTGATCACTCTGTATACTCAAGCATTCTTTTTAAATGAGTAATTATGACTTGTATGATAAAATTGAACAAATACATGGGAATAGGGAATAAACATGAGTTGGTATGTAGTTATAAAATGCAAAATATGTTTTAGTTTAGAAATTTCATTAAAAAAATATGATTGAAGGAAAAACCTAATCTGAGTCAGCCAGTATGACAGAATAACTGTGTTAGAAATAGGGATGGACCAATTTATTGGTCCATATGTACCATTTGTTAAATGTCAGCATTGGCCGATATACCTCTTTAGCAGAGCCTATTTAAATGTAAGTACATCCTGGTGCTGCTGCAGAATTTAATTCAAATGCATATTTACGTTTCTGGGAAACATCTGCTTAAAGGCCCAGTGTGTAAAAACATTCGACTCCTTAACGCCACGCAGTTCAGAGTAGGTATTGCAACTACAGTAGCCCACACGCGTCAAAAAATCAATGTGCCATTGTGGCGGTGCTTGCACGGCTGCGGGGAGTAGGGAGACACTGCAGTACTGACAGCTACTTCAGGGGTCACACACGGAAAACACCACACCAGCTTTCAACCATCTGCACATTTTATTTACTGTTTCTGCTTCTTTTTACATTCAGCTTCTCTCTCAGGGAATTGAGAACCCTCTGTTCTTGTCTGATGAGTCATTTGCAGCAGCTGTGTTTTCTTGCTCCAGTGCTGCCACGTCTGCTGCGTCACTCGTCTCCCTCTCCCTCACGGCCGTGCATGCACTGCCACATTTAGGAATGACTTCCAGCTTTAAAGGGGACCTAGAATGTAAACCAACATTTTCCTTGTTGTTGTTAAATAAGACAGCTTGGGTGGTCAAAAGTAGCATGCCAAAAAGTCAAAGCCGTGTTTGACCTACTTTTTATGTAAATTAGAAAGTTGAAAAATGCAAGAGAAAACCTCCTGTTCTGAGAAAGCCTTCCTTAACACGTCATAAGGGGGAGCCACGCCTCCTCAAACCTGCATGTGTCTGAGGCCTTCTGGGGAAACCAACCAATCAGCATGTCCTGGCCGAGTGGGAGGGGTAAACAGCTCTTTTCACTGCAGGCCTGAGTAAGGGAGTTTAGAATGGCCTGTATCAGGGCTCCTGGGACAGATGAAAGTCAAAAAAATATTTTCTTATGCTTTTTGGAGGCTCAAAGCTCTGTTTTAGATTGTTGATTAATTGCATTCTAGGACACCTTTAAGTCCAGCGAACACATGTAGTTAGAGCAGGGCAAGCATTGCATCACTTGGTTATTTTTTTAACACAGAAAAGAGTTGTTTTTACCTTTATCTTGCTGACGTTTGCGGTCTTCCTCAGAGCTAGTCGCCATTGGCTAATAAATCACTTCCTTCTACGTTTATCCGCGGGCAGCAGAGTACGGTGTCGCCCTCTGCTGCCCGCGCTCCATTATATGATTTTCCCTTGTGCAGTGGTCTGTTACGGCTGATTTTTTTATTGTACTTTCTGCTTCTTGTTTCACTGCTCTTGTGTGTCTTTTCTTTGTTTCTTTCTCACACTCTCTTCCATGTTCTATTGTTTGTGTGTTGAGTTGGCGTCCGATTTCTCCTATGTATGTTATTGCATAGTTTGCATGGGACTTCATATATGACTCCACACTTATGTTCTGCTGATATCTTGTCTTTTGGGTGTACTAGTCTTTTTCTAACTGTTGGTTTTGTTGGTGTGTTCATGTTATATTTTTTCATTGTTGCTATTATTTTTTCTGTTATGCCTTTGATGTATGGAACAATACAAAAATACAGACAAAAAGACGGGACTTTAAAACATTATTGTCAAGTGAATTTTTTTTTATTTACTTGTTTTGTATATTTAGTACTTGGTCAGTTTACTTGGTTCCAAGTCTGATTCATGTTCAGAAATGTTGAGCCTCTACTGTTGTTGTATGTACTGTTGTCTGCCCAAAAATGGGCAGCCATCACCTGACTATGACTTTTACATATTGGCATCAATATCGGCAATAGAAAAAGCTCTTATCAGATCTCTAATTGGAAACTTTTTACACTGCTCGGCCAAAGAAAAAGTCGCCACCTGGATTTAACTAAGCAAACAGGTAGGATCCTTCTATTGGATAAATACTGCATGGGCGATTATCTTTCAGCTGGTAACAAGTTATTTAACCCCAACTGGTGCAATGAGTTGCTTCTCATTTCTTAAACAACCATGTGGAAAGACACATCTGGTGGTCGTTGAAAAGATGTTAGTCTGTTTGAGAAGGGTCACATCATTGGCATGCATCAAGCAGAGAAAACATCTAAGGAGATTGCAGAAACGACTAAAACTGGGTTCAGAACTGTCCAACGCATTATTAAAAACTGGTGTGATGAGTCCAGATGGACCCTGTTCCAGAGTGATGGGTGCATCAGGGTAAGAAGAGAGGCAGATGAAGTGATGCACCCATCATGCCTAGTGCCTACTGTACAAGCCCGTGGGGGCAGTGCTATGATGGGGTTGCTGCAGTTGGTCAGGTCTAGGTTCAGCAACAGGATGTGCTCCAAGAATGAGGTCAGCTGACTACCTGAATATACTGAATGACCAGGTTATTCCATCAATGGATGTGTTCTTCCCTGATGGCACGGCCATATTCCAAGATGACAATGCCAGGATTCATCGGGCTCAAATAGTGAAAGAGTGGTTCAGGGAGCATGAGACATCATTTTCACACATGGATTGGCCACCACAGATTCCAGACCTGAACCCCATTGAGAATCTTTGGGATGTGCTGGAGAAGGCTTTGTGCAGCGGTCAGACTCTACCATCATCAATGCAACATCTTGGTGAAACATTAATGCAACACTGGATGGAAATAAATCTGGTGACATTGCAGAAGCTTATCGAAACAATGCCACAGTGAATGTGTGCCGTAATCAAAGCTAAAGGCGGCCAACAAAATATTAGTGTGTGTGAGACCTTTTTTTTTGTGGCGGCTTTTTTTTGGGGCTGGGCAGTACCACAATAGATTAAAACCCCATCTAAGTAACTGGTGTTACTGGTTTAACGAGGAAGATCACGAAATTTCTATTTTTGCACATTAGAGATGGATATGAAAATGAGCTGGAAAATAATAATAATAATAATAATAATAATAATAATTATTATTATTATTATTATTATTATTATTATTATTATTATTATTATTATTATTATTATTATTATTATTATTATTATTATGTAGGATGGTAGTGTGGTTGTTACCAATAAGGGCTCAGGTTTAAATTCTGACTTCAGATCAATCTGCCTGATGTTTGTATATTGAGTTATGACATATTGAGTTATAGCATTAATACACTTGAGATTTGACCATTCTTGTGAGTGGAGAAGAAGTAAAAAAAGACTTGTTAACATTCTCATAAGTCAGTGTTTATTGAGTGAGGGGCCGTATGAGTCGATGGTGTTATTGAGCTAAAACTGCTGGGACCTTTTGTTGATTCATTCCTAGAAAAATGTGTGGACTAGAACACACGTTTTTCTTTCACACCTTAGTCTCTGTAAGTTAAATGGTTTTGTAAACCTTCCTATAATTGTGGTTAAAGCAAACTTTGATATTAGTATGATTATTATTTTTGAGTAATTGGTACCAATCTTCTAATCTTAGAGTTCCACCCAGTGGTGTAGTCTACATGATATGCTGGTATACGCCGTATAACCACTTAGAAAGGCTGAAGAATTTATGTATAACCACTTAAAAGTGGCTAATGATACTAAACATCCATCGAACGAGATGGAGAAGGCATGCTTGTGATTGGTCGGTTTTGTTAGGTTTTGTTCCCAGAGACTGCTAACTAACACAGCGCACTGCTCCGTGATTGGTTTGTTATCCACCTGCTTATTCATGATTGGCTGGGTGTAGGTGGAAAGCTATTATACTGACTCATGTAGAGCGCATGGAGGACTGTCGCAGCAGCTAGTGAATTTGTAGCCCTCCTGTAATTATACAAGTCCGCCTGGTCATTTTTGTCATTTTCTATCAATACATATTTCAAAAAAGGTGTTATCTATACTAATATTAATATAAACAAACGTAAAGTACAATATTAACAGAAAAAAAATGATTATTTTCACCAGTAAATGAGAAACAAATTGCAAATATGAGTCCAAAACAGCAAGCCATCCTAGGCAAGTGACCTATTATACTGTCCCATGTTTTCAGTACAAATCCAACAGTTCTACAATGTTTGTTGTACATTTATTCAATTCAAAAATAAGCATTAAAGAACATTCTCAAAGTTAAATGTACAAAAAAAAATTCTCAATTACATTGCACTGACTAGTGTACTTTTGTATCTAAGCACAGTATGCCCACTACAAAAACGTAGACTACACCACTGGTTTCACCATCTGTTTTCTATCAGAAGCTAATGCAGGAGATAGGTGTAGGAGACTATTTTCATGTTCAGCCTGCATGAAAAACTCAGAGTCACTGATTATAATCAGAAATAATCATATAAAAATGGGTTTTCAGTGAACCACACCTTGAAGTAGTTTTAGTTTTTGAACTTCATCGAGCAGCAGCTGAAATAAAGAAGTAAATCTAAAGTGCTTTAGTATCAGTACCTCTGTGACGCTAAACCCTCGTCTCCACCTGGTGTTTTATTCAAATCTGATCAGTCTTTACATCCCAGGAGTCAGCAAGATGTAAATGTGAAGCTCTGCATCCTGAAGCAGAAGCTAATATGTGATTCCAAGGGTTCCAGCAAAACAACCGCTTGTCATCAGTTTGGATTAAGATTGGTTTAAACAATAAAGTCACGCCTGAATTATTATTTATCTGATTTTTATCAGATTTATTTTATTTTCCTGTGAATGTCAGTCACACTAGCATGTGATGAGCTGTTTCTGATCAACATTTATGTTGTTTTTTATGGATTGTGGACACCAACACCAAAAAGTCAAGACGTATTCTTCATTACTGATTTAAATGACAACACACGGTGTCCTTACTTATGCAGAATATGTGCACTGAATGTTAAGAAGAGATCAATCCTTTCAGTTTCTGCCAAACTCTTTCTCTGATGGAGTGGGGGGGTTAGACCCTGACAAGTCTGTGCACCTGCTTGAGCACGGCTTGTTTGCTTTTTGAGGCTACTTAAGTAGCTTGCTCTATTTTAAACCACAGCTTTCTGTAGAGGGTTTGCTGTCCTTCAGTGAGGTTGTAAAACTGTGTCATTGTGTCGGCGTAGCATCAGACGGCTGCTGTTTTAAACTCTGAAGGTGATGATGATAAGAGTGCATGAGAAAACAGGCCAGAAAGCTGTTGTTTCACATTTTATTATGAGTCAGTGCAGCTTCCAGTAATAACTCATGGAAGATATAACCAAAATATTTCTTTTTAAATAAAAAATATGGAAATATGAATTAGGCAGGCTGCTGCAGTTTTCCTTTATGAAACCAAGAAAGGTCAGTAAATATAGAAACCCTGCTGCTTATCTCACTAATGGCTCCCGTTCTCTGGATACCGACCACACCACCACTGTGCTTATATTTGTCTCCTAGTCCTGGAGTGATGCAGGTTCTCTTTCTGGAGGACGATATCTCCTTTTTCATGATGTAATGTGACGTTGCACATGGTAGCAGATTCACACTGACTGGGTCAGGTAGCACGTGACTATGACGTCGTTCAGCAACAGCACCTCATTTGACCCTTCCAATCTAGTTTTTTTAAATTATGCAATGACTTTGTGTTCAAATCAACCTGCTGGTATGAGATGATGCTAGCAGAGATGTTAAGTGCCCGTCTTGTAACCGAAGGGTTGCAGGATTGAGTCCCTCTCAGTTTGTCGCAGTCGATGTGTCCTTGAGCAAGACACTTAACCCACATCGCCTGCTGGTGGTGGTCAGAGGGACTGGTGACGTCAGTGTTTGGCAGCCTCACGTCTGTCAGTGAGACTCAGGGCAGCTGTAGCTACATTGTAGCTCATCACCACCAGGGTGTAAACGTGTGAGTGTAGGTGATTGACTGGATGTGTTGTGAAGCGCCTTGGGGGGTTGAAGAACCCTAGGAGGCGCTATATTAATACAAGACAATTACCATTTTGATGTTTTTATACAGCTGATTGAATTGGGCAGGAAATTAAGTAAGCAGCTCAACTCATTCCATACTTGCATGTAGTAGAACAGTTAACACTTGATTTTTCTTGAATCACATCTGGATTGTAAATCATTCTACTTCAGGACAGCCCAGTCAGTCCGGTCTATGGCTCAAACGTTGGTCTTACTCTTTGGAGCCATTCGGTCAGTGTACTTTTTGGTATTTGAATTTTTGTTTTAGATTTAAAAATGAAAAAACTGAAATGTAAGAATTTTCTGATTTTTATATTTGATTAATGAATAAAATAAGGGAAAATAAGGTTTTTTTTATTTCAACGGTAAAAATAATAGAAGTCACAATTAAAAAGCCTCATGCTTTTGTGGATTTATTTGTGTTTTAAATGTAATTTAAAATGTAACTGAACGAGCCCAGGCTCACTGGTCGTGGTGGTGGCCTGCTAACCATGTTCAGAGCCTCTTTCCATCCTAAAAAACTTAATATACCGGTGACTCCTACCAGCTTTGAGTTCATGGCTTTTGAGGTGGACTTTAGTCCTCCGCTGGTGTTTATTCTCTGTTATCGCCCACCTAAGTACAATTCAAATTTTTTATCTGAGTTTTCTGATCTTTTAGCAGACTTTCTTCCAAAGTTTGACCGTGGGATTATTCTTGGAGATTTTAATATCCATGTTTGCTGCCCCGACAAACCTCTTGTTGGCGGCTTTTTAGACATTCTAGATTCTTTTGGTCTCCAGCAACAGGTCCAGTCACCCACCCATTCGGGCTCACATATTTTGGACTTGGTTTTGTCATTTGGCATCTGTATCTCTGATCTGATTGTTGACTCTGCATGTATCTCTGATCACTCTCCTATTATTTTTAATATCTGTGGCTTGACGCCTCCCTCCTCTAGGCAGCACAAGCAACACTTTACAAGAATAATCTCCCCTTCCACCACCAACCTATTAGCATCTAGTTTAGCTGCTACTCTTTCCAGTTCCCAACCTGATTCCACCTGTGTAGGAGTTGATGAGCTGCTAACCTCCTTCAACTCTACCTGCTCAACTGTTTTGAATGCAGTCGCTCCTCTTAAATCCAGGCATAAAAAAACTGTGGCAGACCCTTGGCTCACTGAGGACACTCGTGCCCTAAGACGCCATTGTAGGTCCTGCGAACGCCGGTGGCGGAAGGACAAGCTGCAAATCTCCTACCAATTATTCAAGGATTCTTTGACCCGCTATCAGAAAGCTGTCCGCTCAGCTAGGAATAGATATTATGCAGAAATAGTTATTAGGCATAACAATGACCAAAAGAAACTGTATAGCGTTCTCACCTCTGTTCTCTCTATCAGAGATCCTCCTAACTTTCCCCCCTTTTCAGGGGCTCTTTGCAATGAGTTTCAGAATTTTTTCCTGCACAAAATCCAGGAAATTAGAACCAGCTTCCCCCACTCAGGCCAGATTACCTGTGTGGAGCCTCACTGTCCACCCTCATTTTCCTGTTTTACTCATCTGACACTCTCTGGTCTGGTTGACGTAATTTTAGCTATGAAGCCCTCAGGCTCTCCGGACGACAGCCTTCCCCCAAAACTTTTGCGCGATGTCCTTCCAGTGGTGGCCCCTGCTGTCTTGGATATTGTCAATTCCAGCTTTTCCTCTGGTGTGTTTCCAGCTGCTTTTAAAAATGCAGTTGTTCAGCCGCTATTAAAGAAACCAGGCCTTGACCAGTCCGACTGTGCCAATTATCGCCCGATCTCTAAACTCCCATTTCTCTCAAAAGTACTTGAGAAACTGGTTCTCACGCAGCTTACCTCTCACCTCGATGACAATGGGCTTTTTGACCCATTTCAATCAGGCTTCAGACGTAATTACAGTACAGAATCAGCACACATTCGGGTCCTAAATGATATCCTGATTCTAACTGACTCTGGCTCCCATGTGCTGTTACTGTTACTCGACCTGACCGCAGCATTCGACACTGTAGACCACACCATCCTACTTCACAGGCTTGAATCATGGGTGGGTGTGACCGGTACTGCCCTCGACTGGTTTAAGTCTTATCTTAATGATCGGTGTTTTAGTGTCCATATAGAAGACTGCTCTTCTCCTAATGTCCCACTTCCATGGGGAGTGCCGCAGGGCTCTATCCTGGGTCCTCTCCTCTTTTCAGTTTACATGCTACCACTCGGTAAAATTCTTGCAAGTCACGGGGTTAACTATCACTTCTACGCAGACGACTGCCAGATCTACCTTCAAATCAGCCAACAGCACTCAATTTCTGCATTGTCAGAATGCCTCTCTGAGGTCAAATCCTGGCTTTCTCAAAACTGCTTACGGTTAAATGACAGCAAAACAGATGCCATACTTTTTAGCCCCACTAGCACGACTGGCTCTTCAGGTGTCCCAACGCTCCCTTCACTCAATCTTAAATCATGTGCCACCAGCCTGGGTGTGAAACTGGACTCTGACCTCTCAATGACTTCACAAGTAAACACCACTGTCAGGTCCTGTTTTTTCCAACTCCGCCGCATCACTCGTCTTAAATCAATCCTCAAACGCCCGCATCTCGAGTCTGTCATTCATGCATTCATCACTTCCCGTCTGGACTACGCAAATTCTGTCCTGATTGGGATAAATGCTTCTGCCCTAAGCAGACTACAGAAGGTACAAAATGCTGCGGCCAGATTTCTAACTAACACCAACAGACGTATGCACATCACACCTATTCTAGCAGATTTACACTGGCTCCCGGTCAAATTTAGGATTCATTTCAAAGTCTTGTTATTTGTTTACAAGGCTTTGAATTGCCCATCTCCATCCTATCTGGCAGACCTTCTGACTCTCTATGTCCCCACTCGCACCCTTCGTTCAGCAGATCATCAGCTACTGGTTGTTCCAAAGGTCCGGTATAAATCACGGGGGGAGCGTGCCTTCTCTTACGCAGCCCCCAAACTCTGGAACACTCTGCCCCTCCATGTGCGTTTGGCTCCCTCAGTCAGCAGGTTCAAGTCGGCACTTAAAACTCACTTTTTCAGCCTTGCCTTCGCCCCGTGACAATTTCCATGAAAGTCCAGCACTAGTTTTACTTTACTTAATTTAGGTTTTTATGATTCAGTAGCTCACTTTTTAACACCTTGCACTATCTTGCAGTTCTTTTGATTTTATATGTGACTTTTTAATTTGTTTTTATCAGTTACTGCATTATTTTTACTCTCAATAGTGCTGTTACTTTTTACTTGTTCTTTTAGTCTGTTAGTTTTTAGTAGGAATTTTTATCTGTGAATTGGTGCTGTTTTTGTCTTTTACCTGATTCCCATGCTTTCATTGTGTTTATGTTCGAGCATTTGGCTCTTTTATGTACAGCACTTTGGTTAGCTGCCATGCTATTTTTAAATAGTGCTTTATAAATAAATTGGTATGGTATGGTATGGTAATTGCTCAAAAACAATAAAACAGACGTACTTTTGTTGTCTTACTGTAGAAGTTTATGGGCAGATAAATAAAAGAAATGACGGGTTTGAACACATTTTATTTGAACATATCGAGACAAATAAAAGTTGACATAAACGTTTATGTCAAAATATTTTTTCTGCTCCCTGGTTTGTAATTTTGAGTCACATTCCTGCTTTTTTTAAGCCAACAACAAAATAGTTTAAGCAAGAAGAAAAAATAATATAAATCAAATACTCACTAAAACATTAGTCTCAATCGTGTTCAGATAAAACGGGTCAAAACCATAAATCATTTAATCATATTTCTAGTCAAAAACAAAACTTTCTCAGGAGGAAGACGGATTAGAAACGTGTTTATATTATGAATCTATTAAAAATAGCCTCGTCGCTCATAATTCTAATTGTTTACTTCCTCAGTTTGTGGCTGTGACAACAGGCCATGCAAATCTCGGCAGGCTCTTTTCGGCACAACACCGTCTAAAGATTTGTTATGAGGAGCAGAAGACCGACCCTTTTCATGTGACATCATTAAAAGTTGCGCAGAAGTGCTTCCTGTTTAAGACAATAAAAATGCATCTGTTTTATTGTTTTTGAGCAATTACATTTTCATTATTTAAAACACAAATAAATCCACAAAAGCATGAGTCATTTTAATTTTGTGACTTCTATTTTTTTTAATATAGAATTAAAAAATACCTTATTTTCCCTCATTTTATTCGTTAATCAAATATAAAAATCAGAAAATTATCGGTTGGTGGTTCAATCCTGGCTCCATGACATGTCCTTGGGAATGACAACAACCCTGTTTAGTTAACAAAAACAAACCTTTGGGTGATATATGGCTGTAATATGCAGTATTTAAAGTGGATGTATGAAAAAACGAGAGACTTGGTGAAAACACTATGTTCAAGGTAACTGCCCGTGACTGGGTTTTATACTCGTCTATCAGACTTAATATCTGCCGAGCCTACAGTTGGTCTGCATTCCACAGGATTATGTGTTCTCAGAGTTCTCGTGCCAATATTACTGTTAATCTATACATCAGAGAAGGAGACACCCAAAGGTGCCCTTGAAGAGTCCTGAATAAGGTCAACATCAGCAGGTTGTATGTTTTAACATCCTGGATTAGTGTCAAAACTTAGTTTTTGCTGTTTTTAGTGAGTCTAGTGATAAAATATTGTCTAAAAACAAACATCGGCTGCTAACAAGATATTTAGCCAAAGCTGCTGCTAATTTTGAACAAATCTAATAAAATAAGTTCTCCACAGCTGCAGCTGAAAAACTTGGTTTCTCCTAATGGAGATTATTTTTATCTAAGGTTGAGAACTGCAGAGTGAGTGAAAGGGGGTCTGAGGGGGGAGAAGGAAATAGAGACGGGGGAGGATCTTTCAAACCAGTGAGGCGTTCCTCTTCATCAGCTGGTATGAACACCAGAAACAGGAGATTAAGAGCTCCCCCTTCAGCCCACGTCCTGCTGGCTCCACTTCCCTCAGCTGCTTTAGGACACTCTCCTCTCTGCATCGCTCACCTGCTGTTTTAACTCCAGGAGGATTCCCGTGACCTGCAGCTTCACAGCAAGTCCAGCAGCTTGTTCATGATGAATCACAATCTCACAACAGGTGAGACGGCCTACACTGTGTGTGTGTTGGAGAGCAAGGCTTAAAGAGAAGTTAATAGAGAAGATCCGGGCTTGTCCTGGGAGATTTCTTTAAGAGGAAGCTATCTAAATAGAAGCAGAGACAGGAAGTGAATCACTGTGGATGTGTTTGGTGGAGTTTGTGGAGCAGGTTTTGTGCAAAATAAAAAAGAGGCAGAGCTCTGCCTCTCTTGTCCTGCTGCCAGAACTCGTTGCTTGTGCTGGAAATGGATTTACCCGCAGCTTCATGTTTACCTAAAAAATATGGTGTTCCAGAGTAGAACTTTAGTTGTTGGTGCTTTTACATAAATTACAGTTTTTACATATTTCTCTGGAAATACTGAAATCCAAACCAGGATGTAAGTCTGTTCGTTTGTTGCATGCTATCCACAGTCCGCTTTATATGAACTCACATTTCACTTTTGAAATCTTTGTTTTTCTGCTAAAAGAGATCTCTGCAGAAGGTCAAACACTGTTCCAAACACACCGATCCATCTTTCTCCTTATCTAGGACTGAAGCGAAGCACTGAGAGATGCCTTTCTGAAGACCAGCACAAGCAGAGATGCCAGTCATTCTTTGTCTTCTTTATCAGGCTTGAAACAGAAACTGGATTTGACCTGGTTGATGGTGAACTTGCACACATGTTAGTAGAGTAGCATAGTGTCTGTGTTTTTGGAATTCAAATCCTTTGCACTTTGTGTGAAAGAGAACAGGAAGTTTTAAATAACAAGCTGCTTTATGACCCAGATATTTCTACTGATGAAGAATAATAGGAGATTTCATTGCTGCTTTATAATTTCTTAAGTTCATTGAACTTGTTCTGTCAACAAGGTTGTTCCTCCTCCAAATGAACAATCATTATATCAGGAATGTGGTTTTTTAGTGTAACATCATCCTATCTGAGCTAACCTTACAAATAAATAGGCCCACTGTTATGCAGTGCTCGGACACCAGCGAGACATGCTGGAAATTCCATGACAAATAGTTCAGAAATAATGCGTATAAAACAAAAGGGCTAAAAGAATCCAGGTTCCTAATTAAGTGGGGTGCTGGTGCAGGGCTGTGTGTGCCAAGTGCAGCTCGGTATATCATGAGTTGTTGGCTTGAATGAAGCCTCTGTGTGTAGGGTCATGTTTTTGTGAATGTATGAATGCTTTTGTAGATTGGTTTGAATTGATGTACTGCTGTTTTTTATTTTTTTGTTCTGGGCAGAATTGCATTTCTTCTCTCTGAACTTTTCCTGAAATGTCAACTCATAAGTCTTTCTACTGAGCGCGGTTTCATTCCCCTGCCTTTGGTGCATGGTGATGCAGAGAGGAACTGCTCTCTGTATCATGCTGTGCCTTTATAGAACTGAAACTCAGCAGCTGTACATTAAAATATTCTTCCTCCACTGCTTGATATATAGCCTTTTTTAGTCTTGGTGCTCTTTACTGAGGGATCATTTCAGCTGTGTGTCAGTATTCTTGCACGTTTATAGAAAAGAAAAAACAGCACATGTGTTGCAATGTAACAGAAAAATAGGAAAAGTTGGATTTTTCATATCAACGTAGCCCTTTACCTGCCTGGTCAACCAACTGGTAGAGCATATCTAAAGTCCCTACATCTCATTGAAGCATCAAATGAACTTAACAAGAAAATTTAAAAAAGTTAAACAAAAAAATTCCAAAGAATATGAATTTGTTTGAAAAAAAAGGTGTAGCATTATTACATTGCATTATGATTACCTTAATATTATTACAGTTACAAGGGTTAAAATACAGAAATGTAAAGGATTCATGAAAAATATAATGTATGTGGTAATGATCATTGGAGAAAATGTAAATTGATAATGGACTTACATCTCTAACAAAAATCAAACAATGCATTAGGTGGTAGTTTCTCTGCATAATATCCTCCATTAGTAAAGCTACAGTGGCAAATCTGCAAAACAAGCTAGCTTCATCATTTTTTTTTTCATGCCTCTTAATATTCTAACATAGTATAGCTATAAATATTTTGTGGAGATTAAAAAACTAATAAAAAATAATGAAGTGGTTCTCTCGCATTTGTCTAAAACAGTGTTCCCCAACCCTGGTCCTCAGGGCACACTGTCCTGCATGTTTTCCATGTTGCACTTTCAAACACCAGTGTTTTCCTGCTGCCACACACCTGACTTAAATGAATGAGTGACTAACAGGCATCTGCAGCACTTGAAGTCCTCCTGAGGAGGCAATCTAAATCAGCTGTGCTGAAGCAGAGACATAGAAAACTTGCAGGACAGTGTGCCCTGAGGACCAGGGTTGGGTAACACTGGTCTAAAAACCTCAGCCAATGACACGACTTATTGGACCAAAATATGATTGGACCATCCAATTGTCTGTCTCAACGAACCACCGCAAGAAGACGAAAATACATAGATTTTCTAAATAAACGCGCTGTGATTGGCCAGCCACAATACTGGCTGGGGAGGTTCCAATGGAGTGTCGCTAGACTGACATGCTAAGCAAAATTATTTTTGCTTCGGCAAATGACGGTCTAGAACAGCTAACAGTGTGTTACAATATGATACAATTCAAAATAATATGCAATAAGATATGATACAATGTGATACAATCCAATCCAATACAGTAATATATCATACATATGATGCAATACAATACAATATGATAAAATACGATACCAATACGGTTTATTTTGTCACTATGTGAATGATGGCAGGCACCCCATGGATAGCCAAAAGCTAATTCAATGCTATCTACCAACAATTTTTGGGTGGAATAATAGGCAAAAAAATAAATAAATAAAGTTGAATGACTAAAACTATACTATTATAAGTGTTACGTTAGCAATTCAGGATAAACTCATTAACTTCCAGACGTTTTCTGATCAGAAAGCCCCTGACTGCCAGCGTTTTTGAGCGATTTTACTGTTTTTTGAAGAGTCAGAACATTGTGCTCTATGATCATGTAAACGCCAAAACTACCAAAAGAAAGAGTAGACTCACTTCTTACATCAGGAAGAATCACCGTATTTCTAGCGTTATCCGTTCTTTCACAATATGTTGTCGAAGCGTGAGCTGCAGAAGCATTTCCGGTTGGTGCATTGCTTTTTTTCACAGCAGCGTCCCAAACTGATCTCCTAATTCATTGATTTTCCGCTTCCTGATCACGTGATGTGTGACATACACGGATGAAGATCCGCTTTAGACACGTGATGTTTGTTCTCACGGTGCGGGGGCTCATTCCGACGCCCGCCCCGTGAGCGGTTGGATTTCAAATGACGACTAAAGTCGTCAATGGCAGTGAATGAGTTAATGGTTGTCTGAATGTTTGTCAACATTATAATATGGGAACATAATACTTTTGAACAGCATATATTTGATGGGGGATTCTAACATTCTAATAAAGCTTTCTAATATTTGACTCCTTTCGCCAGCATCATCACTGGCTACCCCTTCTTATTCCACCATGTGACAGTAGCACACGTTTATGCTCCAGTTAAAGCAATGAATGGCCTCATCTAGCTGAAATCAATAAAGCCCAGTGAGCTGGATGAGGAAGATTGCTGAGCCTCAAACTTTGTGTAAAAGAATATGAGCTGTGACTGGCTGCACTGCTGCCATAGACTTTCTACTGTCGACTGGGGCTTTGTTGTGAACGTACAGGACTTTGACATGGTTTTGCAGACAAACTGAAATAGAGAAAACAGATAAGCATGGAGCTGATCAGGCAGGAATACAGTTAATAACATTATACATTATTTATGTGGTTTTCTCGCTTTTCTTTTCCTCTTTCCTGCAGCCACAACGTGAGGACCACATCGTTTCGGCACCCTGTGACTGGACAGATTTCATCTGATAACATTGAATATACGTTACAAGACAGGTGAGCTGGTTTTCACACTGCATTAGAAATATATAGAGCAACTATTTAATGATGGAAAAAGAACAAAAAAACGTCCAATCATTTCCTGTTTTGGGATGAATTGTGCATCAGGAGTACAGTTAGCTGCAGCCATATTCAGAGCATAAACATCAGCATTCTCACTTTTCTTGTCAGGGTAAATTTATTTTCCAGTAAAATCATATTTACACAAATGTTTTATTGTCTTTGTATTCAACAGAACTCTGCAGGTTTACATGAATCTGATTTATCGCTTTGTCCAGTTTTACCAACATTTTCATTAATAGAACAATGTGGTCATACCTGTGAGAGTGGGGTCTCTTGCATCCAGCACATGATAATCCCCAGTTATTGAGTCAAAGCAAAGTCGGTGGCTTCAGGTTTCACTTGCACATACAATGCAGCTTTGAGTTTGCTCCCCAGTTGGCTTCATTCCAATTTGCACTTTGGCACTTGGATCCAAAGCAACTCCCAAGTTGACCAAGTTAATTGCAAACCCAACAACCCAAAGAAATTAACAAGATGGCCAGTATTATGCTTGTGATTTCAGTGACTCACAAAGTCCATAAAAGCTTTCAAGGTTGAAACTCTGTCCAATTTAGTTTGGGTTGAGAATGCTCCTCAGATGAGAATCAAAACCTCCTCAAGGATCAACAAACAAGTCAGGTTTTTAGGAACATATTTCATAGCTGAAGTTGAAGAGCCTGATTCTGCTTACTGATTACCCGAGAAGTGCAGGAATACTGGATAAAATGTTCTAGAATTGCAGCATTGCAGCCGTTTCATTCATGACCATATGTTCTGTCCTGGCTTTGCAGTGAGATTTATAGTTGTTTTATGTTGTGTGAATCTCATCCTGCAAAGCCATCAAAGCTGCATGGCAGGCTTAGAGCACAGCACCAGGCAGCAGGTGTCTGATGGTGAGTAATCTGATCGCGCATAGCAAAGATTCCTCTAGAAAGTATAGGAGCAAACGGGTATGTGGCCTCTGCATCCTCAGTGTCATAAAGCTGTTCAGTTACAGCAACAAGAAACTGATTGATGTGATTCCACTGCGGTCTATGGCTCCATTCTTCTCTTGGAAATCATCATCCTTCGTTCAGCTGTTAGGTCGTGGATTTGTAAAACTTCAAGAAAGTTTAAAGCTTCACTTGATGATGTATTATTTAAACTTTCATAATGACATACTAAACTAGACAAAAACGTCAAAATAAAAAAAAAAATGACACAGACACCTGAGATCCCAACAAACTAAATAATGGCAAGAACCATAGCAATGCATGGCAATTATACAGCATAGGATGTTATTATAATTTAGCCTACTATTCAACTACCTGCTGTGTTGCAGCCAACATAAATGCAAATATATTTAGGTTTATATTATACTACAAGTCTAAGATAGGTTAAAACTAAATCAGTCTGAATTTAAAACCACTTTTACCTTGTTGTTGTTGAATATACGCAGATTAGTGTGTCTAATGTAGCATACCAAAAAGTAAGTGCCATCTCCAGCATGCTTTCCTATGTAAATTAGTAATATTATAGTAGCCACAGATAAACTGTTGGTTCTGAGAAAAGCTGGTTTAACATCATAAGGTTACATTCCACTCCAGCCTACATTTGCATGGCCCAACCCACTTTAGTGTCAGCCATATGTAAACGATGGTCACAATAATGCTAACCACAGAACAACGTTAGCCTGAGCTATTGCTAACATCCTTATTGGACAAGAGGAAAACAACACAGAAAATTGAGCACCACTCACACCCCAGGATGTACTGGGAATACCCAGACTATGAATGAATGCCAGATAGATCCATGGATTGTGGTCCTTGTCACTTCGTCCCTTATTTGTCCACAGTGTCTACACTCCCACACTGCACCACAGCCTGACACCCCCGCGGACATCGTTTGTTCGTGCACACACAGAACACACTTCAGGCAGTCATTGAGTCATCGAAGTAAACTGGCCAATCAGCACACAGATCATGTAATATTAATGTTCTGGCTAAATGGGCAGGGTATCTAGTCTTTTCATTGTTTATGTAGCCTACATTAACTATGGGGTTGTGTTTGGTCATTTATCAGGGCTCCTGAGCCATTGTGAGCCCCAACAACGTTTCGTATGCTTTATAGAGGCTCAAAGAACTGTTTCCAATTGTAAAAACACCTTTTCTAGGACACATTTATGATAAAAAATGGTGCAGAAATACAGCTTGATTACGTATGATTCATGTCATAATTTAACCTGCAGAGACACTTGATTTCTCTTATTGTTTATTTTTGATTCAGATAACATTGATATTTTGTTATCTTATTGTGGAGATATTATTGAATTAATTATGTAGCATATTAACTCACTGGGTCTCCTCTTAGAGTAAGGAGAGTCTGGTTCCTTCCTGAAGTTTTGAATTGAGAACAGCTTGAGAGCAGAAGGTAGACTCAGGAGGGCCGTCTCACTGAGAGGTCGATCGGCTGGTGTTTTATTGGCCCTCAGCCTTCGACTTTCTTATAGATTATTACACTGTGATCAATTAATTATCTATTCTCATGTACACACACCGCCCAAAAGGATTTAAAAATGTCAACTCCAGTATACTTTCATTTTCATCATAACAAGACGAGCAGGAAAACAGAGCTCAGTGGCTTTCCGTTCTTCTACGATACATGACGTGAATTATTGCTCTGCTCTTCCACATGCCACAACAAATCTCCTGGGGGACTGTTTCAATGGCCGTGGTGGTAAACAGTATGAAAGCTTCACATAAAACTGCAGCGTCCTCTTGATACGACAGACACATCCTGTAAAAACGTTGGCCATAATCCAAGCTGGGAGAGGAGAGTGACTGCAGGTTCTGTTCCAGTGTCTCACTTCTTTTGTCCCTTTTATTTTGCTGGTGCATTTTCTTTTTTTTCTGACATCCACCCATACCTTCTGCCTAGATTAAGTCTAGAAATAAACCAGAGAAGAAAAAAAACTGCATCGCAATGCTGTTAACGCTTTAGTCGATGATATTGGGGGTTTTGGGTCATGTTTTTAGGTCAGTTGATACTTTAGCAGATTTTCACCCTCATATCTTGCCTTGCACTTAGTTATTATTTTGTAGGGATGCAAGAGGGAAAATGAAGGAGTGTGTGGTACGTTTGCTCATGCATGAAGCCTATGGCATAGAAATCTCAGTTTATAAAGTTAAAAATGAAAGATTCTGCAGCCTCTAAAATGTTGGGAGATATTGTTAATGTAACTGACCACTGATTTATGCTGAGGTTTATTCCTTTATTGTTGCCTGTCAACATGCATAAGACTAACAATCTCATAAGTAAACAGATTCATTGTATCAGATTAGAAGGTCTATTTTTTGTCTACATCCCATGACATTTAGACACAACGTCGTGTAAAAGCATGTCAAACACTAGAAGTTACAGTAAATACAATAGTATTTGATTTTCCTTCCCAGATCAAATGATACAGACACAAGCTCACAAACACATTCCCCATCATTAATTTCCTTATGCATCTACACACTTTATGTGATATACTGGATATTCATTATTGTGTTGATGTCTTCCCCACTTATTGCACATGTATTTTCAACTCTGACCTGTCTATAATTGTTTTTTTATTTATAGCACATGCAAACATTATCAGACAATATGTGGTCTGCATACTGTATTGTTCAAACAGCAGGAGCATCTTTTACAGAAAGCCTGTAACACTTGTTCTTTTGAAATACAACCAGTCACCCTGAGATTCATATACATGCAGAACAGGAGAATGTTTGCAGAGAGAAAGTAGACGGGGAAATGGACGGGTCAGAAAAAGCCAGTTCCTTCTACGTCACAAAGAAATATTAGCATTCATCGACTCACTCACCTTAGCTTGTGATCACTGAAGGCTGTGTTGATTTAGTGACCAAGAGAAAGAAGAGCACGTCTCGGCTAACGATTAGCATTAACAACTTCACAACATGGAAGAACACGTTCAGGCTTGTATTATTTGTGGAGGTAACACATCGACATTATTACCCAACAAAGAAGAGAGAACGGAGGCAGCAAAAGGAATCATGTTGCTGTTAGCCAATCAGAGGCAACACATTTGCATATCATTATTAATAATGAGCAAGAATCCAAATCCTGCTGTTTTCTGCCTCCCACTTCTACTTCCTGAAACAGGAGCGCCACAGCTTTTTTTCCCACAGAGACGACTCACAAGGCAATCGTTCATACTGGAGACCACAGCGGATTTATTGAAATAATGAGTGTCGGCCCACTTTAAATGCAGAATCTGTTTTACATTAATGTTTTCATCAGTGGACAGGACGTTTAAACTTTAAGGACTTTTAAAAAGGTCCTTCAGTCATATGTTTAATACATTTGCAGTGGTCTCTAGTATGAATGAATGCCTTGTAAGTTGTACTCTGGGAAGAAAAGCTCCGGTGGGCCTGTTTCAGGAACTAGAAGATTGCCAGAACAGAGGAGAAAGTAGCTTCAGATGGCAGGATGTGGAGGCTTATTTCCTGATATTTGTACATCTCACCTCTGATTGGCTAACAGCAAGACTCTACCACTGACTTCATTTGCTTTGCAACATGGATGTTTTATCTCCACAAATAACACAAGCCTGAAGGAGTTCTGCTGTGTGGTGGAGTTGCTAATGCTAATGGTTAGCTTCTACTAGCGGAGACGTTCTCTGCTGTTTCCTGGACACTAAACCAACAACAACCTTCCCCATCGTGAGGCAAGATGTGTGAATCCATGAATGTTAAAGGTACACTTTGTAGTTTTGCTTGCTTTTAGCACCCCCTAGAGTCCGTTATTAATTCACTGCTGTAAAAGCGAAAGTGAAACTTATCTCCTCGCTGTGCGTTCGTCTTTTTAACACCTTAATCTAACTGCTGAAATGTCTCCTCAGCCTTCATTAGTGTCTACAGGAGCGGTTCATCACTAAATCAAACAAATCAGCTGTGTTCATGATCTAAAACATGCAGGAAACATGCTGGAAGCAGACTGCAGAGCCAGGAATGTCAGCTCCACTTTACTAAATCCTGCAGGGAGCGGACCACCACGCTGAAGTTGCAACTGCGGTATTCTGTCGTCTGAGTGACATTTCTTTAACCCTGTAAAAGGGTCATTTTAGCACATACTGGCTCAAGAGAATTATTTAAAAATATGAAAAAGTTGCATAGTGTGGCTTTAGGTTGCAGTGTGACGTAGAGCTGTCAGGATTTTCTAATCCTAATGTTTCACCATCTATTTTCACAATTTTCACGTTCAGCCTGCATGTTAAACTCAGAGTGACTGATCATTTTCAAAAATAATAAGTAAAGAACTCTTTAACTCTTATATTCATCTTTGCTTCCCATTATCTTTGACGGAACTCCCTTTAACATAAAATTCAACAGAAAGAAAAACACGTCTCCAGTCTTCTTTAATTTCAAGATTCTTAGTTTTGTTAGGTTTCATATGTTACATATGTTCTACTCACGTCACACAAGGTTATTTGGAGCATCGCAATAGAGCAAAAGTTGTCTGCACACTCATAATACACTGTTCTGTTCTTTACCAAGTTTTTTGTTTAGAGAATCTGATGCAAGTCTTTGAAAAGACATGATGCAACTTCATGTAAAGATGCAACAATTCTACCAGTGTTTCAAAACAAAACATTGGTGGCTCCTCTCTGAATAGCTTAACATAGTCGCTAATAAATGGCAGCTGGATTCATCTCATTGACATCGGTTTTACCTTTTTATTGATGTATTTTCTTGTACAAACATATGTTGTATTCTCAGCGTATGGTCTTGAGGCAGGACACAAATGTTTCTGGGTACCATGAAGGAAGCTGTACTGCAACAGCTTTTCACTGTTTTTCACTTTGAGCGGTTCAGAATTTATTAGTCACAGTTAAATTCGTCACAGCAGGCAGAAGAAGAGAAGTGCTGACTTATGTTTTCCTGGATTGATGAAATGATGATAAATGACGGCGTAGAAGAAACGCTCAAATGAGCTGCTTCGGTAACACAAGGGTGAAAGTTAATATTGTGTTTGAGTGACATCACAAAAAGAGACTTTTCTGATAACTAAAATGATTCATTTTCATCTCTGTATCACTAATATCTCCTGATAAAAGATGGTACCATCAGTTTGATTAGTTACATATTTATTTATCAAAGTGTACTCTTAAATTAAAAGGGAGAGTTCAGGTTTCTTAAGAAAGATTATAAAGAAAAAATACCTTACCTGTTGCAGATAGCTCTTTGAACAGTTTCAGTTTGGAGAAATAGAGATGAGTTCTGATTGGACAGTCACGGTGAGGCTGGGATCAAACACTTTTGGTGTTTAAATGTTGCAAAAATGATTTTGTGCTACAGATTGCACATTGCGTGATGATGTTTATGGAATTTTGTGGTTATTTGTAGTGCAAAAAATGATGGAGAGCTAGCTATCAGTAGCACATCCGGTTCACGTTTAAAGGTTCATAAAAAAGATGAATAAAAAAAGCATTTGCCTGAACTAAAAGCAAAGTATTTGAGATTACAATTGTTCAAATGGAAGTATTTCACTCTAGCTGGTACCGCTGTGACTAGCTGTTAGCGTGTCTACCTGGTTAGAGCTAATCTCTGTTTCTCCAAATTGAGTTAATTAAAAAAATGACCTAAAACAGGTAGGATGTTAATAATTCATACGCTTAGATCTGACCTCTTTGACACACCTATCCGCTCTGATGTCACAAACTGCCTTAAACACAACGCAGGGAGACCTTTGATTTTAACTTAACAGAATGATTTTGATCCAAGAGCTTCATAAACATCACCAGAAATGCAAAGATCACCAACATGCCAGTGAAACAGTCCGTGATGCATTTCCTCCACATCGATTCTGCTGAATTAAGACAAACCAAAAACTGCTGATGTTCAGGGAAAGCATGTGCGATGTTGACTCTTTGTTCTTTGTCCAATAGTATCTGTGCCAGTATGTGTTTTGCATTGTTTTCTGTGTGTGTTTAAGACATGTGCCGGGGGGGTCAGAGCCAGTATGACTGCAGTGTTTTATTTCCCTCCTAACACACTCACCGCAGAAACGTTCACTGCGACAGATCTCATGTTGGTGTCAGGAAATAGTCATATCCTTTTTATCTGACAGCTCAGCTGCAGACTCCTCTGTGTTTCACGGCTCGTCACCGCAGGAATAAACAAAGATCTTTGCTGTCTTGGGCTTTTTATCCCTGTGATGGTATTGCTGATCGTCATTCACCTCGTTGTTTCTCCTGCAGGATAGAGTCCCGCATGTCCAAGCCAGCCGCCAGTCAGAGGTCTCCCAGCATGGTCACAGAGTCCTCAAAGACTGTGACCTCAGCTGCAGCAGATGTTGCCTCGGGGTCAAAGGTGAGCATCTGTTCCTCAACTTAGCTGATTGCAGAGCAGGTTTGATCTCCATTGTGATTTCAAGTTTTGCACCAGAAATGATAAAGCTCATTAGATGAGTGCTAAAACGGCAACATTTGCTTTATTTCTTTTATATTTTTGTAACTGGTCAAAAATGGACATACTTCCTTTTCCCCCTCATTATGGGTGCAAAAATAAGGAACTTTCAAGAAGACATTATTTTTAAAAGACTGCATACTTAATTAACAAAGATTGCAATATTTGCATTTTGTCAAGTAGACCCTGTAGTCTGAGATGTGAAAGTGAAGCATCCTACAGCATGCAATTTATCATTTTCATTTAGTTTTGTTTTCCCTACAGGGCTTTAGAGTGACAGGTAAAGTGCACAGCTTCGGCAAAAGGGATCATGCTATAAAAAGAAACCTCAACATCCCAGTGGTTGTGAGAGGCTGGCTCTACAAACAGGTGAGCTTAAGTTCTGTTACATAGTAGAAAACCATAGCAGTCCATTCAAACTCATCTATCGCTTCATCTGGTGTCCTACTATGTATCATATTTAAAAAACAACTGGCTTTTTACCACAAGGTCCTAGAATGAGACAAAAACAAGACTAATGTAGGATTGAGTTGCTGCAGCTTTGTGCAGAAAGCTGCAAGAACAAACAGAAATGACATTCTATTATTGTTCTAACGATACGCACATAGCCCTCTCCCCCTTCACACTCAAGTTAATGAGCACACAATTCCCAAACTATGCTTTTTAATTAAAAAGTGAATTAAAATGCAGTCCTGCGAGGAAGAGTTCTAAATACACCATGTGTTGCATTTCCCCTTCACCTCCAGGACAGCTCTGGAATGCGACTGTGGAAACGGAAGTGGTTTGTTTTGTCCGACTACTGCTTGTTTTACTACAAAGGTGAGTCTGTGAAAAGTGCACTTGGTCAGAGTTAAAACACACAGCTTTAAAGGTCAACTTCACTGAAAAATATTTTTTTTATTGTTATTTTTTATTATAATGGGTCACTCTGAGTTTTTCATGCAGGCTGAACATGAAAATAGTCTCCTACACCTATCTGCTGCATTAGCTTCTGATAGAAAATAGACGTACCGGTAGATCTGTCAGGATTTGAAAATTGAGAATGTCTCAGCTAATGGAAGCTAACCGTTAGCATTAGCAACTCCACCACACAGCAGAACTCCTCCAGGCTTGTGTTATTAGTGGAGATAAAATATCAACGTTGCAGAGCAAACAGAGTCAGTGGTAGAGTCATGTTGCTGTTAGCCAATCAGAGGCCAGATGTCCAAATATCAGGAAATAAGACTCCAGATCCTGCCGTCTGAATTGAATTCTAGTTCCTGAAACAGGCGCACCGGACCTTTTTTACCCCAGAGTACCACTTACAACAAGGCATTCATTCCTACTAGAACATATTCAAACTATTATTAAAGTTGACCTTTGAAAGCTGTGTTTTAGACTCTTGCCTGTCTGTGACATTTCTGACTCTCCCTGGCTTCTGCTTCCTCTAACTGCTCCTACCTTTATTAATTAAGGTGAATTTTTCATCACATGATTTAATCTCTGCTTATGTTGCTATGGATTCTACTTCCTCTCCTTCTATTAATCACCCTGAATAATAGATAAACCACATGCCACGCTGTGCCACATGCTGCCACATGGCTTCGAAGAGACAAGAGTTATGGCTCACTCCTTTTCCTGCTGTTTGTAAATCTGAAGGCGCTCATCAGAAAAGATCTCAGAACAATTACACGTTCTTCTGAAAGGCTGAAAACGTATTGTTTCTGTGTGTGTGTGTGTGTTTATGTTTCACAGACAGCCGAGAGGAAACCGTGCTTGGCAGCATCCCTTTACCCAGTTATGTCATCGCTCCAGTTGAGCCTGAAGACCACATAAATCGCAGATATGCTTTCAAGGTAACATGAAAGGGGCAGAAGTTATTATTTCCATCTAAAACTTGTAAAATGTATATTATATTTTTATTTTTCTCTGGATGGCTGGTTGCATCTTCCTGCTGCCTAGATCGGATCTTCATATTTTTTAAATAATGTGCTTGTTTGATCCTTTTAATGGACTATAGTGACATTGATTAACCGTTTTGTTCATTCCAACCATCTCCTGTTTAAAAAGAATACAATAAAAATCACTAATTTGTGAAAAGGCCATTTTATTTTCTCAAATTAGTCAATTATTTTTATTAAAGAAATATATCCAGTGTATTTTTAGAGGGCGTTAAAGACTGATTTTTATTATTAGAATCATACAAATTATATTCTGCTCTAAACACGTTTTATGTTGATAATTTTACACAGATTTGTGCATCTGCAGGTTTAGTCTGCATCACATTTGATTGCCAAGCAGAGGACCGTATTAGAGCTGCAAACTGTTGCATAAATATTTATTATAAGGAAGCAGAACGCATGTTTAAAATTTTGTTTATGTTTTGAGCAACTGTTATGCACAGTGATGTCAATCTTCATATGTTTTATGCGTTTTGACATAAAACACACATTTATTTTAGACTGAATCATTTTCTTCATGACTTCATCAGTCTTTTTCATTGTTGTGAATGAATTTTAATACTTACTGCAAATTTTGATTTCCAGATGTTTGTATAATAGTTTTTGTTTTAACTCAGAAGTTACAACCTTTGTCAGATTTGGTTACATTCACTGATTTGTTACGTGACCCAAAGTCGGCCATGTCTGACAGATGGCCTCATATTTGACTGTAGAATATTGTACAGATGAGTTCATGGCTGACAGGACCAGTGACAGGTGGTGTGAGGTGTTTGTGCTGATTAGCTGTGTTTGGTTTTGGCCAAATGTGTCTCAGTGCATCACTGCAAACATTTGCACTCTGGTCTTTTCCTCTCTTTATTTTCAAAGGGCGTCGAACCAAAAACATTTGCTCAAATGCATGATTAAAAGTCCACTCAGAGAAAACTCACAGGGTTATATTTGCACACTAGCTCTGCAACGCAATATACGTCTAAATGTATTATTATTAAAGTGACTGTGTGTCGTTTCCTGGCAATAGGGGGCAGTACATACATTTCAGGGTAGTTTTACACCATAACACCATAACATTACACCAGCATTACGGTAAATGTTACCTGTCGAGCAGAAAGCATGCGACCTCTGCGTGACTCCTCAGACTTTGATAGTCCTTCAGGTAATTCCATCTAGAGAATGCAATGCTGATGCTAGCATGCCTTGGTGGGCAAGGCGCCTTGAAATTGAGAAACACCCATGGTGTCTAATATGGCGTCCCCCAGAGACATAGACCCGAGCCCTATGTATTTTAGTCCCAATTTTGTTATGGTTATATGTTACAAAGCCGCCAATATTTTTCATTGACTGGACATCATTTTATTCATTTTCAACAGCATTTCGATGGATATTTCCAGAGATTAATGGTAAAAACGACACATTGTCACTTTAACAATAATTATATTAATATTGTATAATATCTAATGTGTTCAGGTGAGTTTGTTGTAACTTTATCATAAGATCTTATTTTCTAATGTTCTGATAACCTTATTTTAATGAATTGATTATATATTTTTATTATATATATACTGGATAATTACCTCACTTTCAAGGTCAAGGTCATACAGTTATTTCACGTGTGTGCATTAAAGTCATCTTTCAGTGAACTCTGCCAGAGGGCAGCAAAGAGATTTGTGCCTCCAGACCATCTTTTGTGGAAACACGGAGGTTGCTGCAGAGAACAGTAGAGCCTGAATGTTTGATGCACCACTGCAGCTCAGGGGCATTCTGTTGCAATCCTTTCAGCTCTTTTGTACTTTGTTGTTCTTGGATTGAGTGGATGTGTGTCAGAGGGTGCACACGGTGTGAACATAACAGGGTGGCATATTTCTTCTTCTTTTTATAGCACACAATAGAATTTGTATTATAATGGTGCCGTTTGGAAAATTAATCTTACCTTCACCGTCTCGTTCTCCTTGCCTGTGTGGGGGGTATATTTAAGGTTGGATTAGATAATGAGCCTAGCACCTCATGTTGAAGAGCTCCTCCAACATTCTTCATGCCACCATGCTTTAAAATTTGGTGCATGATTAAATCCAGGTAGATTTATGTGATATCAAAACTGCAGCTGGGCCTTTTTCTGTTCTTTCTATTTGAGTCAGCTCTGATCAGCTGTGACTTCCTGTTGTTTATTTTTTCTGTTCTTATTTTCTTACTCATCTCACTGTGTTTCTCTCATTCCCCGTTGGTCAATTGCCTCCCATTGTGACCTGGTGTGTTTTTGCGTGGGCGGAGTGAGTGCTGGTCTCTGCGGGCGGCCGTCCTGACTCACACAGGCTTCCTGTCTTGCATGAATAGGTATTTGATTTTACTTTAGACTCACCGGTAGAACGCCATCCTCACCTCCTTTCAGTGTGCATTTTCCAAATGTGCATTTGATTTCCACCATGAGCAGGCATGACAACAGAGAGTCATCTACGAACAACACCAGAGCTGATCTGAATTTCAGTTTTAACAAATGATTTGCAAACATTTGCAGTCATTTTTCTTTTTGACATAATTGTTTGTTATTTTGCAAATAAATTTGTGAAAATTGGATCCAGAAAATTTCTCATGCACAGCAGGACATAACGAGTTCTTCATTTACTGAAGGCTACACTGTTTATGGAATGCAATCGTGCAAATGAGCTCCAGCCATCGATTCATTTGAAATTCAATATTTCTGCAGCGTGCAAAGGAACACGCGCAGAAATCCAGATACATAATCAGTTCATTTTTCAAGTGTATAAATTGTTGAAATTGATGGAGATTGTTGCTTATTTTTCCAGTTTCAAAATATTTTATGCTTAGAAGCTCTGGTGATTGTCTCATCAAGCTGCATTTCACTTTTTGTCATTATTGGTGGGTGGTTTTTATGTTTTGCTTTTGCCGATCACGTTCACATTCATTGAATTTCATAGAATATTTGTTGCCATCAGCAGTTTGTCCCATGTTCTACGTGCATTCATGCAGTGTTGTTTGTGATTTTTAGATGCTAACATGTCTCTTGGGGGGTTTGAGTTTTAAGGAGGACTTGCAAAACTTTAAACTAGGGGTGGGACTCGATTAAAAAAATTAATTAGAGGCTTTGTAATTAATTAATCTTGATTAATTGCATTTTAATTGTTCAAGAAAATTTGCCCTGAAACAAAAGACATGGACATTATTATTGTAAAGTCAAGCTCTTTTAATTTCTAAAAAATGCTTTTAAATTGTATTTCAATTCAAAACAGGAAAATAAAGTTGTTTTGAACTGCTGCTGCGCGTCGTGTGTAAAACATGCTGCTGGTATAGGCTGGAGCTATTCCAGAACTTCAGCCTTCTATCTCTATGACTGATTAGTCAGTTCAGATGACTGAAACCTCTTTTGGATCGTTAGGGCCAATAGAATTTGATTGACAGCTCAGTCAGCCAATGAGACTCATAACACGGACATACACAAACCAGGAAAGAGAAAAGTTCTTCTGGATAGTTGAGATCAAAGTCTGTTTTTTCGGTGATAATTATTTTGTTTTCCATCTAAACTGTTTTCAGTGTGACACAAGAGGTAGGGCTAATAGTAAACAATAAGAACGTCTGGATAAAACAAACTTTTCAAGGTGAAACATCAAAGGTAAGTAACAGAGAGACAGAAATGAAGGCAAACACACATGAAGAGGAATTTCTGATCACTCATTTGATTGTAGTTTTAGTTTTGTTTGGAGCACATAAACAAGGTTTATATGACCTTGTAGCCAAGGTTCTGATGTTTCTTTAGAGGTGCAGCTTGACTATATTTATTGATATTTAGGGCATGTATTTTGCTGCTAAACTTCAAAGCCCCCCAATTGGGGGGACCCTCAGACCCAAAGGGTTAAACGCATAAAAACGTTTTAACACGTTATTTTTTTCTAATTAATTAATCATAATTGATGCGTTAAATTCCCACCCCTACTTTAAACAGATTTAAAACAATTATGTCCATTGATAATTTGCAGAATAAAGTTTTTGGTTATTTCTTTCATGCTGGTTAATCAGATACAGGTTTGATCAGGCTATAAAACACCAAAGTGGGAAACTCCCAACAACATCTGTTATTTGTTTCAGTAAAAGTTGTTTTTGTTTTTAATGC
Organism: Aphyosemion australe; assembly: GCA_006937985.1. NCBI lineage: Eukaryota > Metazoa > Chordata > Actinopteri > Cyprinodontiformes > Nothobranchiidae > Aphyosemion > Aphyosemion australe. Next base: position 1,561,296 of record SSNS01000088.1, read on the forward strand.
AAGTTTTTTTGACATCGCTGCATTTATGATGAATCCTTAATATGTCATTTAAGATGAAAAAAGCCACATGTTTTTGCTGCTCTTTATATTGTTTCTGGACCTTTTAGGGACTGTGCTTTTTTATGATAATGTAGCATAAAATATTCCGTAAAGTAACAGAATGAAGGAGACGAAACAAACAAAGAGCATTTGCATTGTATGTAAATGCATTACAGGGAATACATCATGTAGAAAACCTGACTTTTCTGTTTTCGTCTTCCCTATAAAGACTCCAATTATGTAAATGAATTTAACAATGAATGTTCTGTGTTGTTAAATGAGCTTCAAACTGCATTTGTTTTTGTCTGCCTTGTAATTTTTGTATTTTCTGTTTGCTAAAGGGATTGCAACAACTTTTTATTGCAAATCAGAGAAAAATATAAAATAATTTTTCAGTTTTTCTTCCCAGAAACAGCAAACCTGTTTATTGTTTCTGCAGCAGCACTTTGCGTCCTGCTTTGCTTTAATAAACCGTGTCTGTAAACTTTCAGCTGACAGCTCTCAGTGAGCTTTTTTCCACTCCTTACCTCTTCTTGCAGTTTCAGTAAAAAAGAATAAAAAAAAACAATCTCTCATATCTCTCCTCTCCCCACACCTCTTGATATCTCTCCTCCTTTGACAGGCGAGCCATACTGGAATGCGCTCCTACATTTACAATAAGAACTCTGTGATTGGCTCGCAGGCAGAACACTGCGGGATGCGGACGTATTTCTTCAGTGCGGACACACAGGAGGACATGAATGGCTGGATCCGGGCCATGAACCAGGCTGCGCTAATGCAGCAGAGTCACACTGTAAAGAGGTTGGTCTCGCTCTCTCTTCACTTTTCCAATTGGTTGGGCTTCTTCTGGTTCTGTCCATAAAGTGCAGCAGTCTCTGTGGACTGAATCTGTTTTAATGCATTATCACAAAGGGAGAAGAGATATCATAATGTTATGGCTGTTATAGCCTCTTTTACAGCTTACTGCTCCATTTACTGCTTGGCTCAAAAATGTTATTATTTTTTGGAGAATTTAATTTAAAAAATGTCTTCTTGTTTTTTTATTTTATACTTCGTTGTTCTAAATTGTCGGTCCAGCCCATTAACTGTGTTTCAGAGGCTAAAATATATTTTATGTGTGTTTTTCTATGATTTCCTTTTTGTGTTTTCTATACTTGATTACAAATTTGAGATTGAAGCGGTGGTTATAAATTCCATAGATTTGTGTCTTGTTTTATTCTTTATTCATTTGCAGGAATGCATCGTAGCCATCAGTGTCTCATACCCTAGCAATGCTGCATTTGTGGTAAATGCACCACAAACTGCATCCCAGCTTCTGTGACAAGACAGATGAGCTGAACGCTTTACATTTTCTGTGCAACACTGCCACCTAGAGGCTAGTGTTAGTCATATCTTCTAATTTTGAATGCTTGTTTGGAAAATGACTAAAGGTCTAACACATAACTTTCATTATTATTCATAACCACATTTTAAAAACCAAACTTAATTAATCACAAGCTCAATCACAGACCGTGGTCCTTTGCTCCGAGCTGTTTGATGAAGACAAATTGTCTGTCACTGTAATCCTCTGGGGGGTTTACTCCTCATTACGAGCTCTGCTCTTCATCTCTCCTGTGAACAGAAAATATCAACTAATGTGAGGTGAAATTTAATGGATACGGCGCTCTGCGCTGGGTTTGATCTGAGGTATAGTTGGTCATAAATATGACCGTACGTGGAAGTATCCTAACCAATGGTTTGGAGAAATTACACCTCGGTTCTCACAGGATTAATTGTTTAATTGTGTTTTCTGTTAAGGAACATTGCTGCATTTCATCTTAATGAACAGAAAAGGCCTAAAGGTGGAAGATTAAGTCTGTGTACTTGTATTAAGGATGTATGAAATGAAAATCCAAATAGATGAATCTTTTGTGGAACCTTGCTCATTATTTCACAGAGATGTAGAGAAGTCTGCACAGCAAGCGGTTCCACAGACCAACCACGTCCACGTCGCCCAGAAATCAGAACGTGTTCACAGGACAAACAGAGAAGAAGCTCAGTGTGATGAGGGGAGGTACGGATCAGACATCCAGGGGACGTCCGTTCAGTCGACCCAACAGGAAAAAGTGGAAAGACTGTCTCCGGACTCTTCCGTCCTCAAAAGTGGACAGCCGACTGTAATACAGGTGGCTCTACCACCGGAGCAGAACGGAAACGTCGTCTATCAGAGAGGTTTCGTTTCACGGATGGACTCTGAGAAACACGTTCAGAGGAAGAATACGCTGGCTCACGTGGAACAATGGGTCAAAGTTCATAAAGGGGACCCGACAAAGAGGTCAGTCAGTTTACATCAGATGGCCTTTCTCTGTTTTCCAAAGGGATTTGAATGAAGACAACTGGACTTCTTTGGTTTCTTGAAGACGTTTTGCTTCCCATCCGAGAAGCTTTGTCAATTCTGACTGGAATATGGGAGAGTCAAGCTTATAAACTCTAGCTGTCTTTTGTTGCTTAACAAGCAGAAACTACCTATGAATACCCCTCCTTCCTACCTCCTGATGAGTCATTAACCTCTATTGTGTGGAAGTCGTATTGATTAGATACAGGAGGGTGTGACCTAGACTGAAACTCTTTGGGAATAAGGTTCAGAGCTGCATTATAGGTGTTGGAAAGGTGAAACCTGAGTCCTTCTCCCCTATATAGGTTTTTCCCGTTTGACATAGATAGCTTCCTTAACCCCTCTCTGAAACCATCTATCCTCTCTGTCCAGAATGTGTACTTTGTCATCTTCAAAAGAGTTAAGTAACAATAGACAGCTACAGCTTATAAGCTTGACCCGCCCATATTCCAGTCAGAATTGACAAAGCTCCTCAGATGAGAAGAGAAATGTCTTCAAGAAACCAAAGAAGTCCAGTTGCCTTCATTTGAACCCCTTTGGATTACTGTGACCTGGATAACTGAGAACCTTCACCAGCATGTTTGTCTGTTTTAACTCTGTGATAGAGCAAATGGCTCTATCTTGTGGCAAGGGTGAGAACTGCACCACATCTGGTCACAGAATATATGTTTTGCATCACTGAAATATTTATTTTCTCTGTGATTTTTGTTTCCAGCGCTTCCTCTGCAGAGTACAACCTCCCCCGACGGACTCCTCCTTTAAAACCCAAATCCAGCACAACAGAATCCACCTATCACTCGTTACCAAAGTCTCCTCGTCTCCTGTCTGGTAGCAGCTCTCCTCCAGCATCGAGCAACCTGCCCAGTGACTATAAGTACGCCCACGATCGGCTGAGCCACTTCCGCATGTCCACCGATGAGCGAATGGCCTCCAAGGAAGGGATGGTGTGGCAGCTCTATGAGTGGCAACAGCGGCAGCAGTTCCGTCATGGCAGCCCCACTGCGCCCATATACACCGGCCCCAACTTCACTGATGCCTCATCTTTCAGAGTTACTGTAGAGATGCCCCGCTCCATTTCTGTCCCTCCATCACCATGTGAAGTCCCACCGTCAACCCCGCCTTCCTTCAAACCTCTGTCCCCACGCAGGCCACACACCCCCTCAGACAGACGCACAGTCAGGCCCCTGGATGAACTGGGACCTGGGGACAGTACAAGATCCAGCTCCCCTGGTAATATCTGTTCCCATCTCTCTCAGGTAGGCCACCTACAGGACACATATTACAAACATTTTTAACTATTTTACAATTTTCTCAGTCAATTCAGATTGTTTTTCAACTCCAAAGTTAGAAATTCAGCAATAAAAAGCAGATGGCCTTTTTTTAATGAGAAAAAACCTCCAATAACTGAAAAAGGACAATTAAAATACTTTTTTAGGTTTCATATTTAAATATAGTCACTGACAAATTTAGTTATACATTTATTTATTTACTAATACAAATGTTTTATTAATCTAATCATCTATTTTCCTATCTGTTAATGAACTTTCTGTAAGTAAAAGTGGTGTTCAGAGAAATATATCTTCCTGTATGATTTAGTAATGTTCAGGAATGATAAAATGGTACATAGCCTGTATTTGTAGAGCATCTTCTAGGGTTCTACAACCCCCCGAGGTGCTTCACAACATATCCAGTCGTTTACCTATGCACACACACGTTCACTGGTGGTGATGAGCTACATCAGGGGTCCAAGACAAGCCAGGACCCCCAACCCCAGCTCCTACACGCATAAACACATTAAATGTGATCATTTACAAACTTCATAGAGACATACAGAGCTATAACTTATATGGAGTTCTGATTATACTGTAGGGTGTGTTATTAGGATTTTATAAATGTAATTTTTACAAATAAAATCTTGCTAACTTCAGCAAAGACAAAAATTGTGGGGTCCCCCTGCAATCTTGTGGGCACCCCCTTGGGGGTCTTGACCCCCAATTTGGGATCTCCTGAGCTACATGACTGCAGCAGCCTGGGTTCAAACCTGCAACAAACTGCTTACAGGGCAAACTAACCCCTGAGCCACCATCGCCCCTTGGCCCACCAGTCAGTTGACAAATGGATCAGGTCATTCTTGATTTCTTTTACTGGTTAGACTGACAGAAGAGAACCTAAAAGCACGTCTCTGACCTGGATAAACATCACGAATGTCCTTTATGCTGCAGACGTGTACCACTGATTTAATAGTGTGTTTTATGCTAATTAGCCTCAATCAGGTTTGGGATTTTTTGCACGGGAGCCCTCCAGGTTCTTGAGTTCCTCATATTCTTTTGTTAGATCTAGTAAGAGGTCACTCTAGTTTTACCAATCCATTAAAGCTATCTTCATCTTCCTATGACTAATTAGATTCCAGCTTATGATGAATAGAAAATAAAGTTTTTTTTGATAAGGATGCTAAAATCAGCTGTTAAAATGAAACCAAGTGTCTAATATTGTCTGATATTGGGGGGCAGCAGTAGCTCAGCAGCTAGAGCGAGTTTTCCAGTAGTCGGAGAGTTGTCAGATCAATCCCAGCTCCCTCCAAAGAACTCTGCTGTTGTGTCCTTGTTTATTTCACCTAACTTTCCTGTGTTGGTGGTGGTAAGAGGGGCCAGTGATGCAAAGAGGCAGCCTTACCTTTGTCAGACTGCCCCAGGGCAGCTGTGGCTGTGATGTAGTTTACCATCCCCAGCAGGGTGTGAATGTGTGCGTGCATGAATAATGGAAAGGGCTTTTGGTGCATTGAAAACTAAGCACTATATAAATCAAATGTATTATTATTATTATTATTATTATTATCATTATTATTGTCCATCTTTCCCTCACTCGTGAACAAGACCCCAAGATACTTAAACTCCTCCTATTGAGGCAGGACCTCGTCCCTGACCTGGAGAAGGCATTCTACCCTTTTCTGACTCAAGACCATGGTCTTGGATTTAGAGGAGCTGATTCTCATCCCAGTCGTTTCACACTCAGCTGCAAACTGCTCCAGCAAAAGCTGGAGATCATGTTCTGATGAAGACAAAAGGACCACACCATCTGCAAAAAACAGAGACCTGATCCTCAGACCACCTAAGCTGATCCCCTCAACACTTTGGCTGTGCCTAAAAATCCTGTCCATAAAGGTTATGAACAGAATCTGTAACAAAGAGCAGCCTTGGTGGAGTCCAGCTCTCACTGGGAACGAGCCCAACTTACTGCAAGCAATACAGACCTATTTCTTAGCCATTGGTGTTGACCATCCTTTTCATTTGTTTACGTCTAATTATGGGATAAATAAACCACCAGCAGGCGGATCATAGTGGCCCTTAAGGACCAGGACTGGACACTACTGTAGAGTAAATAAACAGTTTTTGACTTATTTGCATTTATTAATTCATTTTAATCATTTTCTTTACCGTTTCTTGGCATCTTATGGACAAATCGTTTTAGTGATTAGTCCAACAAGTACAAAAAATAAGAAACAACATAAATGCTACAGTCTCTGGTTCTGTGATTTATTGCTCCAGTGTGTTCTGTAAACTGGGAACAACGCCATCAACGTGAGAAAAGATGCATCATGTGGTTGTTGTCAGAGTGCTGGTAAACAGTGAGCTCCGATCACAGAGACCTGCTGGTCTAATGCATGGAATAGAATCTGTTCTTTCATAAATGTGCTCAGTCATTTAGGCTTTAACGCTGTAATACAGGCACACAGTACCCACCAGTAGCCTGTCATTGGCCTGGGACGGAAGGAAGAGCTGATGAGTCTCACGAAGTGAGCCAAATGACAATGTTGTTATTCTCACGGTAGCCAGTGATGTCAGCATGTTGTGAGCTCACAAGGGGCCCATGGGAAGACTAGGGCGAGAAGCCTGAGAAGGCTCCAACTTTTCAGCGCGCCCACTTTGAAGCTCATGTGATTCACAGCGTCCACACCCAGGAGCACTCCACAGGTGGTGTGAGTAAAAGCTGTCGTTCCTCAAACCAGCGGAGCGCCCAGACAGCACCGCCACCGCCGCAGGAGACGAAGTGAGAGGCTGTCCCGTACTCCACACCCTGCGCTGTCTCCTCACCACACCCTCCACATGTGAAAAGTTCTCCCTCTGAACCGCCGCCGCAGCTGCCAGCACACACAGGCTTCACAACCAACCCGCTGGCCTCGCACAAGTAAACAAACGTGTTGCAGATGCTCTTGTTTCTCCCATCATTCACTCAAGTGTCACAACTCTAATTACTACCGCTGAATGGAGTGATGCACAATTATAGAAAACTCTTTAAAGGAAGATGCATGCTTAACAAAGGCAGCCACAGTTCCTGCACAAGCAGGCAATGTTTATGGACACTAATTTTAGTTTGAACTTCAACGCAGTCAGTATCTCAGAGGCCGATGGTGCTCTTGCTAGAGTGCGCTTAAGTAATAGTGATCTGCATGCCGCTGTGGAATATCATTAAGAAGTACAGTATGTTTTATTAGTGGCTAATCCAATTTGCCCAGGGCTTTTCAGCACCCTATAAACATCTTTACTGTATCCCAAACATCAGCAGCGGTCTCTTTCTTCTGATCTTGCATTTAAATAAAAAACCTATTATACAGCAAAAAAATTGTGGCATGGGAATCTCAAAGGGAATGGCTTACAGGGCTTCTCTTGCTGGTAGCAAACAAATGTTATTTTAAGAAAGCAGGTTTGGTATAATTTATACGTAGTTAATTAAATCTCTTGTTGTTTGTGTCCTTTTAAGGTTCTGTAGTGGGTCTAGCTTTCGCGCTAAATCTGTGTGTTAAGCAAAAATGTCAAATCTTCCAAGGCCCGGCAGCGTCTGAAACTCCAGGCACACCTTGTTTCAAACAAGGTTAGGAGTGGTAGCTGGGGTAAAATGATTTAAAAACATGAAAAGTGGAGGAAAAATAAATCTGCTGTGCAGTTTAATTTGTTTGTAAACTTAGAGGCGATGGTTTGACTCTGGTTTTTGTGTGATTGAGGGACCTTTCTTTTACTCTGTAAATTAGGAATTCTGCATTATTTAAACACAATTTTAAAATAATGGGATGAATTATATTTTTCCAGACTTCCCAGTTGGAGAGGCGGTCTGTGCCAGCGATGGGCTACATCACACACACAGTCAGTGCTCCTAGCCTGCACGGGAAAACGGTAGGACCCTCTGTAACGGTCACCTACAGGATTTTGTTAATTAACTTGACTTGTTCTAGAGCTCTCAGTGATCTCATGAAGAACCAGATTAGTCTGTTTTATTCATTTTGGTGCTACTGGCTTAATATTTATGTTCTTTCTAGAAATTCACTGACTGTGGTTTTAAGAGCCGATGCCAACTTTTGATTCTTGTCCAGCTCTGACCTGCCAGTACTAATTTATGATTTATCCCCGTTTCTGATTAACCTGGAAACCGTGATTCTGGAAGTCAAAACTGATCTGTTACTAATACTGACTTATTGCTTAGCCAATGGTAAGTTTACAGACGCCCCCAAAAGTCAGACTTCTTATTGATGCTTGGTGACGATGTGTTCACGGGACGGGAAAAATCTAACTGGCCAATCATCAGTTAAGACAATCATTTTCAATATTAGCCGATTCAGCAGCTGGCTTTTAGTGCATGTCTAATTCTTTTCAGTGGAGGTGATCCTTCAGCTTTCTAATGATCTCCATAGTGCAGCTCTTTATTTTAAATGACTTATAATGGCCTGTGTGCTACTTGGCTCTTAAAGCTACTATAGCTGAGGCACTTTTTTACTTGGATGGTTATCAGATATCTTCTCTCATCCCTCTGTACCTCCACTGGCCCGTGGCCGCCTCCTTAAACCCTGGTTTGGCTACAGCCAGAGGAGCTGACTCTGCTCCTCATTCAACTTCGGAGGCACCAGGCCAAGATGGCTGGTGTGCATAGCCCCAGCAATGCGTTCGTTCACCTGCAGCACCACCAGCACAACGGCCTTCTGGGCCACAGCATGCAGGTCAGGGACCCTCATTCTTCTGCACCCCCTGCCAGTGCATCGTGGTCTCTCCTCTGCCTCTGCCCAGCCATCCCTACACATCATCCCCCTGTCTTTTTGACAGACTCTCCAGTCTCTTGGTACTGCTTGGTTGTCTGTGTTTACTCAACCATTTTGCCATGGGCCGTTTTGTACTTACATCATTTCAGCTTTTGCCACCTATCGTAACATGACAGATTTTGGTGTATTTAAAGGTACCTGCCATATCTGGAGCATGTTGCTTGTCAAATGTGCTTGAACTCTGTTTTGTTTGATGGATGTGAAGTCTGATATTGAATAACCAAAAGAATTAGAAACCACATTTGTATCTGTGAGTGCTCCTGGGGTTATCATTCTGAAGCAGCCATCTCTCTCTGAGGCTGAGTGGAAAGCCCTCTGCTGCAGAACCACAGTGCAGCCCCGATGGTGCTCAGTAATGACAACTCCACCCAAGTTCTGACATCTAACCATTCTTTGGCCATTCTCCATCCTCATGAGGAAATATAAACACCCAGCTTGACCACATGCCATGAACAGGACCTGTGCTGCTCGGTTTGTTTAAGAGGTCACACACGAGACATTAAACCAGTTCTAAACGATATAATGACCTAATTACTGTTTAGCTTTACTAATTGCAGATAAAAATACAGAGGTGGAAGGAAGAACACTGTAATTGAGACCAAGTTAATTAAAGTTCTGTTAGCAAAGCCTAAACAGCAAATGAAGACCTCAGGAGTCATCTGGTTACCTATTATCCCTGCAGCTTCATTTCAAATGACCTATCTCTCCACTGCTCATTTAAAGGCTGATGATACTTACATACAACTGAAGAAGGACCTGGAGTATCTAGATTTGAAGGTGGGCCCCAACAAAATAAATGTCACTCCATCCTTTTCATCCTGTTTTCATTCTTCCCTCTCTGGTCTACAATCTGCTGCCTCCTCCAACATCTGCCTCCCAGTCTCTCCCTGTTTTTCCCAGTCTGTCCTCTCTTCTACCCTGTGTTTTCTACAAGCATATATTCCAGTGGAAGCTGTGTTTGGTTTTTACTAAATTAGATTTTATATTTTACACTACTGAATGAAGCTGCTGGACTTTTAGATCCACAGCTAAGATTTGCATTCTTATAACCTCTAAATCTGACATTTTTAGTGCTTAATTGGCTCATGTTCAAATACTACTTGCAAAACATCTACTCCCGACTTCCTCACATTTAAAATCCTCCACTTCAAAGTCTGAAGAGTGTTGGGATGTAGCGTAGGTCTGCAAACACATTTAAACAACGAATGATGTTGCTTTCCAAATACAATGTGATGCATCCCTGGAAATTATGCAGGGTTTGACACACAGTTGACTCCTGTACGTGCTGCGCTGTGAGAAACCCTAACAACAGTCTGATTTGACATGAAGTTCAGGAAAAGTGTGAGGGTAAAGGGCTTCCCTGCATGTAAAGCAGCATTTGTGTTTGTACTGAAAGTCTGGTTTTGCTTAGGTTTGCCCGCTGGAGCCCTTATTACCCAAAGCTGCTCTTTCAGAATTACAGGTGCTGGTCATAACATTAGAATATCATGACAAAGTTGATTTATTTCAGTTAGTCCATTCAAAAAGTGAAATTTGTATATTAAATTCATTCATTACACACAGACTGATATATTTCAAATGTTTATTTCTATTATTTTGATGATTATGACTAATGAAAATCCCAAATTCAGTATCTCAGAATATTAGAATATTGAGAAAAGGTTCAATACTGAAGACCCCTGGTGCCACACTCTAATCAGCTAATTAACTCAAAACACCTGCAAAAGCCTTTAAATGGTCTCTCAGTCTAGTTCTGTAGGCTACACAATCACAGGGAAGACTGCTGACTTGACAGTCGTCCAAAACACGACCATTGGCACGTTGCACAAGGAGGGCAAGACACAAAAGGTCATTGCTAAAGAGGCTGGCTGTTCACAGAGCTCTGTGTCCAAGCACATTAATAGAGAGGAGAAGGGAAGGACAAGATGTGGTAGAAAAAAGTCTACAAGCAATAGAGATAACCTCACCCTGTAGAGGATTGTGAAACTAACCCATTCAAAAATGTGGAGGAGCTTCACAAAGAGTGGACTGCAGCTGGAGTCAGTGCTTCAAGAACCACCACGCACAGACGTATGTCCAGTGTAAAGTTTCCACAGTCAGTGACGGTTATGGTGCCATGTCATCTGCTGGTGTTGGTCCATTGTGTTTTCTGAGGTCCAAGGTCAACGCAGCCGTCTACCAGGAAGTTTTAGAGCACTTCATGCTTCCTGCTGCTGACCAACTTTATGAGATAGAGATTTCATTTTCCAACAGGACTTGGCACCTGCACACAGCGCCAAAGCTTCCAGTACCTGGTTAAAGGACCATGGTATCCCTGTTCTTGATTGGCTTTGACATTGTTTGATAGATTTGACATTTTAAGAACTGGTGAAACAAAGAAGGAAAATTTACCTTTGCATGCTAACAGCAGCATCCTGTGCAGAAAGAATTATACATAAAACAGCAATAGCAATAAAGAAAAGCCTCAGTTTTTGGATACATCACCTTATACCTATGTTATAAATTTTAAGCATTTGTGTATTGAGCATATAAATCAGTGGTTCCCAAACTGAGGTCCGTGAGCCCCCAAGGGGGTCCCCAAAAGGTTGCAGGGGGTCCCCACAATTCTGTGTGTGCTAAGGTTGTGAGGTTACCAAGATTATATATATATATATATATATAAATTACATTTATAAAATCCAAATGACACACCCAATAGTACAATCAAAACTGTGTAAGAGGCATATCGCTGTATGTTTGTATAATGTTTGTAATTATTCACTTTTAATTGTGTGCATGCACGTAGGAGTTGGGGTTGGGGGGGCCCTGGCTTGTTTTGGACACAGGAAAGGGGGGGGGTCCTTGTGAAAAAATGTTGGGAACCACTGATAAATAAAATCATTGCACCTGTTCAAAACTAGATGCTTGAATAACAGTTTTGTGAGCCCAGATCTGTACAGGTCTTTTCTTCCTTATAGTGAAGTGTTGGTGTTTGGAAAGAGCAGCTCTGAGGTTTTAGGGTTTCCTGAAACACGATGATAATAAAACAAAGTTTTCAGTAGTATTTTCTTTCCCTGTTGCCTGATTAATCTTGACTCGTACAACAGTCTCACTGTATGTTCAGACATTCCATATATATGTCATCAATTCATTTTATTTTGTGACTGTTGTGAATTTCAGGTCACTGGACGAGAGAGTTTGAAAAAGGAGAGACCATCGAGGCCTGTGAAAATAGCAGAAAGCGATGCTGATGTGAGTGAATTACAACGTTCTCAGGATTCGCAAAATAAGCGCCTGCCTTGTTTATCCGTCCCTTTCCTTTTAAGATCCCCATTTCCGACATCTGACAATCCACTACAGAGACTCAGCTGACTGTAGTCTGACTTTACAGTGTTTTTAGTGTGGTTTTTTCCAGTGTGTGTGTTCTTAAGTTGTGGTAAACAGAGGCAGCAGAGGGAAGGGAACGTATGTACACTGCAACACTGTGGGGACACCCTTCCACGCTGCACAGTGAGGGCCTGAGAGTATCGACCACAGCTTTTATTTTCCTCCCTACAATTTAAAGGGAAAAATACATGTAATGGGAATTTTTAGATGTTGAGCTGTTTAATTTTTCAGTTTGATTTGCCTGATCCCGCTTTTTCTGACTCTTTGTTTTGTGGTGAATGGAGGTAAATAGGATGGATGTCCTGGCTTTTCATCATTAGCATTGTTCCACTTTAACAATTTATAAGAATTTGCCAGTAAATTTGTCTGAGCGATGAATATTTCATGCAATTAAAAACAACAATATGTGGCAGCAAAATAAAAAACAGCTTAATTATTAATTGAACAGAATGATAAATAGATCTGAGGAGGGGGCGGGGGTTAGAAAAAACACTGTGTGAAGAAGAAGACTGTGAACTCGGCAGTCTTATGTTGTTTTCATAAACACGTAACCCATTTCTGGGAAAACAACTCTGTCACTCTGAGTGAGCACAGCTTTCTCCAAAAGTGAATGTGAAAGTATGGATTTTTGATTATGATTGCTCATAATGGGTAATACCAATTCTTACCCCTGAACTTATACGGCGTGGGGCCTTTTGATATTTTCTTCACTGCACTGATGAGAGGAATTCCTCTGGGCTTTTTTACAAAGATAAGCCTTATTGACAGACAGTGAAGACTTCAGCAGACGATCAATTCGTCTCACGCGGCTGCGTTGCAGAGAAACGCTGAATGAAGACAAGAATGGAACAGTTGGCCTGTGTTGTAAACACATGCTGTATTTATCACCCCGCTCTCTGTTTTATCTCTTCCTGCCTCTCTGAGGGTTTATCTCCACGGTCTGATGTATTAAACAGAGAGCACGTAGAGATGTGGATGCTATCTGTTGGTCTCCTGTATTTTTATTTTTGCAGTCTGTTTTTCTTTTAGGTGAAATTAAGTCGACTTTGTGAACAAGACAAGATCCTGCAGGAGCTAGAAGCCAGGATACGTGCTTTAAAGGAGGACAAGGTTTTTGTTTTATTCTTTACATAATACATGTAGATTTGCTTTTCCCCCAAAAACATATTCATTTAATGCCATTGCACCCTTAAAAGGCTCTATTCACATTTTTTTAATTAATTTTCTAAATTAAACCTGTTTATACAATTATCTTTTGAGGAAAACAATGTCCACTTTTTAAAAGTGCTTTGCTATTTTACACATTTGTCATGAATTCTTAAGTCTCAGGTTAAAAACGTAAACCAAACTAGCCACTGCTATTAAAAAGACAACATAAAAATAACAACACAAGAAATGTTAATAAGGAAATAGGTTGTTAAAATGACCTTTTAGGGTTGAATAAGGGTTGAAAATCTATTGTTATTGCAAAGTGTGTGCAATATCAATCTAGCAAAGAACTGTTTAGATTTAAACAAACCATAGGCTGTATTATTCCCTAATTCCATTCATTTATGCTGCTAATATTTTTGGCTAGTCCAGTGGCATCCCAATACCTTTTAGATAAACGTGGCTGGATGCTAAAACACTTGGAGAGTGTTCAGAGCATCAAGACAAGTGAGAAAAATGTGGATTTGTTGGAACTGATATTCCTATCCAAATACTACAATAATATAACGGTCTTGTGTTTTTTAAATTGTGCAGTTCTAATAAATCAGTTTAATTCATAATACTGCAGAACAAAAGAGTTAACGTGATTTTGAACTGCTCTTATTGCTGTTAAATAAATGAATGACCTATTCTATTCCATTCTAAATGTAATTTTGAAGTGTGATTGAATAATAAATAATTCCTTCCTTACCATAGGCAGCTTCCTGAACAGCCCTAGTAAAGAGAAAGAGCGTTTACATCTAATGGCATTGATGAGCCAACAGCTAGTCTGCACCAGCTAAGCCCAAACTGTATTGCTGCTAACTGAAAACATCTCAAATGATGGCTTATTACCCCCCAAGGCGCTTCACAACACAACAGTCATCCACCCAGTGAGCTAATTGTAGCCCTGAGGTGCACTGACAGAAGCGAGGTTGCCGTACGTATGTGCCACTGGTCCCTCTGACCACCACCTGCAGGCAAGTTGGGTTAAGTGTCTTGCCCAAGGACACAACAGCAGCATTTTCTCCCGGGAGCCGGGATCGATCCTACAACCTTCCGATTAATGGACAACCTGCACTACCTCCTTAGCTACTGCTGCCTCCACATGAAGCACTAAGACATCCTGGAGGCTGGAGTTTAGGATGGCAGTAACCACTTTCATCCTTTCTTGTTTGAACTAGCCTTTACCTCATCAATCCTGTCCCACAAATACTATTAACAGCCAATATATTAATAATAACTGGTGAAGGTTCTTGAATTTACAATAGACAGCTACAGTTTATAAGATCGACCCTCCCATATTCCAGTCAGAATTGACAAAGCTCCTGTGAAACATCTTCAAGAAACCAAAGAAGTCCAGTTGCCTCCATTCGAACCCCTTTGGATTATTAATAACATTTACATAGAAAGACACTACAAAATTGCCAATTTGTTCCTTTAAAAGTGGTTCAACTAGCATGGCTCAATTCAAATCTGATATTTTCTGTGAAGGAAAAAAATTCCAAATCCATTCAGGTTTTCTTTTCAATTTATTTTTTATTTTTACTTTTTATGCCAAACAGCCATGTTAAAGAAAATAACTATCTTGAGCATGTCTAGAGGGGGACTTTAAACATGAGCATCAGCCTACACTGCTGTCAGGTCCTTAAAGATTTTCTGCTTTTTAACAGAGTATTTTGTGTTTTTTTAGGACAAGTTGGAGTCTGTGCTGGATGTTTCTCACCAGCAGATGGAGGAATACCAAGATCAGCCAGCTCATGCTGAGAAAATTGCCTATCAGCAAAAACTGTTACAAGAGGATGTGGTCCACATCAGGGCTGAAATATCCCAAGTCTCCACAGTAAGACCCAAACTACATTTAGATCCAGGCTTTAAATGAAAACATCTTTCCCAACATCTGTCTACATAATCTCTGACCAAATTTAAGCAATCCTCTCCTCCGCTGTCAATGCTCATTTCGTCGTTTCCTCTGTCAAGTGCATTCCATTTTGTGTACTGCATTTTTATTAGTTGGAAACAAGATGTTCACTTCTGTTTTTAGTTGTTCCCTTTTGATGGTTTCTGCAACCAGTTGAGTGTTTCAGGTTGACTGTGACTATCAAGATGAGTGATTGGGGGACAAACCAGAGCCAAAAAGAAATTCTTGGGAGTATTTTTCTGCCACTTTGGTCAAAATGTTCTCTGATATTCAAAGTATTTAGAGTTTGAATAGAAAATGATGACTTTCAAATAGAGAACCACAAGATTTCATGAAAGTAAACAAGTACATTAATATCACTTAGATTCCCTTTAAAGGGCATATGAATTATGATTGCATTTAAGAAACTTTGGCTAGAAGAAAACTTTTTAACATGATTTCTTGTTTCATTGTAGTGTAAATTGTGTTCTGATCTGTTCCGTAGGAGATGGAGAATGCATGGAATGAGTACAACCAGCTGGAAAAAGATGTGGACTGGTTAAAGTTAGCCCTGCAGAGTCAGATGAACCGCAGTGATCTTTCTCAGGTTGTAGCTCTATAAACTCACGCAGTCATCAGCTTTCATTCATGGGAATAAATCAGTTTAAAATAGATTTCAGATGCTCACAATAGTGTAAGACGTTTTTTGTAGTTTCTGTCTGTTCAAAGTCATCCATTAGTGTGAATTTAAATCTTTATTTTAGTTTTATTTTGCACAAGAGCAGTTTTAAAGCTTGTGTTAAAGGTGTGGATCACTGAAAAACAATTTTTTATTTATCGTTTCTGATTATATGAAAATAGTCTCCTACACCTATCTCCTGCATTAGCTTCTGATAGAAAATAGACGGTGAAACTCTAGGATTAGAAAATCCTGACAGATCTACGTCACACTGTCACTTAACATTCATGGACTCACCCATCTTGACTCACGATGGGGAAGGCTGTTGTTGGTTTAGCGTCCAGGAAACAGCAGAGAACGTCTCGACTAGTAGAAGCTAACTGTTAGCATTAGCAACTCCACCACATAGCAGAACTCCTCCAGGCTTGTGTTATTTGTGGAGATAAAACATCAACGTTGCAGAGCAAACAGAGTCAGTGGTAGAGTCGTGTTGCTGTTAGCCAATCAGAGGAGAGATGTCCAAATATCAGGAAATAAGACTCCAAATCCTGCATCTGAAGCTACGTTCTCTCCAGCTGACTTGTACTTCCAAAAATAGCCCCCGCCCCAAGTACGACTTACAAGACATATATTCCTACTAGAAACCACTGCAAATGTATTGCTTAAACAAGTGAACCACATCTTTAATGAGAATGTAAATGTTTTATGTGTAAACGTTTGATTGTCTTCATTTTTTACGTCTCTGTGAGCAGCAGGAAAAGGTTCAGATCAGAAAAGAGCTGTGGAGGATTGAGGATGTGATCGCCGGTCTCAGCAACAGTAAAGACAATTACAGAGTAACAATCTCTTCTGTTACGAATCCAGGTGAGACTCTACATGAACTTAATTATTTTATTTAAAAATAGGTATATAATAATCAAGTGTTTAAAATGATACAAATAATGATAAATACATATATAAATATAATTCAAAAATTATATTTATTTAATAAAACTACATTTGCTAAAATAATTACTGCTGTACATGTGGTATAATATTAACCGTGAGGTTATGTGGAATACTTATAAGTAAGAAATAAGTACCGGTACTTGCATAAGAAAAAAGTCGGTGTCCTCATGTGGAGAATTGGTAAAAAGGTATCGGGGGAGTTGAGCTAACAGCTATAAGAAAAGTGGGATCAGTGACATTATTTCTGTACAAAACATTTGTTTAGTTTTGCTCTTTTTTTTTGACTGAATAACTTTAATTAACTTTGCTATGTTAATTGTTTCAATTGTGACAGTTACATTTACCTTACCATTTATTACCTGAGTCTACCAGAGGTTATTTAGTCTTAAAGAGACTAAATGTGTTGTCTTAGATTCCCCAAAAATGAAATATTGTCTTTCCTTTCATAATCACGCAGGTTCAGTGTCTTCAGGGTGTTTTTTTTTTGGGACTGAAATCTTGAGTGGCTTTAATTAGCAGTAGGATAAATACACACAGAAATGGATGCTGTTTGGTTGAGGAATAATAGCAAAAGTTAAGCAAAAGTGACAAAGTGTCAACATTTTTGAGTGTGAGCTTTTACTTCGTAAAAGTTCCAGCCTGGTTCAACCGAACTGGGATCTCTGATTGTTCTCTACCCTTAAGTCTCTTTTTTACTCCTGCTTTTATCCTACATTACCCTTGAATGTTTCTCACAGGAACAGAAACCACTGTCCCTACAGCATGCATATGTTTATCTTACATGTTCATTCCCATCCCCAGAGAGAAAATTTGTGCCTTCAGTGTCAGTATCATCAGTGCCTCCTGTGTCTGGGAACCAGTCTGCTACAGAGATGAGATTGTCCCAGCAGCAGCAGCAGCATCACACCCCCCACCTCAGCCCAAGTAGCCATGTCCCCACCCTTTCCTCTAGTCCCACGCTGCAGCCATTACACCACTCTGCAACCGTCTTTAGTGGGTTCAAATGGGTGAGGGACGCCATCGTTTTATTCTATGACGTAAATTGTGCTCGTGATGTTTGATATAATCATCTCTGTGTGATCAGAGCAATTTGGTACATCAGGTCTAGTTCTGTTATTTAACCTTCCAGTTTTCAAAGCCATAATTTTACTTTTTTTTAGGAATTTACTATTATGTTAATGTAAAACATTATAAATACATTTACATTCAAATTGTTTATTTAGCATTCTTGAAATAAAAGTTATGTTTATTATCAGCATTCATGAAAACTGAAGAACTCAACACTTTAAACAGACAAAATACCACACGGAAACTCTTCAAATACTGTTTATCAATAGTTTTCAGCAGTAAAACTGATGCTTGTCAGTCCTGTTTAAGCTTTTTCAGGCAGCTCACAGTTGTTGTGTGTGCAGAGTGAAGATGTGCCTCCTAGACCTCCTCTACCTCAGCTCTACAATCCTGAAGAGCATCCCCCTGCTGTGCCACCGTTGCCCCGGGAGACAACAGTCATCAGACACACATCCGTACGTGGCTTAAAGCGCCAGTCAGATGAACGCAAACGGGATCGAGAGATCGGCCAGTACACAAACGGAGACAGTAAGGTATATGAAGTGTGGGCTTGTGCATTTTTTAAAATTCAGCAGGTGTTTGATTTTGTAGCTTATCTGTTTGTGTGTCTCTCAGGTGGAACTAAGGCCTTTTCTGAGTGATCCGGAGCTCATGGGAGCTGGAGATGGCTCCAGTCACATCAGTGTTGTAGCTTCTGGGCATGTTGGAGGTTACCAGACGTTACCCAGCAGAGGTGCATGTATTAAAGAGCCGGGCCAACAGATATAACCTTTTCTACATAATAAGATCAAGTTGAGAACAATGTGTTTTTAATATTTATTTCATTTTCTGTCAGGAGTAGCTGGCTCCTCACTTAGGCTGAATCATTCTTCAAGCATCTCTTCATATGTGACTCTCCGGAGATCAACCTCAGCAAGTGGTGTAAAGGTAAGTCTCTCGCACGCACACAGGCATGCACACACACACACACACACACACACACACACACACACACACACACACACACACACACACACACACACACACACACACACACACTTGGTTGTTACATCCTTATTTATACAGTAGATCCACTGTCGGACAAGTCCTTATGTAAAGAAAACAGCATATTGTAGTTTTATTATTAATTAATAATAATTACTTTTTGCTAAATATTAATAACACTTTTTTACCTACTGGATGTACATTGTGCCTCAGGTTTCTTTGAACTGGATTTGTTACTTACTTAAACCTTAAAGATGAGCTTCACTTTCACTCTCTCATTAGGTGTGCATTTTTGTTTTCTTTAACTTTTTTGCCGTCCGCTGCACCTTTTTGTTCATCTCAACTTCACTTCCTCCCACTCCTTTCAGGAGAGACCGAAAAGTGCCTTGGAGCGTCTGTACTCTGGGGAGAAGATGCAGCCGCAGCAGCAGCAGCAGAGGGGGAAGATGAGTGCCGACGAGCAGCTAGAGAGGATGAAGAGGCACCAGAAGGCCCTCGTCCGCCAGCGCAAACGAACCCTGAGTCACGGAGACCGCCAGGCTTCTTCGTCAACCCGTTCCTCTTCGTCGCGTCCACTTTCGGCAGACTTGGGTTCAGTATGTTACTAGAACAATATCACACTCTCACGCATGACGACAACCAAACGGAGAGTGGTGGTCTGCAGTAGAAATGCATGCCTTCACCAAGTGTAGCCACTTTTCTGTTTTACTGACATTAAAGTAAATATTAAACCAATTAAATTAGTGCAGTTTTGCTGTGTTTAACTTTGTGTGTGCATCTTTTCATGCATGTTGTTTTCAATCACTGAATTTCTGTTTTGACTTTTTTCACCTCAGATATTAATGTGAATGTGGCTCCGTTTATTCTGAGATCCTCAGCATGACAGAGAGCTGACACTAGGAGGCCCCTAAACTTAAACATTTATTTCAATATTGAGAATTATTATCATTTTGAATGCTAAAGTTACTTCTGTGCAGAAAAGGTAATAACAGCCCAAAGTGTGCACTGTGCTTGGATATTTGTGAAGGCAGTTTAGCATTACGTGAAAATAATTTATCTGACTCAACATTTTACAAGTAATTTATCTATGTGAACAAATAACTACTAATTACTCCACAAAGCATCACTTTGTGCCATTCAGTTATTACTTTAAATCATTTCTAAATGTCGTAGACGTTTCTCAAACCCATCCATTCTAACTGTTCCTAAATAATCCTTTCATTCTCGTTTCATCCGAACTCTCCTTTCTCTTTTGTTTTTCCAACTCATTAAAGTGTTTTAGCCCGGTTTGTTTGAGGCGTTTAGATTTTAGATCTTGCTATTTCTCACTTAAGTGCCATTGCTGTCTTGTAGTCCATATGTATGTCGTAAGTGTGTGTTTGTCTGTGTTTGTGTGAGAAACAGAGAGAGAGAGAGATGGAAAGTAGCTAATCAATGCCTACTGACCAAAACATTAACAATTTATACTAAAGTTCCTCTATTTAATACTCATCATAGCATTCTCCTTGATGCCTAAATGAATATAAAAACGTGCTGTTTGATTATGAATCGGGACTGACTGTTGTCTCATATTTCCATCTTTTGAAGGAAATTATTATATTGAAGCAATTCTGATGTGAATAACATCAATTTAATATCAAAACATAGCTCAAGTGTTTGCTCAGTGTTTTTATCTGCTAATTAAAAAAAGAACTTTTATCCTTTTCCAATGTGAATGTTACAAAAATAAACAATATTTTCTAAAGAACTCATTTTGCCATGTTTTTTTTAGTAATTAATTTTTTACTATGAGGACACAGAATATTTGGATGTTTGCTGCCACCAGTTTGAATGAAGTGTTCCTTCCTGTGTTGATGTTCACCTTTTTTCCCGTAAATCCTCTGTGTGCTTTATTTTTAAAGCCTTGCCGCACATACAAGCATGCATATTCATGTATGCATATGTCCTGTGTGTTTTTCTCTGCTCTGAGTGCATCGTCATGACAAAAGACAATCTGTGCAGGTCATGTGATAAATTTAGGATCAAACTATTTTGCTGTATTATATTTGCTGCATGCACATGAACAGAAGAAGTAATTTGTATGTTCAGCATGTGCAGTTTGATGGCAGGCGGCCTGTGATTTGTTTCACTTTCTGTATCTTTCCTGTGTGCGTTGTCCAGTGGAAGAGAGAGCAGGAGTTTGACCTGCAGTTACTGGAGAGAGCCGTTCAGGGGGAGGAAGCTCAGGCAGTTAGGAGTGTCCAGGGGGAGGAAAGGCCTCCTGAGCACAAAGAGAGACCGCGCTCGCACTCTGATGAATGGCTGACCTTCCACACTACAGACACGACGCCTCCCACCAAGGAGGTCGACTTAGAGCCACTGGACTATGACCTGGACCTGAACAAAGAGGTAACTTATTGTTTTCTTATCTAGAAAAATAAAACACCTAACCCTAACCCATCAACTGTGGGAAAAAGACAAATAGAAAAAAAACACATTTATGTCCTCAAACGTGATCTTGTTTGTGTTTGCAAAACTATTTGCTCCTCTAAATCATTAAGACTTTTTTTTCTCGAGCAACCTGTATCGTGCAGAAAATTACAGAAGTGAAATGACAGCCATAATTTCTCTAGTCAAAAATTGAGTATAATGGTCTAAAATTGGTTTAAATAGGTTATTTTCATTTACTCTAAGACTGGGTAAGTTAAAATGTAAATAATCATTCTTTGTTTTTTGACTCATTTTTTATATATTTTTGGACATTTTTCTAGAGAAAACAACTTGTTACCCAGTTTGGAATCACGCTGATCTTTGATTAAACAACACTAATAATGGCCGACGCTTGTTTCAGTTTGATGCATCTTCTGTATTTCAAAGCAACTTTTTGTTGTTGAATTCATTATAAAACCTGAAGAAAAAACTGACGTTAGTTAAGCAGCAGATAAACATCAGCAGCATTCTGCATAAAAAGGGATTGTGTCCTTCACAATGTTATTCTGAAACAGGATAAATGAATTCCTGCAAGATGAGAGTGCTTTTGAAAACAAAACAAGTTTACAGTGCAGAACTGTTGGGAAATGAGCAGCACAACAGAACACTGACAGCTTAAATATTATTTTTTTAAATGTGGCACTTAAGATGAAGGTCCTTCACTGAGAAACCTTTTTTTACTTGTTATATTTGAAAATGATCAAAGTTTAACATGCAGGCTGAACATGAAGATAGTCTTCTACACCTATCTCCTGCATTAGATTCTGATAGAAAATAGACGGTGAAACTCTAGGATTAGAAAATCCTGACAGATCTACGTCACACTGTCACTTAACATTCATGGACTCACCCATCCTGACTCACGATGGGGAAGGCTGTTGTTGGTTTAGCGTCCAGAAAACAGCAGAGAACGTCTCAGCTAGTAGAAGCTAACCGTTAGCATTAGCAACTCCACCACATAGCAGAACTCCTCCAGGCTTGTGTTATTAGTGGAGATAAAACATCAACGTTGCAGAAGAAGAGTCAGAGGTAGAGTTGTGTTGCTGTTAACCAATCAGAAGAGAGATGTCCAAATATCAGGAAATAAAACTCCAGATCCTGTCGTCTGAAGCTAATTTCTCTTCTGGCTGAATTCTCTGTGCTGATACAGGCGCACCAGAGCTTTTTTTCTCCAGAGTATCACTTACAAGGCATTCATTCCTACTAGAGACCACTGCAAATTTATAAAAAATATGAGTGAAGGACATCTTTAAAATCTGAATCAATCATTTTAAATCCCTTCAGTAGACTTTGAAATATGACAATCATCTTTTCCAGGTTGAACAAAATAAAAAACAACCATAACACAGCGAATAGGTTCATAACGCAGATAAATAAGACACAAGCATTAACAGTGATGACATCGTCCCTCCAGCTGTCCAAACCTCAGAAAGTGATGATTCCAGAGCGCTACGTGGATTCCGAGCCAGAGGAACCACTCAGCCCTCAGGAGGTGGAGGAGCGGCATCGGAAGGTGGAGCGTATCAAAAGCATTTTGGCTAAGTCCAGGTACTTCTAGAAGAGTTTAAATCTGCTCAGCTGTGTTGTTGTTCATCTAGAACAGGAGTTTCAGGAAAAGATTAAAGTTTTTCAAATTTTCAGTTGATCCAAAGGATTGAAAAGAATTTCTGGTCCTGAAAGCAACTGAATAAAAGAAATGCTGTTAGCTTGTTTCCCCCTACTGAAAAAACTGATTTCTTTGTAGTTCTTCTCATAAACATCTTTTTTTGTATCAAACATGATCAAACCATCAGTAAACTTTGCATTATAAGTGCATTGTGTTTATCGATTCATTTGAATTCTTCTCTTGAACAGTGTGCAAAACTTAGCGCCAGCGGTGACTGTGGACAAACCCGATGTGGGCGTGGTGGCTCTGGACTCAGCCTTGCAGGAGCAGGAGAGGATCATCACCATGTCCTACGCTCTCGCCTCGGAGGCTTCACTCAAGAGCAAACTAGTAGCAGGTTGGTCCTCTGCATCGTTTTGAATTCTTTTCTGGCCGTTTGAGCGTTCGGAAAGGTCACACATCTCTGCTCAGTAGGCGGTGGGTGAAGCATTACTCCACAGAAACACTTATAAAAATAATCAGCGTGTCTTTCAGAGAGAAAAAGGGAAACGTAGCATTGCTGACAGTTTGTATGAAACTTCTCCTATCATCAAAAACTGATGTCTTTTGGGTGTGGAAGAAATCAAGAGAGGAAAGCAGCCTTTCAAGAATGCTGGATTGATGAAGGGTGTGTGTGTGTGTGATCGTGTGTAAGGTACAGAGTCGAGCAATAAGGCTGTTCATTTCCTAATAACTGAATATTATTCCTTATTAGGAGCTCAGATAGTCTCTAATTGCAATCTGTGTAGAATCTTTTAGACAGGGGAGGAATCGCTTGATGAGGCCATTTTGTGTGCTGATCAATGACCCAGTCAAACTCGGCTCTCCATCTGCATGCCTCTGCTGCCGCTTTGAACGTAGCTCTGAACCTGCATAAAAGACGCCACGCTCACATCTCATCTCTTTCATACTCCACAGCAGACAGGCGAGTTAATTTTCACTCGAGCTGCAGCAGATTGTCAGTCTGTCTGCCTTATTCACACACACACGCACACTCACAAGTATATCTGTCACACACAGTAACACTCAAGCTGTCAGCGTGTGTGGAAGCTTAATATGCACAGTGAAGCAAAGTCAACAATTATAACATTATTTCCAGCATAGAGAAATGCCAGAGAATATAACTGGTGGCATCTTGTCAGTGCAGACTGAATCAATGACTTTCTCTCCCTTTGGTGTTAAAGTGAGGTCTGCTGGTGCACTTTCAAACTCATGAATTTAAAGAAGAGGCTTTTTCACAGCAGTGTGCATGACAGACTTCAGTGCTGCTGCCATGAAAGCAGTAATATTCATCACGGCAATTATGCAGCACCTATTACAAAGGTGCTTTTGATTGTCGGATCTGTTATTCGAAACAGAAGAGTAATTTGGCCTTTTGTGACATTGTGTCAGGGATAAGAAGTTGCTAATTTTGTGCAGGTAACTGATCATTTTTGAGGAAAGAAATCTGTGGGTTGTGTCTCTTTGAATATTAATACTTTTTTCCTCTTAAGTAGATCGTGTGTTTATGGTATAAACAGATTTAAGCACAAATCATACTGAAACTAATTATAATAGACCTCATATAACAGGTGCAGACTAGAGCATTTATCATCCTTACAGGTTTTTTCTCTTGAGATAGCTTTAAAATGTTAAGAGATAATTTCATAACCGTTGTTGTTTTATGAGGTATTCCTATTATTTGCGAAATTCTTGATTAAAAAAAAAAATCTAATTAATTAGAGGCTTTGTAATTAATTAATATTAATTAATCGCATTTTAATCATTTTTAAAAATTTGCCCCGAAAGCAATTTTTTAAAATTAAAAATAATGAGCCAGAGAATCAAACAATAGACATGGACATTATTATTGTAAATATAATTTCTAATAAATGCATTTAAATTGTATTTCAATTCAAAACAGGAAAAAAAGTTGTTTTGAACTGCTGTTACGCATCATGCATAAAAAACAAAGGCTGGAGCTATTCCAGAAGCTTCACTACGCAGCCTTATACCTCCATTACTGACTGGTTGACACCCCTTTTGGATCGTTAGGGTCAATAGAGTCAAGCGTTACTCACCAAAATTAGATTGACAGCTCAGTCAGCCAATGAGGCTCGTCATAACACGGACATACACAAACCAGGAAAGAGAAAAGTCCTACTGGATGTTTGAGTTGTAAGCCTGTTTTTTCTGTGAAAATGACTTTGTTTTCTGTCTCAACTGTTTTCAGTGTGACACAAGAGGTAGGGCTAATAGTAAACAATAAGAACGTCTGGATAAAACAAACTTTTCGAGGTGAAACATCAAATGTAAGAAACATAGAGACAAAAATGAAGGCAAAAACACATGAAGAGGGATTTCTGATCACTCATTTGATTGTAGCTTTAGTTTTGTTTGGAGCACATTAAAAAGGTTTATATGGTCTTGTAACGTTCTGAAGTTCTTTTAGAGGTGCAGCTTGATGATATTTATTGATATTTAGGGCATGTATTTTGCTGCTAAACTTCAAAGTCCCACAGTTGTGGGCCCTCGAGCCCCAAGGGTTAAATGTGTGCTTTATTTTTTTTCTAATTAATTAATCATAATTAACGTGTTAAATTCCCACCCTTAACATATAGCTATATATATATGTATATATATATATATATATATATATATATATATATATATATATATGTTGTAATCTGTTTGTTCAGATGTGTTACTATCATATCTGTATATGTTGATACTGATTAACCAGAAAGTACAGAAACAATGTAATCATGTTTCCTCTGATTGCGTGGTGGTCGGCCACCTGAAGCTTTTTATTGACTGACACAACAGACTAACAACCTGTTCTATTGCTTTTTTCTCTCTTCTCCTTTTATCCTCTCCTTGTAGTTCCACCACAGGTTAACATGCCTCCCCCTCCGCCCCCGCCCCCTCCTCCACCACCTCCTCCTCTTCCTCCAACTGTATCGGCGGCGCCTCCCTCTCCTCTAAACAATGGAATTCACTACACTTTTGTCTAAAATGAAAAGTAAAGTAAGACCTAACTGCATGTTTCATGGTTGTTTCCAAAACCTCCCTGCTGGTCTCAGACAGCGTTGGTGGGGTTTGACTGCATGCACGATGCTCTCGTGTGATTGGAGGAAACGCATCTTGTCTGGGTTAGGGAAGCCCTGCCTCTGCTCCCATTATAATCAAAACAAACATCTGCAGGCAGTCTGCCCATCCCACTGTGATAATTGTCTGTAAATTGTTCTTTTCTATTTTTTTTCTAATACCACTGCCAAAATATTTATAGATGGTTGAGGGAAGGAAGGTCTCAGAAGAACATGACTGTTTGTAGCATTGTGTGTAATTAACAAAAAGAGACACCTTTTGATTTAGCACCTTGACAGCACAGCTGCATTCCTCAGCACCAATTAGCTCCCCATCTGTAGCCTGGCAGCAAGATGTCAGAAAAAAATAAAAACTCAACATCACTGTTGTTGCTGAAGATGCACAAAGACAGCTTGTCTCATTTTTTTTCAAAGTACAAAAAAAATCATCTATCTGCTAATGCAGGCAAATATTTGATCATGTCATTAATCATTCAATAATTTATCCAAAAGCCCTCTTTTGATTGTAAAGAAAGTTTTGAATAAAGTTCTGTTCTATTAGGTTCTAGTAGAATATGCTCACATGGGAAGGTATATAAATAAAGCCACAAATAAAAAGCGTTCTGCAACCTTTGCAATCCTAAAAGCAAATTTTCCTCTCAGTCCACCTAAATAAAAACGGTTAAGAGCCACAAATATTACAGGAGTTTTTAAAAACAGAATATTTATTTATTTTTTATGGATATCTACGGTGAAGGATTAGGGCCACTGGAAAAAATTATTTTTTTAGAATTCTAAAAATAAAGTCAAAATTCTTCAGATGTCCTCTTCTGTAAAAATCAGCTATAAGAGATTTGCTGTCGTTTTTGAAAAAACACTATTTTTTTATATTTTCTGGATTTAAAATGAAGAAAACCATAAATAGAGCCAAATGTTACTCATATGTTTAGTGTAATTTATTGTCATCAAACAATGCAATTATTGAATTGAATTAAATGGAATTGAATTAAATTTACCTGAATTGAATGGAAATATTTATCATCATCATACTGTGCACGACGAGATTATGGCAGCGTCCACTCATACGGTGATTACCGATAAACTACACATGATGAAACTGATGTATGAACTAAAAAGCTGTATAATTTAGCATTTTTTCTTATATCCCTATTTAAAAACATGAGTTAGTTTTTAAAAGCCTTTGTGGAAGGCCCAAAGAGCCACTTGTGGCTCCAGAGCTGCAGGTTGCAGACCCCTGTATGAGAGCACATTATGACTTCATTATAAGCAACGGTCCATGTGACCAAAAAAAAAAAAAAGATATTCCAGCCCAAAACCCAGATTGTGTTCAGAAATATTCTTCTTGTAACTTTGTTTGTGAGAGATGCAGTGAAGCAAACATCCTTCCAGCACAATAACCTTTAAAATGTTGATGTTAAGTTTATTTATGTGAAAATATTTTGAACCTTGTTGCTGATCAGTATTCTGCAGGTTTGGGACCCCTGCTGTAAAGCTTCATAAGTCCAAAGAAGTGTGGCGCTGCATGCTTTTCTGTGCATTGTTATTCTCTATGTGATAGTTCTAGTTTATAACATTTTTTCTGTGTCCTATTTAAGAAAAACCTGCTTGAGTGGATTGCAGAAGTTGCCAAACTACTTCAAACGTCTTTGGATATAGCCTAGAAGAGATGTTTTATTTTGTAGAAACAGGAAATGTCCTGGTAATGTTTTTGCTAGGACATTTTCCATTTATTTTAATGCAGATTTAATTTAAAAATAAAAAATGTGAGTAAAACACACGTGAAGACTCACTTCAAACAGGTTTTTATGTTACAGTGGTCCACCTTTTATCATGTTTTGGACAGCTTCCTGAACAGCCTCTGTGTGGACAAGTTGTCTCATTTCCATCACGACTGATGAGCTAAAGGCTAAAAGACAGCCAAGACAAAAGTGTATTTCTGCTTCAAATAACTTCAATCTTCAAAAAACATAAATGTTATTACACCAGCATGTCAGTTTTTCTTTACATGGTTAGCATGGATGACTAGAGAAACTCTATGGCAGGCGTTTCTTAACGTTTCTGCTGAGAAAACCATGTAATGAGTAATTGACAATAATGTAAAGATTTATAAAATTATGTTGCATAAATAACTGTGAAGTTTTGGAACCTGAAGCCATTTTTAAGTGGTAGCTACTAAATGTGGTCTTGGCTGGACCTGGACAAGCCATTAGTTCATCCTTTCTGTTGGAAGTAAACTCTTATTTCTACTATTTGACTCTGTTCAAGACACCATAGGGGTGCAAAGCAGCCAGTATTTGTATTTGTTGAGCGGGGAAAGTATTTGTATGTGTAATGCAAACTTTTTACCCCTATAGTTTTACACAAATACAAATAAAACTACTTTCCCCCCTCAACAAATACAAATACTGGCTGCTTTGCACACCCCTACTATCTACCTAGAATAATGTCATTTTTAATAACCTTTGGAGAGAAATGCACTTTAAATTATTCATTTCACATTCAAATTTGTTGCATCTTCCAAGAAAGTGATTTTGCCATTCCCTTTATTAGTTTCAGTATTTTGAAATTACCCAGTGAAAGTTTTTGTTTGCTTCTCTGTTGCTGCATTTTTTCATTCTAATACACTTTATCTTAAAGTATGATGCATTATAAAGGTTTTAAAAACACTTCAAAATGTCTAAAACTTGACTTTTATCTTTTGTTTTTCTCTCCACTTTTCAGCTCAAGCGATTTCTGGACACTGAGGTGCTACACCACCACGCTGATATCAGACAACTGAATGGTCCGAGAACAGATTTTTATTTGAACTTTCCTAGTATTTGGACATCTTTATGCAACGATAGAAAAACTAGTAGCTGACATTTAACTTGAGGCTCACTCAGGACTGACTCATCAGAAATGTGACTAGCTGGTGATCATTTTCTGCGGTTAAGTGGAACTAATGGAGCTGCTCTACTTGTTACTGATAAAAATGTCTAACAAATGTTAATCTCAAAATTAATAAAGACTATTTTCTACAATTTAATGCGATTTTGAGTTGTACACTGTATCAGACTTCAATAATGTTTTTATTTTTGTGGGATCTGTTCTGGAGGTGTTTTATCGTTATTATTCATGTACAGAATCTTAGGAATTAAATAAATCATGAGGATAATATGTCTAATTTTCCTACATCAAACCTTATTATTTTTCCCTTGTTTGTACGCTACCTGTAGCACTGCCAGTCTTATTTAGGCTTGCCAAAATAAAAGTTATTTTTACAGACACCGGGATGAAGACAACAGATGTTTTTGTGTGTGACTCCAGGAGGTTGGGCAAGTGAGATTTATAAAGATATTAACAAAAAGTCTCTGTCATATGTATTTCTGTTTCAAAATAATTTATATTGAATGAGTAGGAGGCCATGCATGTAACACATGCTGACATTTGTTACAAACAGAATAAATATGCCAAATGTGATGATATTTTTAAAGGTTTTAGACTTTTTATCTTCTGAATCAATAACAAAACATAAAGTGTGTCACTACCTTAAAATTGTAATAATTCAGGTAACCAGCTGAGGTGTATTTTTATTATAAACAATATCTGCTGCAGAAAACTCTTTGAATGATGTCAGGTTGGAGAAATAGAAGTGGTCAGTTCCAAAGTGTAAAAGTGAGTCTTAAAACAACAAGTCACAAAAATGTTATAGTGGTTTATGCAAATGAACTTTTATACTGTTTTAAAATGTATCTGTTCTGGTAGAAACAGGTCTTCCAGTAATATCATGTATGGCTGTGAGCAGGTATTGTTAGCAAAAGTGTTTATGGCATTTTTCAGAAAATAAACAAGTTTTACAATTGTGTAAATAATCCATCTGGGATTAGCTGTTAGCTCTGGTCAGAACTAATCTGTTTCTGCTAACTGATATATTTCAAAGAGCTATCAGACTTTAAGCACTCTAACATTTTAACTCAACACTGCTGAGAAATAAACTCTCCTTAACTCAAACCTTACATTTACCAAAAATAATCTCTTGGAATAAATGGTGATCAGCCTAAATGAACCACAGACCTCTGATTCTGTTTTGCTGAAATCCAGCAATAAAATCACATATCTGTTGATTTTACTTTGAAACTGTTTTATTTTGAAAGCAACCACAAGGTTTTTTTCTGGTTGAGTATTTGCAGGCAAATACAATCTAAATATGTTGGTTACCCAAAAGAACAGTCGATACACTGAAAAACTGTTGTTTGAAATAAAGTATCTTAAAACTGGACTTAACAAGTGCCACAGTCAGCTGATCCTAGAATTGCTCCTGGTATCAACTATTTTCAAGATACACATCTGGATCAGTAATAAATCCCCAATGATGTCCAGTGTCCAGACTTCTTCAGGCCTACTGGATGCAACATTGGAAGAACAAATGGCTCCTTGTGTCATGGTGTAGGAAGGTGAGGATCCACATGCAGGTGAATAAGCTCCTGGGAGGTCGCCAAGAAGGTAAAACCTCTTTTATTTCAGAGTCGGATCAGGAGCAACAGCAGACGAAACAGCAAACAAACAGAACAAGCAGGGTTCAATACTGCTGACCATCTGCAGGCAAAGCCTAATGTTGCACTCCTTGCACATCCAGGAAGTGATTCTTTTGCACAGAGTGCACCTTTTCATCCCCGGGCTTGTCAGTGGAGGAAAAGTAAAATGTTCTGATGGCAAAACGGTTTTGTCCACATCTGGATCCTCCTCAATAAATCTAGATGAATGTTGCGTCTTTGTGTAAGATGTTCTGAGTGGAATTCCTTCCAATTTACACATTATAACACAAATCGAATATATGACTAAAACCCTCTACAGAACACAGCTAAAGAAACAAACAGCTGATAAAAACGATGTGAACAAATGTGGCAAAATGCTCTAAAATATGTCAGAATCTTTACTAATATGCACGTGTAAGGTATACCACTGGAAAGTGCATGGTCTCAGCTTTTGGAATCCGTTTGAATGGCATTGATTGTGCAAACGGTCTAAGAGTTACGGTAATTTAAGCATAGAAGCCATGTTGCATCAGCAGTAAAAGGGTGGGCAGGGTAACGAGGAGCAGGTGAAGAAAACGACCCGCTAACAGGAGAAGACTTGAGTGACTGGGGCAGGGGAGTAGATCCTGACTCCTTGTGCCTGAGTTGTTGCTAATGATGCACAGCAATCATAGATTTTCTAAACTCTATATTTAACATTTATTTTATATGCATTCAAATTCAGCTAACAACTGCCCCTGAAGCACCTGCAAAGGTAAGGATCACAGAAACAAAAAAACAAAATGTCACAAAGACATTTTTACAACGACTTGCAGCTTTCTGCTGAGATTTCACACGAAGAACTTTAAACGATCAACTTTCAACCTTAAAGAGTCCTTTCTCCTGGCTACATCCCATTAATGCTGTTTATCGAGTATATTTTTATTCAAATCATGTGCAAAGAAAAAAAGTACAAACTGTGGACTCTTCATAGCTCCAAGATTCTCTTTGAACTTGCACATTGATTGCCTCGACCTAATAAACTTCATTCTATTATTTGAAAAGGGGAACCAAACTATGGCATGCTCAAAGGATGTGAAGTTTCAATACAAAAAAATAAAAGAGAGAGAGAGAGAACCTTCTTGAAATGTTTCTTAAGTTCAAAGCTTTTTCCATCTCAAAAGGCATTTTTAATTCCATGTATTTTCAACCAAGAAGGTAGATGCTAATAACTCTGGATTCTGAAGTACAGAATTCATATCTTTAAATCATGAACTATGTCTTCATTGCAATTGTAAAAGAAACCTCTGAGAAGAACACGCATTGAACTTCAAGTTCAAAAGGAAAATAATATAGCCTATGTTTTTTAAACAGCGAGAGCAAGAGTGCTGCCATTACCGAAAGCTGCAGCATTCTGCACAAATATTTATCATGTTATAAGCCTTTGTGTTGCAGCGCCCTCCCAAGTGACGTCTTCATCTTTAATTGGAGAGTAATTATTTTCACTCCTTCGCATGGCGGTGTGGTCTGAAAACACCTGAGAGAAAGGATGCACCTCCCAGAGCACCTCCAGGATCGGGGCCCCACAGAGCCTGCTGGCCCAGGGTGCTAGAAGAACCCATCACACCCTCTGTAGTGCTTAGATTGCAATAAAACTGGATGTTTTTTCCCTCCTCCTGCAAAAAAAAGATAAATAAAAATTCACCCACGACTCTCCGCTGAGGATTGTGGCATTTCCATGTATTGACGTTTGGCTAGTGGTTCATATACATTTGTTATTCTATGCTCTTGGACTTCAAAGAGAATGAAAGAGGGCCTATTATGCTAATTGGTTCCTGTTCTGTTAAATGCAATCAAGGCCTCCCGCATTAATCCTCTACTAAATACTTACTGGCTTCAGAAATGCTGTTTTTTTTCTTCAGAGGAGGAGAAACTGCTGCTCAGTATCCTGACAGGGATGCGTGTTCGAGAGTCGTTTTAGCACACGTAAATAAAAGATGATAAGTAGCAGCAGATAAAACATCTCATTTGAAATCCTAAAAAAGAAGACCCCCTTGTCATTGTTGGTAGTGAGCTTTAATTGACATTGATTTAGTTCAATCTTTGAGTTTTTGTTCCCTTTTTGTTTTTGGTTGCTAGAAAGAGCCTCTTGACACCATGCTGAGGAGTCCGACCTTGTTCTCAGGTCTGTGTTGTTCACTTACAAAGAGTTTAACACTCAATTCCCACTGATGCTCATCTCACACAGGATCATTGTTCCTTGACTTGCCAAGGATCAGACTTACGCCAGCTCCTCTTTTTGTTTTTTTTATTTTGCACTGTTGGGATCTCGGATTGTAGTCCAATTGTGCAAATACAAAACTAAGAAAGCCAATGCAATAGGTGCTTTGATTTCAAAATAGTATTTTATGCTGTTTCATCATTTTTTTCTCCCAAGTCCCACATGCGGTACGTTTTTTAATATGTAAGAAATGGAATTGGGTAAATTATTTAAAAGTGAGGAATCACTGAATATTCTTCCCGTTGCATGCGCGTGCTATAAAAAGAATGGAGGGGAGGATGACTAACAGTCATGCTGCACCGCATTAATCGAACTGCAAGCAGGAAAAATAACAGATTTTAAAGCCTCTTTTATAGCTTGGATAAAGATGTGATTAATAGGAGTAAAAGACTGAATAATGGGCCAGTTTGTGTTAAAGATGCGATCCAATTATTGTTGGAAAGGAGCTTTGTTACTCTCAACAACCAATGAACAATTTCTTGTTCCTTAAACGGAAAGCTTTTACAATACCTACAGTGGATTGGGCTTTTTGTACATAAAAGCAAATGCTTTGCAAATGAACCAAATGCCCCTGGGTCTCATCTTTAATCTAGCAGCTTTGCACACACACACACACACACACACACACACACACACACACACACACACACACACACACACACACACACACACACACTTGTGTGCACACACACATGTTCAAGGATAAAATACAATACACAAGAACGATATAAAGTTAACATGTTTTATTTTTATTTTCACACTCATGTTTTTCAGAGTTTAAATGATGCTTCAGCTTGAAAATATGACTAAATATTTTGCTAAAAAATAATAATTAATTTTTCAGTTATTTTTACAAGAAAAACAAGAAAGATTATTTTGAAAAAACTCCCCAAATCAAAATAGAAAGTAATGCTTTTTAAAATACATTTCCTAATATTACTGTTTTCATGGCTCCATATGTTTGTATTTTTGTTGGCACTGGCTGCGTGGCGATGTCCTTGATAGCTATATAATTAAAATTGACATGTTGCACCCCTTATTTCAACACGATTAATCAGCGGTTTGCTGTTAACTTGAAAGGAAATATTAGATCCTGACTAAACTTTGATGAAATACAGAGTTACAAGGAAGAGATTTGGGTCAGCTAATGAGAACAGAGCATTCCACACGCTGCAAGTCCGACCGGGGAGGCAGATGATTTGCATGAATGCAAATACTGTTGGAACTAATTGCATAGGCTGGCATTCAGTGAGTTGTGTCTGTTTTCTAGTTGGGCTTTTCCACAAAAACACATCTTGTCAGGGAGGATCGTAGTCTCACTGATGCAGGCTGCTTTTGGGTGTTAAAGACAAATGCTCCCATTGTTTACTGGGAAAGATCTTTCACTCTAAGAAAAGGAATGTTGACTTTACTTAACCAAGTTAAACCTATACCTGTTTAAATGTACGTCTTTTAACATAACAGTGTCTATTACTGCTTACATTTAAGTAACTAGGTTTAGTGGAACCAGCTGACATAACTTGATTAAGTAAATTCAACATTTCATTAATTACACTGCATATTTTCTAGTGTACATTTCATTTTAGGGTCCTATATGAGAAGTGAGATATTATTTAAAGCAACAACTGACTTTATTTTCATGTTTTAACAACCTGACTTGGACCATCAGCCTTCCCCGGGGATTATGGGTGCCTACATGGGACAAATTAAGGATAAACTGAAATGCGTGTGTTTGTCTGATCACACCTGCTAAGTTTATGCTCTCTGTTTATGAGTACATTTAGAAATCTAGAAAAGAAATTCTCTTTTATAATAAGCAGTTTTCTTTTAATCAATAAATACTCAAATTTGCCTTTTTCAATTATGCTAATTTTATATTAAAATCTTGTTGACTGATTTTTTGCATGTCTTCTGCCCTCTGATTGAAGGCAAAGGTCATTTTTTATCTTTTTGTTTTGTGACTGTGGTATTTTTTGTAAAAACAATCAAATGTAACAGAAAATACTAACGTTAGAAAATCAATAGTCCAACCTTAAAACAATGACTAATGAAATAATGAAAAATATAAAAAGTCCATCATAAATGTCATAATTTGAAGGTTAGAGCCAACTTCTCTCTCATGCAAAGGCACAGTTTTTATTACTTTGACTTGTTTTGTTGAGAGTTGAAATGACAACTTTAAAAATGTCCAAATTTGAATTTGAGAAAACTAATGGCTGCATTCCTAACATGAATCAGCAGCCCACCTTAAAAGGAAAAAAGAAGAAGAAGAAACCTGCTCTGGGTGCTAAGTAATCAAAGCACCCCCCCCCCCCCACTCATCCTCACTCACTGACTGAATGGTGCTCTCTAATTAACCATGCAGAACAGGGGGAAGAACACATGTTAATTTAATGTAACAAAAATGTTGATTTTCATGCACTCTCCTTTTCAAATATTTATGGGCTAGACTTGAATTTGAAGATGCATCAAAGACTCACAGGATATGCAAATGTGTCTGCCTTATACCCCCCAACAAGTTGGACTGTCTTTTCTTTCTTTATGCACTTCATGCAGGCTTCGTGCATCTCAGCAACAAACAGGAAGCCATTCATTCACCTCTGTAGAAATAGTCCATTTGTAATTAGAGAACATATCTGGCATTTACTGACACCTGCTAAAAAGTACTTTTGCAAGGTCAGATCAGATTATCATTTTTTTTTGCAGAGTTAAATTCTTCATAAATAATGTGCATTTTGATGGAGAATTAACATTTTTAATTTCAGAAAAGTTTGCTTTATAGAGCAAAAACCGTGATGGCCCATGCACGCAGGAGAGAAGACACCTGCAGGAATTTACCTCCAGTGACCAAAAGGGGGCGCATTAGGCCTGTTGAACAAGCAGCAGTCCGGACAGGGGGAGCTGAAACCCAACCACATTTATAGCAGAGACCACGAATCATCATGCATGGATCTAAACTAAAAACACACTGTTAGATTGTTGCAGGATTATTCAGATTGCGTTAACAAGCTGCAGCGCTGCACAACTGCAGGTGTGTTAGAATGAATCCAGTTCGAGGTGCAAAAGGAAAGTTTGTAAAGGTAAGAAGTTTCTTTTACATATAAAACGAAAGTGAATCAGACTGATCTGAAGTTTTTTGTCTGTTGCACATCTTTCTCCCCCTGTCTCTCTCTCCCTCTCTCCTCCTCCTCCTCTTCTTCCCTATCAGCTCTGTGACGCTCCACCGTTAACAATCTGTTTCCTCCCGCTGCCTCATCCTCATTGTAAGTAACTTTCTCACTTATTTCTCTGATCATTGATTTCATCCCCTCAGCTGTTCAGACCCGAACTGCAATTTGACCATTTTTGGCTCTTTTCTTAATATTTTCAGCTGAAACTTCTTGACTTTGACGCACCAGCGGGCCTCCCCCCTCCTCTTCCTCCTGTTCGGAGTCCAGCTGATGATCTAAAACAGATGTTCATCCTGGACAAATAAATGCTGCTTAGTTAAAAGCTTCTGTTATGGCAAGAGATCGCAACCTGTAACCTGGGCCAGCCGCTGCACCGCTGCAGCAACATCAGGTAGCCTTTTTAAAATATAGCAATTTTAATTTGTATTGTTGATTTATTTAAAACAACGCAATCCATTTGCGCAAACACACACACACACACACACACACACACACACACACACACACACACACACACACACACACACACACACACACACACACACACACACACACACAGATTTCATTTTTATTTCTGACACGGTGTTGTAAATTTGTCATGGCAATTTTTTTTGGGGGGGACTTCGCGAGATGAGAAAATGATATTTTGAAGATAGAATCAATTATAAATAATTATTTTACAATCAGAACAAAAGAGGAAAAGTGCGTGGTGTCAAAACTTTTAAACTCAAAAATAAACTCGAAACCTAAAGTGGCTTTATTCTAAAAAATTTATTTTTGAATTTATTCTAAATTATTACAACCTTTTTCCCTCTGACATCCTTCTGCTCACATCTCTACAGGTTTCTAAAATACTTATCTCAAGTTGGAGAGGTCAGCATTAGGAAAGCGCGCGTCCCAAAAGGAAACGTGTCGCACCTCCTGATGAGGAGAGGAGAACAAAGTCGCCTTTCACTGATTTATTCATTTAAAGACATTAACAAACGGTCAGAAACAATCATCCTTCCTGTTCTCTACTTTTATCCCGCATCTCTTCATCTCCGTCCCTCCCTCCCTCTCTCCTTTTCTCTCTCCCTCGCATCTCTTGTGTCTGGGAGGAGGAAGAGGAGGGAGGGAGGGGAGGAGGAAGGGGTGGGGGTGGGGGGGGGAGTCCTGCCTCTTTGCCTTCCTCAGATCAATGCCCTGGCCACTCACTTTCTGATGTTGCACGACGGGAAATGCTTTGAATACTTGCGACATGGCTGCGCGCATTGATTGCCAAGATTGACAGCAGCTCTGCCCCGAGTCTTCTCCTGTCTGAGCGCGAGGGAGGGAGATAAAGAGCAGATAGACGGAACAACAAAAGGTACTTGTAGTTTTGGACAACTGAACTTCAGAGAGCGTGCGTACGGGATCCCAGACCCTGAATGGCCGAGCAGAGTCAAGTTTTCGCTCAACAGATAGCTCAGTGATCTTTATTCTTTTTTAAAAAGTTTTCCCAAAGTCTAGCTGAGAGCGTTTAGTCTTGTTTTCTTCCTTTTTGCGCACCAGGAAGGACGCGCGGCTCTCCTCTCCACGGCTCACATCTTCAAGGTAAATCTTCCGTTTGTTTTGATGTTTTTCTCCACCTCACGTTTCAGCGCTGGCTTCCTAAAACTCGAGCGAGCTGTCACAGGGCAGCGTCCCGCGCGCGCTGCATGTGCGTTTAAACACCGCGTTAAAAATAATACCAATCAAAACAACTGCTCCAAACTAAAGCGAGAGAGGGTAAGTCTTGTATCCGCGGAGCGCCAAACTTGTCTCCGTCTTTTACCAAAAACCAGCCGCTAGGCAAGGACCGGGACCTGGGTTCGGAGGCGCGCCGGTTTTCACAAGACCCGGTGAATCGGTTTAACATTTAACTTTAACTCAACTCAGATAAAACTTCAAAAATGTCTCAAAATGATCCACACGGTGTCTTTTCTCCATGTAACTGTTGACATGTGAGCTGCTGACGCCCGCGCGCTCGGACAGAGTTCACAAACTGGTGCGTAAAATCCCACCGGAGCGCTTCCGTCCGCCACTATCAATAAAGTTTTGATTCTCTGACATATTTTACACATTTAGGTGTTTACAAAGGTGTAACGTCATGTCCCGTAACTTTATCCCGCTGGTGGCAGTTTCACTTGTGTCCACAGCGCGGTACCAGTCATTGACAGTGACGCGCGCCCCGGTAGGTTTCCTGTCTGCGCTCATGATGCGGACAAGTCTATTTGAAGCTCTCGCTCCATGCAGCCTCTTTCCACCTTAAACACACACTCTGATTATTTTCCGCAAGAGCTGCGTGCTGTGTGTGTGTGTGTGTGTGTGTGTGACCATGTGTGTGTCATTTGTTACATTTCACGACAGAAATTCAGTCTCTTCCAGCCGCGCAGCTTGGGAATTTGCGCTCCTTCAACTTTTCACAGGGGTCGGGGGAATTGACCTCTTAAGAATGCATAAGCCATAAATTAAATCCAACAATCGCCAGGCGTTTAAGGGAGATGTGGGCTGCTTGAGACAGACAGTTTTCTGTTTGAGCCCAAAAAGCCCCAAAGCTCGGCGCTGCGGGTTTAGCAGAGAAAGTTCTCATGTGAAAAATAAGATTTTCTTCCTGCTTCTTATGCGACCAGATACTATTAATTTCCAGCAGTGACAGGATAATATTTTCTTAGAGTTTCTAGGCCATAAATGTTATTTCTGTAAAGACAAATAAAACATGAATTTATTGTTTGTCTATTAGAAATTACAAATATTTCCTTTTTTAAAATAAAGAGCAACATTTAAATGATTACTAAAATAAAACAATTGCGTGGTGAGGCTGCTAGATACTTTAATTACCATCTCTTCTCTATGAACGTCCCTTTAAATGCGCAGCAGGAGTTTTTATTTTATTTAATGAAACGATCAAATCAGTTTACGCAGGTGTGTTTTGTCCACTTTTCACCCCACCTGTGGCTAATTAATAATGATCTTTTTTCCTTCCTTAAACTCTTTAACCGTGTTAACCACGGAGAGAAACGTCAGGTGTTCCTTCTTTCTTCTGCGACAGAAGAGTTTTGTAAGTTTTCCTTTCCTCCTCGAGCGCAGGTCTCCTCATAAGGTAAAGCGGTTCTGGAGACCCAGTGCGCGTCCAAGTGGCACGTTTATAATTAGACTGTCCATTCAGCACATTGTCCTGATTGCTATACAGGGACACTCGGCTCTGTCTCTAGAAGAGTTTGTCTCTGACGGCTGGAGCAGCTCAGCATGTCGCTCTGCAAGAAAAAAAAAAAGTGAAAAGCGGCTTCAGCTCTTTGATGCCAATCCAACTCGGCTTTCATTCACCATATATCACTTTTTTATTTATTCAGCACAAAAAGACTTAATTAATCACCTCCTGCTTTACGCGGTGATCATATGGAGTTTAAAATAACCTGATTAATTGATATTTTTCTAATAATTGTTACAGTTTGATCATTATAATCCATGACATTTCGCTGTAATTACACCCGATTTAAGCATTAAATAAACTGGCAATTTGTTGCTACCTTGTAATACAAATTGCACGGTAATAAAACCGTATTTATCACGTCATCCCGACTCTGTTTCTATTTAGAGGTCTCATCTGAGGATCTCGGAGTAGCTTGAGTTTTTTTTTTTTTTTGCTAGACTGAGCAATAAGAAAAAAAACATTCCCCACCTGGACTCAAGAAACATTTTCTTTTAGACTTTTATTTTGGAATAAAGGTGGAAAGCCACCTGTCTCACATCCTGATGCAATAGGATCAAACACAGCCTGAGTTTCTTTACTCTACTGTAGAAGAATCTCTTCCATCACAAGTGAGGAGTCCATCTGAAAAATGTTTCAATTATTTGCTAATTGTTTTTAAGCTCAACATTTGAAAGTGGGATGTTGTAGCGTTAGAATAAAACAGAGACGCCAGAAGAAAATGCAGAAACAAAAGCTGGCTGCACATTTGTTCACGTCTTACAATTTTTTTGAATTTGCCTTTTTATTCTCAGCCAAAGAAAAGATTGTTATAGTTTTATGCTCTAATTTTAGCAAACCTCTAAAAGTAAAATAGGACCTTTATTAGCTGCAATCAAACTTTGTTTAAAATGTTTTGAAGTCAACAGTTTCTTTATGATTAAGCCGTGATGCAAATGAACCTGCTGGTGTGTGTGTGTGTGTGTAGGTTTTGTTTCATGGCCTTTTACATGGTGTGTATTTTCTACCAAACTGAAATTGACATTAAAAAAAATCATAATTCACAGATTTTATGAATTTAAATGCTGAAATTCCACTGAAACAGGAGGAATGCAGTAATCCTGTAAATAATCAGACTTCACCAGTTTCTATTTTAGTAAATGTGTCTTTAGTGTGTGTGTGTGTGTGTGAGTGAGTGAGAGAGTGAAAGAGAGCCTCTTTATGCTCTGGCAAATGTGCGCAAATGAGTTTTTCTTTCCATCCCCCAGATATTTTGCAAGTGTGTTTCTGCTTTTGACTCAGAGAAACACGGCTGCTGATTTTGAAACATCAAAATCCAATAAAGCGTCTCTCTCCTCTGAACACACACCCTTTACACCACCAGCACCGATATTTCACTTTGCATTTCTGATTTTGGAGAAAGATGACACTTTGCTCTTTAAGTGACCAAACTCTGTGAGGATGAGGATGGAAGGGAGTGGCTGAGTGAGGGGGCGTGGGGGGTGCACAGGTACCGGAGACGGTTTCTTTGTGGTGGCGATAAACAACATGAGAGGAGGTAAACAACAGCAGGCCTGGTAAAGGTACAGGGGGAGAGCAGCAGAAGGCTGGAGGACTGCAGGAGATAATAAATGTGGCAGCACATGTTGTGACAGCTGTCTTTCTAAGTGTTATCTAATTTGCTGTAGAAAATTTCCAACAATGATCAAAACTAATGGGAGATGCCACAGCGTGCCTGTATTTGAGAGGGGGTGAGGGGTGGGAGGTGAAGTTTGTCTCTTTAACAAGAAGTTTCTAACAATTCCACGTTGGTAATCAAAGCCTCTGAGTTAATTACAGCTTTTGAAAGTCGGCTTTTTCTTTTTTAAAGGAGAAAAATATTTAAAAACGAGGGTGATCTTGGTATTAAAGGACAGATCGTGTGTCAAGAACTCCGAAAATATGGAATAAAGCAGAAAAGAGAAACACTCCGGCTGCTTTCTGAAACATCTTGAGCTGCAGGATTTGCTCGATGTCAGCTGTAAATTTGCTCCAATCAAAGCTGTTCCAGCACGGTTTTCTATCCTGAATGCAGAGTTTTAATATAAAAGACTGAGTTTGATTCTTTAAAAAAAAAAAAATCCAGAAACAGCACCTACTGCATGTATGTCAACACTATGTGCATCAGCAAGGGCAGCAGCACCCCCCCCCCCAGCTCTTATTAGACCCTCATGTCCCTCTGGTTGCTGTAAGTGAAACGTATTGCTTACATTAAAGGATTACAGATAAAAAAATCTAAATATGTGAATCATCACAGGGTCTGCATAATCATACAAGTAACCTAAGTGGCCCATTTTGATCTATATCATTCACTCTCCCCCCCATAATATGTTTTTCTCAAAATAATTGGACATTTTCTTTCGGTCCATAGCATAGCTGTGCATAATTAACTTTGACTTCAAAATGCAACAGTAAGTAGCCAGTTGTTTTATTTATTTATTAAGTTACACATTAATATGTGGAGTTAATTGGAGGGGGTGTTGGTGGCCGCATGTCGCTGACACACACACGCACACACACACGCACGCACACACACACACACACACACACACACACACACACACACACACACACACACACACACACACCCAGGTCTGGAACTGTAATCAGGTGGAGGAATTAGAGAGCCTCATTGTTTTTTATGAATCAAATGAAGATTTGTACAGTGGCTGTGTGAAGATGGTTGCCTGCATTTCCATATCAAAGAGGCACCACAGTGCAGCCGGGCAGTAATTAAAATGTGGTGGATTTTGGAGTCCCAGCACACACACGCTTACACACACACACACACACACACACACACACACACACACACACACACACACACACACACACACACACACACACACACACTCACACACTCACACACACACTTTGCACAGCATAAAGACCAAGGCTGAGAACTGTCAGCTTGTGTGAAAAGAGTGCAGGTGGTTGAAACTGAATTTTAAGCAAACACTCGTGATGTTTTTTGCAGATATTTGCGTGCGGCACGTGATGTTATTTTTTTAAAGGGGGGGGGGGGGGGGGGGGGTAACAAGTTGTTCTGCATGTGTTTTTTCTTGTATTCATTCTATTTTTAATTTATTGCAACGATGCTCACTACTTTCATTTCTGCTGTTTTTGAATTTAATTGTAAAAATGCAAGAGGTTGTTATACGTGTGGCTGCGAGGGAGACTGCTACAACATTTTTAGACTTTAAAATAATGCTAGTAAAAATAAACAAGAATAAAAACTATAATATGCAAGAAGAAGCTGTGATCTTCAGCCCTGAGTCGCTTCAGTCCTGCTTGAATCGGAGTCTCTAAAGACCTGAGATTGCGTCTTGTGAGTGAAGAAGGGAAAAGAGATTAGTGTAATGTGGGCTTTTGCGCTGCTCACATACAAAAGCTGCACAACAAGCCTTTTCCTTGTGACCCCCCCAACCCTTCACCCATTGTGATTGTATCAGGCCTTCCCAAGAGCAGACCCCAGCCTTGGAGGAAGCGACTCGAGCCAACGTGAGCAGCTGTAACAAAGATTTATATCGTGTGAGAAGATGCCCCAAAAAACAATCTGTTGATAAATGAGCAACAGTACGCTCATTAACAGAAAAAGATGGCTTATTTGTTTAAATCTCTACAATAAAATAACCTGACGATGAGCAACTAAATGCAAATAAAAGAACAGACACTTGTTGATTTGGCCACATTTGTTTAGACAGGCCTCAACAGGACCATGCTTTGTCTTTATTTCCAGCTTTATTCTGCAGAGAGAGAGAGAGTTAGTGTGTGAGCGCTCTTGGATGGAAACAAACGCTGATCACCTACTTGCATCATGGAGCAGCTACTGTGACATCTAAACCAGGCCAGAAAGTTATGGAAAAGAAAGGAGGTGCTGAGCCAGAAATCAAATTCTCAGCAGTTTTTCCTGTGGAAAACGCTAATGCACGGAGCCAAAAATAAATCAAAGTGACAAAGAGGGAGGAGGGATGGATGGTAAAGTTCTGATGAAGTTAACTATAGCATCTATTCAAGCCTTTTTGTTTCTTCTCTGAATCAGTTTTAACTTGGACGTGTCGTGAGGATTTGCTCTTAATGTACATGAGGAGAAAATGGCTTCGACTCCGACAACAAGCTTTCTTCTGGTCTCTGTCTTTATGCTGCTCTTTGTCCGTCTCTGTAATCCTTTCAAACACGCGCTGAGTAAATGGAAGGGGGGTGTTGGTGAAAAGACGATCTAAGAGCAGACTCTAATACTCTGCACAAATAATGATGTTAGTGAGCATGTTGCATCAGGTTCCTCTGATTTTTAATCAGAAGGTCAGACTTTTTTAGTTCAAATAATAGAATTTATTTTGTTTTTACTTCATTTTCTTCATGTCTTTTTTAACATTTAGCAGTAAAAAGAAGAATTGATGCTACCAGTCAGTTGTTTTTTTAAGCAGATCCATAATTTAACATTCACACTTTTGTTGGAAGCGTTGGAAACATTTCACTTGGTCTTGAGTTACACTTAAGGAACCTTCAGCTGCACATTCATAAGCAAAGCGAGCCGTAGTAATCCTAGCAACTCAGAGCTCGCGCACTGAAACCAAAGAAAGTGACGTCTGGGATAATCTCCATCTAGAGTGAGACTTTAAAAAAAACTGAAATTTGCTGAAATGACAGAGAGCTTGTGGTTTGGCTCAATAGTAAATTTCCCATGAGGCTCTCTGACAGTCGGACGGGACAGCCACTCTGGCACACGCCACCCACCCACATGCAAGATACTCACTCGCAAAGCAGAGTGGTGCTTTCTGCCGGGCATTATGGGTAAAAAACAACT
This sequence comes from Aphyosemion australe, assembly GCA_006937985.1. NCBI lineage: Eukaryota > Metazoa > Chordata > Actinopteri > Cyprinodontiformes > Nothobranchiidae > Aphyosemion > Aphyosemion australe. The sequence goes on from SSNS01000088.1 coordinate 1,605,104, forward strand.
GGAGGGAGCTTGTCTGCAGGGGGATGATTGACAGGTGGGCGAGGATGGGAGGGCGGGACCTGTCAAAGGAACAGCTAATGATTTTTTTTTATTTCTTCCACCCAGATAGGATAGATGATCATCTATAGATGATGTCAACATCTACAGATGAGCACTAATGCACAGATTTAACAAAAACAACTAATAAAAAGATGAATCGTGTTCTTTTATTGCATTTTCATGACCTTCTGAAGCATGACGTCATAATTTTACCATCATAAGTAACTTATTTGCAATAGTTGTTCACTGTCAAAGCCCATTTGTCAGCCCAGCTGCTGGAATAAAATCTAGTCATTCACATTCCTGAAAAGCATTTCGTCTTTTCTGCTTTTAAAGTTAGAGCCAAGTTTCATTCACAGCTCTTAAAGTCTAGACCTAAAAATAGTCAGGTGTTTAAATCTAACCAAACGCATACTTAGAATAAAAGATGAAGAGCCGATAACGAGGTTTCGGGACTCCCCCAACGTCCTTTTGGACGCATGTAGCTTGAACATTTACCGTCTCAGTTATACTTGTATGCAAAATCCTCAACTGGTGATGAAATGACACAACAAATCAGTTTTATCCATGGTACTATTTTCTGTCTTTCAGATCTACTTAAAGATTTTCAGCTGATTTGAATTAAAAATAAATAAAAAAAACCAACTTGAGTCAGCAAACCGTCAAGAAACCAAAAGTAGAAACAAAAATGCTTTTTAAACAGAAAAAAGGAGATGCAGTTTGACGTCACCAGCTCTTTTATGCACCGTGGTTTTGGTTTTACTTCAGCGAGAGGAGAGGCTTTGTGTTTGGTTAAGGGGTTGGCTTTGGGAAGTACAATGTTCCTCCTCATCCTGAGAAAAGCTAAATTTATTGGTTACCATCTGCAGGGTGGAGGAGTTTGGGTTGTGGCCAGGCCAAAGAAAGGCTTCTAATTAAACAGTCATCATTATCAACTTATGGTCAGCGATCGTCATCCCTAACACTGGTTCTCCACCATGAACATGGGACCATTGAGGCTTTTCTCAAGCCCGTAGTGGACTGAATTAGAATAAAAGAAACAGGAGAACATTTTTTTTCTTCTTCTTCTTCTCTTGGCAGAGCAAGCAGCGTGACGGTTGTGCTGTATCCTCTCAGGTTTAAACAATTATCCAACATCAGAGAAACCAGTAGAGCCTCAGCGCTGGCGCTTGCACCGCTGAGCTTCAGACCGCCGGTTTAAGGCATAGCCAAGTGTCACATGTAAGCAGAGCTTTCGATAATTTCAATTAGTGTAAGAGGGTGTGCCTGCAGTATCTGCATGGCTGCTGCTGGAGGTTGACAGCCCCTTAATATAGTATTTCATGGTTTGATGTGTGAGTGACACACAGGGGCTCCATGAGGATGGCAAAATGGTTTATTAGGACCTAATTAGAGCCCTGTGATTAAAGGGGAAGTGACTGTGATTAGGAAACCTGCAGATGATGTGGAAACATGGATGAATATTCAGGGGAGAGAAAACACTATGCATCAGCCCGTGGGTGTTTAGTGTGTGTTTTCAGAACATGGATCAACCGTGTTACGGTATCAGTTTTACAGCAGATCTCTGCAGAAGAGCTTTGCAGCCAAACGGGAACTCACATCTGATTTTCTTTTTAAATTCTCAAAATTGATGAGCAGCTCCTGCATCCTAAACACAGTAAAAAAGTGACCTTTTTAATAGTTTCAATCCAGCGTATGAGAGTGGATTTTTACAGCCAATTAAACGTGAAACCACGAGGAATGTTCTGCAAAGCCCGGCGTACTTTAGGAAGCTTAGAATCGTGCATTCTTGTGAATCTCACTGCTGTTTAATCAGAGAGATAAACGCTCCTGTTATTATCCAAGAGATTAGCATTGGACTTTATTTTTTTCTTTTCACCTCACAGGCCTCTAACTTTTCCAGATCGATGATAGCCACTGCTATTAAAAATCATTTCTGGGGAGGGTTCTGAAGGAAGCAGATTGGCAGCGGGGGGCCTGGCCATTTTTACAATTTCACAACTGACTTCCTTCTTAAAATGACACTGGCTTACCTGCCTATTACTCCCTTTGATTTCTCCAGTACATGCTTCTGCGCTCTGAGAGGTATTCATAATAAGCTTAAACTCCACCGGCTTCATTGCTAAAGGGCGCTTATCTCACTGCTATTCAAAAGAAAGAAGGCTAATATTTTTTCCAATTTCAACATTTTACTGTTTGGGGGCCCACATCCACATTTGGAGGGGAGATGGACACATATGGACATGCATGCACACATTACACACTAACATGCATGCACACACACGCGCGCGCACACACACATTCTGTTCATAGCTGTTTCTTTGGACATATGATTTTAGGTTATTTGAACGAGCTGCACATTTTACCAGGTTAGAAATCACATGATGCAACTGAGCAAATCTATGCATTTTTATCACGTTTTATCCACCGTGCACAATGACTCACATCTAAAAATATTGTAAGAAATTAGCATCATTTTTTTATTTCATGCAAAATTTTTCCTCTTTTATCAAACACTTTATTATTTGAATGATTGTATAAACAAATCAGACGTGCAACATTTTCATTTTTTTACCCATAAATGTCCCTAGCTTTATCATTCACACCTTTCTTATAATTTATTGTAAAACATACCTGAGGTGAGCAGCGGAGGCTCTTTGGCTCCTTATAAAATAAGGAGAAACGTGTTCAGAAGTGGAAAGGAAATGTTTTTCATGTGACCTGCCTGTCGTGCTTTTAACACCAAATTCAAGTTGCTATTATCTGGATAGCAGCTTCTAAAAACCTCTTCGTCCTGCTGTTTTGGAGCGCCACAAAGATACTTGGAGGTTGTCGGGATGGCGGCATGCAGCTAAATACTTGAGCAGAAAAAGCAAAACCTCAATTTAAACTAGAAATTGAACTCGCTTTATCTGAAGCGTTGAGTTTTTCTCGGCCTTCTTGCTGAGTTTCTCAGTTTTACCGCAGGTTGTGCCATGCTGTAATGGGTTCCCAGGACTTGATGAGAATATAATAACCACTTGACAATGTTTTCCTTACACCCCCCTCCCAATATGTGCTGGGTCCAGATACGTGGAATATACAGTCCTGCTCCTGATGTCAGTTGTTATTGCTGGATATGCAAACTTGTAAATTTCATAGTATTTTCCACAATCTACTGCGTGGAGTGCATTATGTCACAAAGCGCTCATTGTAGCTGGTTGGGTGTAGAGCATTTTCTCATTCTCTTGTTCTGTGCCCTGCTCGGCCACCTTCTGTGCTTCCAGTCCAGACTGCAGCTTTACTTTATGCCCGTTTCCTTTCTTTGTACTGCACTCAATGGACAATAGAGCTATATGGTTTCTCACATAGTGGATAAAATCACGCATTTAGAGGGCAAAGAATACCGGTTAGGTCTCTGGGTTTCCCCCATAATATTTGGTTCCATGCATGATGTAAGTTATAGCTTTATGCAAAGTTTCAATGCATTTTTATATAAATAGCCTTAAAATGATGAGACTAGTTGATAAAAGACTAAATTTTATTCCTTTCGTGAGTTACCGCCGTTTTAAAGTACAGTACAGTATGGAAGTGCTTCCTGATTTTTTTCCACTAATTAAATATTCCACTAACATACGCGGGCAAGAACCTCTTACCTTGTTTGACTTATTTATTGCCTGGCTGTAGAGGTAATTTGACCTTTCATTTCAAAGGCCCCCTTTCCGTAATCCAGAAAAGGAGTGCAAAACTCAATTAGAGCAGTGATCAGTGGTCCAAACACTACATTTGTTTCCAATGAGAAGACAAAAAAACAGATCCTTTCCTTCTGCATCTTTTTCCTGACTTCTGGCCCTTTGACCCCAGCGGGACAAAAAAAGGGGGTGTCAAGGTAAATCTAGGACTTAAAGAGTCAGAGGGAGAAGACGAGAAAAGGAAGAAAATAAGGGAGAAAGGAAAACGCTCTAGAGTTGCTGCCATGTCACTAAAGATTTGTGTCCTCCTCCTAAATCATTTCCCTCTTTAGAAGATTAGGAGGGCAGAAATATTCTCAAACTGATCATTCTCCCCTCCTCCAAAATGGGCTCATTTGCATTTACAAACACCGCTTTAATTGTGGGTTTCAAGAAAAGACAGATGACCTGCAAATAAACTGCAAAAACAGAGCTTGTAGTATTAATTGTATAAATGGCTGTTCAGGGGTAACGGGGGCAGAAGGAAGCACATGACCCCATCACTCTCAGATTTACACCTCGGCCACGTGCACTGCAAGAATCTGCTTTTTGTTTATATAATGCAATACAAACGCAATAATGCATAGCCGACCGAACAGCATATGTATTTCATGCAGGCTGAACATGAAAATAGTCTCCTACACCTATCTCCTGCATTAGCTTCTGGTAGAAAATAGACGATGAAACTCTAGGATTAGAAAATCCTGACAGATCTACGTCACACTGTCACTTAACATTCATGGACTCACCCATCTTGACTCACGACGGGGAAGGCTGTTGTTGGTTTAGCGTCCAGGAAACAGCAGAGAATGTCTAGTAGAAGCTAAACGTTAGCATTAGCAACTCCACCACACAGCAGGCTCCAGGCTTGTGTTATTTGTGGAGATAAAACATCAACGTTGCAGATAATACAGAGTCAGTAGTAGAGTCGTGTTGCTGTTAGCCAATCAGAAGAGAGATGTCCAAATATCAGGAAATAAGACTCCAGATCCTGCCGTCTGAAGCTCAGCTCTGATGAGGCTCACTTCTAGTTCCTGAAACAAGCGCACCAGAGCTTTTCTTCTTACAAGGCGTTCTTTCCTACTAGAGTCCACTGCAAATGTATTAAAAATATGACTAAGTTGATCTTTAAGTTCATGCCCATGTCCATTTATGACCATCCAGTTCTGTTATTAATAACCAAGTGATGCAGAAGTTTGACTTTTCCAACTTGGAAAAGTTACTTTTCCATTACCTTCCAGCTAAATGGAGTGTTTGTCAGCTAAATATTGTTTCTGCTTTTTGATAACGTCTGATCGTGAAACAAGACATTGTTGGAAGAGAACTCTATCAAATAGGCCATCCCCGCTTCCTCCCGCAAAACGAGAAAAAAGCTGAATAATTTGTGGACTCCAATTTCTCTTTATAACCTGATCATTTATGGATCAGTTGTTTTCTTTCTGGTTTAATTCACCATGTGATTGATTTTCAGTGCGGCAGCGTTGGAAAATATCCTCACTAAACCATGCCTGTAATGGGGGAATCATTTGAATACAGATGCTTACGGCTTTAGGCCTTGTAACTGGAAACAAGTCGGAGCCCGGAGACAATTGCAGGTTGATTATAATGCTTGTGACAGAAGTTGCAAGTCCTTTGTATGAGGCAGACGTATTTGCATCTAAATGCTTATTGTAGACATCTAAACAGCATAAAGACTGATTGTAAATGCCAGCTGTTTGGCTGTAGAGATAAAAAGAAAAGAATTTCAATAAGGAAAAATTGAGATGGAAATTTGGAAATTATTTTCAAACAGTGGAGCTGAAATCAATAATAAATAAATGGTGGTGTGTGTTGGTTGTATTATTTTTTATTAGATGTGTTTACACAGTCTCGTATGAACCTATTACAGTTAGAACTGGATGTTGATTCTCTACAATGGTTACTGCTGCAGGCTGTTTGATTATCTGCCACCTGAAACAATGTAACTCAACAAAAATGTGAATTTATAAGATTTTACATATTACACAGCTTTCCTGATATATTTGACTGCTTCCGTTGGATCATCTTGTATTTATCGATAACGCGTCGGTTCTTTCTCAGACATGTTTTCTTTGCATGCATGTAAGTGCAGCTATATGTGTGCATGTGCATGTCTGGTGCCCAAAGCAGAGTGATGCCCCTGCTGATTCTGCTCCTCCAGCTCTTTGTCCTGCAGCACTCAGTGTGTCTGCCTCCTCGGGAGACTGTCAGGCTTCTCTAGTGTGGCTCCACAAAGGCCCAGCCTCCTTTGAGGTGTTAAAAACTTCCATTTATGCATCTCCCTGGACAAAAAAAAAAAAAGCACCAAGCCCATTTGAGTCCAGTAGCAACACAGGCAGACATTGTGGCCACGCTTCTCTAGCACTCATTTCACAGATTCTAAAACCAGTATGTGGTGAACAGGATTTGAGGGGCTAAAGTGCCCCACGAGAGCCAGGCGATAAGAGGGGAGAAACGCCACCACGCAGTAAACTAGAAGATGGGTCCAGGAAAATAAACACATTACCTGGGAGATAGAGGGAGCAGGGTGTGTGTGTGTAGGGGGGGTGGTATGTTTTCATACCCCTGCCCCCCCAACGTACACACAAACACAAAGCCCCACACCGAATGAAAAAGAAACAAGGATAAGAAAGGGAAAGAAATGTGTGTGTATCACGGAAGTTAAGAAAAGAGGGCTTTCTCAGCGTGCCGAAAGACAAGCCTCTTCTGTGTTCTCTGTCTTCACAGCCTTTGGAGTAAAAGATATGTGAGAGGAAATAAAAGAGAAGTGATAGGTTGCACAGCAGCCTGTTAGGAACACTGGGGACTGAAAGCTGTCCGCCGTGGAGGAAAACATTCTCTCCGAGTCCAGCTGCTCTGTGCGAAAAAAGAAAAAGCACTTTTGCTCCTGTTGTTTGACACAAATAAAACGACGGATAATGTATTTGCAGTGAAAGGCCGGTCCCCTCCAGTAACCAAGCGCTCGGTAGAAAAGCTGACGCTCATAAGTGGGACTTTTTCTCCGTCGCTCTAATCTGACATCGCTGCACGTCAACTCTGGCAAAACGCGGGTCACTGTTTCAGTCTCCACAAAGATATTTTAACTGGAGTGACATGCTGGTAGTCATTCTTGACACGCTGGCGTGAAACGCTTTGTGAGTGTCTCTTCTGATGTATTTCAGTGTCAGGGCAGGATCAGCCAGAAGACAGGGGGGAGAAAAAAAGCAGACAGAGGAGGAAAGAAGAGGACAAGGGAGAGATTTGTAAGGTTGGGACAAGTATCAGTGTGCTGGAGCATGAAACAGCTGTTTGACCGTGTTTCCAACACCAAATAACTCAATACGGTAGTTTTTTTTGTAGAATTACCACTTGTCTTTCCAGCGATGCTCTCTCTGGTGGACTTTTTACTTGTGCATATCTGTCAAACCAACATGGAGTGTGCACATTTTATGTGTCAACAGTCCACCTGAACTCTGGCTGTTCGCTGACAAGCATGATCCTCTGGCTTCTGGCTTTGCTGATTACCAGGAAGTTGTTGTTTGATATTTCACAGATGCTGCTAATACAGAAAGAATTAACTCTGTGGAAGTGGATATTTAACAGGCAATTTCAGATGTTCAATTACGATATCAGACATTTCTGTGCATGCCAGAAGGTTCTGAGCGTCGTCTCGTCACCCTCAACACACCCCTACGCTTACCCTATTTCCCCCGGGACCACTGTTACAGCCCCATCTCATTGCATCCCAAAGTCCCCCGTGCAGTTTCCAGCCTGACTCTGCCGCTGCTGCTTCTGCAGAGATAACCATGCTGCATCCAGGTAGGGAGCAGCCTACTGATGGCATAGATTACTTCTATTGTCAAAATAACTAACTCTGCAGAATTCCTACTTTAGCGCGTTTGGACGAAGAGGAGAGTGAGGATTTGGGACGGAGGATTGGGAGGATATTTTTTAAACATGCTGCAGATCTGGACCAATTCCAATCAGGAGTTGAAGCATAAGTTTTGGCTTGCTCCTGCATATCCACACAGAACAACTTCAGCACACATGCACAGTATGCAGAAGGTGCATCAACACACAGACCTACTGTCCCCACATGTGGACATGTCTTAGATGAGCTCTGACTTAATACGAAAGCAACGAAGTGAATTTAGTCCAAACAAGCACCTCTCTGACCTCCTTTGAGCTGCATACAGCTGTGGAGATGTTTATTGATGCTGAGCTGATGTCACATGACAGATGGAGAAGACAGCTCTCTGTTATGTGAAGGGAAAATCAAATCAAGCGCATCCAGCAACGTACTTAAACACATACTTGGAATTTGAAGGTCTGCTTCATCTAAAACGTTAAGTCTTTAAAGAGGTCCTTACTGAGAAACTATATATCAAGAAATAAGACTCCAGATCCTGCCGTCTGAAGCTACTTTCTCCTGTGGCTGAATTCTCTGTGCTGAAACAAGTGCACCAGAGCTTTTTCCCCAGAGTGTGACTTACAAGGGATTCATTTCTACTAGAGACCACTGCACATGTATTAAAAATATGAGTGAAGGACCTCTTTAAGGTTCTCTACAAGAGGCTCAAGCTCCAAGTCCAACATCACAGTAATACTGATTATTACAATACAAACACTAGGAAACCGTGTCGTTCTAATCTATGATGGGTTAAAGTTCTGTAGGACCTGGTGGCTCAAAACATTGCAATACAATGAATTAGTGTGATTGTGTGTGTGTTTGACACATTTCAGGGTTGTAAATGAGGCTGTAATTGGAATGAAAGCTTTCAATGGAATCTCTCATTTCCAAGTGTTTCATGTGTGGGTGTACTTTTCTATATTACATACTGAAGACCAATGACACATTTTGTCACCTATAAAGTGAGGATGTTAGTTGCAAAGTGAGGACATTTTGCCTGGTCCTCACTTTTGTTACAATGTTACTGAGCTCTACTAGTTGGTTTTAGAGGTATGGAGTGAAGATTTAGTTATGGATTAGACCAGTAATGGTTATTGTTAGGGTTAGGCATAGTGCAGTGACTAGAATCAATCAATGGTCCTCACAAGTTTAGCAACACAAATATTTGTGTGTGTGTTTGCATGCGTGTGGACATGCATGCAAGTGTGTGTGTTTTTCGTGCATGTGGACATACATGCGTGTTTGTGTGTGTTCATGCATGTGTGTGTGCATGCATGTGGACATGCAGGTGCGTGTGTGTTTGCGTGCATATGGATATACATGCATGTTTGTGTGTGCATGCATGTGTGTGTGCATGCACATAGACATGCATGCTTGTGTGTGTGTATTTGTATGTATTACATACTGAAGACCATTTTCACTTTCCACTACAATGTGAGGACATTTTTCTGGTCCTCACTTTTTTTTAAATGCTTACCAGTTGGTTTTAGAGGTATGGTGTGAATTAGGTTTTTGTTGAGGTTAGGGTTAGGAATAGATCACCACTGGTTATGGTTATGGATAGGGTATGGGTTAGGCATAATACAGTCTTACAAATGAATGGAAGTCCTCACTATGGTAGAAAGATAAACATGTGTGCGTGTGTTTGCGTGCATGTGGACATGCGTTTGTGTGTGTATGTGTGTGTGTGTGTGTGTGTCGTTAAAGCAAGAGAAAATGCCACTCTTTGACAGAAATGCCACAGGTGGATGTGAGCTCTCTGTCTTTGTTCCTTTGATGTCAGCTGCATCAGTCTGTTCAGAGGTTTGTTACTGAGAGAAAATCTAAAGATTCTGGATTTTTAGTGCAGTGAGATTATTTCCATTGTCTGACACTCAAATAGTAACGTGACTGGTTTAATTTGTAAAAAAAAATGCTACTAATCATGATTGTTTAGTTTCATGGTTCTACATGCTGCTCCAATAATAGCCAGTCAACACTAAACCACAGGGTTCATCTGGTTTCTCTCATTATTCTGAATTAAAATCCTTTTGTGATTTTTTACCCTCCCACAGAAATAATTCACTTAAATAACCAGTGAATAAATAATACATCTCCACATGACTTATTTGCTTCATTGTTCTCAAATAGGATCAAATTATTGATTCAAAGGGTTGTAATAAAAACGCTCTCTGTGATCATATGAGTTTATTTAGATAAAGGAATCACTGAATTAGCAACATTTTATTAGTCTTTACTGGTGTTCATTTGTGAACTGAACTCTTACTGTATATCATTTAAATAAGAACACCTGCCATTACATCTATGATCAACTCCAATAGTGTTTTTTTCTTCCTTTGCTTCATAATTAAACCTTATACGAAATTCTATGAAATAAAGACTCAGATCTTGATTATTAAAGGTTATTTCTTGGATGAAAATGTTGGGAGCAACACACTGCTTTATGGTGCAGCTTTCAATTCAGCTAGGGTCACAGGGGTCCCCCTCTTTCCCATTGTCATGTCTAGCCTCAAGGCTGCCACATTCAGACCCGCCGTTCTACGTCTCTCTCTTCCCCCGCAGCCAACCGCACTACTCTCTTACAACAATCCACTGGTAGTCTATATATTTATCCGGTCTTGTTGTTGGTGGCTTATTGGCCCCAGCAATAGAAGACTGAGGTGCCATCAGTGACAGACCCGTTAAGCGTGACCTTAAACAAACCCTTGGCCTTGTTTAATTGGCAGTACTGAAGCGGACTAATTATATAAATCAGCTGGTAATGAGATCTTGGCTTATTGTGAAAAACAAGATAATGTGAGAAAATGAACATGAATGAGGTTGGAGCGTTTCCACCTCCTAGGATGTAAGATCATATAAATGAATGTTTCTCTCTGTTGTTATTGTTCTGTAATTTTGGGTTGATTTGAGTTTTATTCTTCTAAAATTGACATTTTTATTTTGTCCAATAAGTCTCTGTGAGACAAAAGGCCATTTTTACACCCATGTGTCCTGATACTAAGGTTTTCGACTGCTTTGTTCTGGGCTAAAACAGGAAGTAGCACTAAAATTAGACAGATAAAAATAAAGTAAGGTTAAAGTCATCAAATATTGAGAAGGAAATGATGCCAGTGAGTTGAAACAAATAAAGGAACCTGAACTGTTGTAGATAATTACAAAAAAACACAGTGGACTATTTGTACATTAGACTTTCTACAGGTGAAAGAATCTGATCACAAAACACACAAAGCACTGACAGAGCAATACAGTTTGATGATAATTAGCCTCCAGTGTAAAAACTGTTGCACACAAACATCCACAAATCATCCAACAAGAGGAAATGTCCTCATGGCCTCTGATGGATCATCAAAACATCATAAAAGCTACAATTCAGCTTCTGCTTTCCACTGATTGTTGAATGTGTGGTAAATAGAAACAGATCGATGAATTATTAAAGCCCAAATTTTCATTTCCAGATAACTCTACTGATAAAAATGATATCTCAGAGTGCTACAAAGTACCGATGGATCAGCTGGTGTGAGCGTTGCTCTCATTCCACCCTGCAGCTTTCTGGGTCTTTGTGCACTTCAACAGACGAGTGGAATCCAACACAGTATGGCCTCTAAATAAATGATCAGCAGGCAGCGCTTGATGAAAGATGGCAAAATTAAATAAAACAACAGTTACAAATAAAAACTATCAGTTAAGATGGCAAGACAGATTAATGAGGTAGAAGAGTTTAAAATGAGGAAAATACACACATTTTCTGTTGCAATCGCCTTGAAATGGTTTACTTCTGCAAGACATTTTATAGGGCATTTGTCACAAATAGCAAACCAACTCTTGTGCAAATTTTCTCACAAGTGCAGTTTAGTCACCAGGTGTTTTTATTTGTTTATAACTTATTCCCTGACATTTTTAGTGTTTTCCAGCCCCTTTCTAAATTCATTTCTCACACTAGTTTCACAAACACTGTGTATATTTAGAAAAAAAAAAGTTTGATCTTTCGAACATTTTCAAAATGAAACTAAAGCCGAACGAAGCTCAACGACCCACAAGAGGAAACTAGAAAGCCTTAAAAATCTTTTGAGACATTTTTGGAAACTTCCTCGCAAATGCTATTCACGATTTGCCGCCAACGGTCTCAGACCATGCACACTCGTAGTCATGTCTCCCACAAAATCAAGATATTTTTCTACGATTCGGCCTGCCATCCACACCAAAGTGACGATATATGCCACCAAAAATGATTATTTCAAAAATTGCGACCAAAGTGAAGATTTGCGAAATCTCCGTTGTCAGCATTTGCTTGTGGACGTAAATAACCGGGGTTGTAGGATTTGCAACGTCACTGCCTACGACATAAATACTCTAACATCACGTGTGATTTGTGTTTACACTTTTTTTACAACCTCAATTACTGCTCTGCGTAGAAGACCACAGGCGAAAGACGATGGTAAAGGGGGTTATTGCCACATAGTTTTTCCATGTGCAAAGAATGTTTTTCAGGAATAACACCAATGATTTCGGGAACTACTGCCACCTACAGGCTTGGCATGCCTATGAATGTGTTGCACAATGCCCAATTTTTTTTCCCTAAATGGGCGGGTAAGGATATTTGGTTTTATAAAATCCCGGCTACATGTGTACATGGCCTCAGTCCGGTGAGCTACTGTCTTAAAACCCTTTAAGCAACAGAGAGTCTGACCATCAACTAAAATTCATTGTGATCCAACTTTTATGTTCTCAGTCATTTGGAAAAAACATCCCTAATGATCAAATAATGCAAAACACCCCAGCTTTGTAAATTATGTGTTTTGCGCTCAATGTGGGCAATATTCCACACAAAGACACATCTAAAAATCTTATTTTTCTTCTGTTGCAGGTTTTTTACATGACTTCAACATCAGCCAACCAGTGATCGCTGGGAGCTGGGGATCAAGTCTTTCAGTTTTTGTAAGTATCCATTTGCCGCCTCAGCTGTCTCTGTCTTGCAGCATGTCTCCCACACCCCTGCTGACTTTCACCCACACTGAACACCTGCATTAAATGAGGTGGACAATTGGATGGGCTTACAATGCATGCACAATTAAACAGTTTCAGGTACAAAGTTACTGACACCTTTTGAAAATATTGGACCTAAATTTCTATTTTAGTTGTATTTTATTATTTAATTTGAATTATTATTTTTTTCTGTTTTTGCATTACTATTCCTTGTTTGTTGTGTGATTTGGTGTTTTTTTTGTTTTAAGTTAAATCACAATCTATTTTTTCATTTTACACTTTTAATGCAACTAATTGCCTAAAAAGATATTTAGATACTGACAGATGATTAAACAATGCACAATAATCCTGAGTACAATAGAAATACATATTTTTTAACCAGTACCTACATTTGAACATAATTAATAAGTGTTTAAGAGGTTGACTTGAAATTTCCAAAGCTGCCTGATATTCCAGTTGCCATGGAACGTGGCATTATACTTTAAAGCTACTGAATACGCCACAGCCCCCTCTGCCTAAATATTACTCCGACACTCTTTGTGCAGCTGCGGCTTGAGCAGAACCCGTAATGAAAATATATCTAAGATATTAAACAAATAAAAGCGTGAGGAACTTAGTTGATATTATTCTATTCTTCCAAATGTCATTGGTGATACCACGGGAATCATATTAATGTGACTGGCAAGCTCTTCAATAACAGCTGAGAGGCGTCTCCCTGAACTCAAAGTTCACGGCCATTTACCATTGTTTGATCATCCTGCATCACGTACCACGATGTCTTCTGCTCAGATGAATGTGCACCTGCCAGCCAGCGAGCCCTCTCTGAATAGACATTGTAAACATAAATATATATTAGAAAGAATGAAGCACATATTAGATGAGGTAAATTCCAGTTGAGGGTTAGGCTTTACAGTTTACAGCATTTAAATGACAATGGCAAATTTGGAGAAACAAATTAGCGTGAAACATTTTTTTCATGCTTCCTAATAACGTTCTAGTATAGCCTAACTATAAAATTATTGTGGAGATAAAAAAAAAGAAAAAAAAGTTGTTCTCTTGCATTTATCTATAAACTTCTGCCAATAGAACCTTTTGGACCGAAAGCAACTATTGGACCATCCGGTTGTCGGTCTCGCCAAACCGCCACACTTCCCTGGGTCCTCCATCATTACACACTCGTGTATTTAGCAGCAGAACACCACTGGTGTGAGAGGTTCTCCGCTCAATAATATCAGAGAAGGAGAAACAGCCGGCTGCTACCACTTCAACTTTAGGACAATCAGAATCAGAATCAGAATAGACTTTATTGTCGTTGTACAGGGTACAGCGAAATTGGAGTGCAACTCCATTTGGTGCAGGATAAAATCAACACAATCAATCAAATCATATTCAATCAAATAAATTTAAAATCAACAGTAATATGTGAAAAACATTTGAGTAGCAGCATTACAACAGCAATATGTACAAAATATAGAGTAGCAGCATGTCAGGTCCCTATTGTGTGCAGAATATTTGCATATTGAGTGAAACAGAGAGGCCATATAAATATTATTGCACTTTATCAATATTAGACAGTAAATGTGGGGTTCGGGTTAGCAGGTTCATCTGGTTTTGTGGTTGTTTGCTACGGTGATAGCTCTGGGAAAGAAGCTATCTCTGAATCTATTTGTCCTGGTTTTATGTGACCTGTACCGTTGGCCTGACGGTAACAGGTCACACAGATGGTTACTGGGGTGAGAGTGGTCTTCAATTATGTTGCTTGCTCTACTGAGGTGGCAATGTCCTCCAGGCTGGGCAGAGAGCAGCCAGTGATCTTCTGTGCTGTGCTGATGACTCTCTGCAGTACTTTCCTGTCTGCAGCTGAGCACCCTGTGTACCATGTTGTGATGCTGTACGCAAGGACGCTCTCTATGGTGGCTCTGTAGAACGTCACCAGCAGCCTCTCCTCCAGGTCGTTCCTCCTGAGCACTCGCAGGAAGTGGAGGCGCTGCTGGGCCTTTTTTACCACCGCTGTAGTATTTGCAGTCCAGGAGAGAAACTACCAGAGTCCCAAAAAAAGAAACACCATTTGAAGTCACGGACAACAAAAGACGTTTGGACCTAGAAAACGGTGACTGGTGTTTAGCGCTATCTCGTTTCCTCCGGCATCGTGGGTTTCCGGTTCCAGCAGAAGCGTCTCTGGGAAGATCCCCGAGGGGAGCGGTGAGTGCTCTGTGACCGTGTTTGCGTTCAAAACCTAGCTTAATGCAAATATTGAAAATCGCAAACAGAACTTTTGAAAAGCAGGAACCAAATCAGTTAGTGACAAATACTTTAAGCCAAAGTTCTTGAACTGTTTTTGTCACTTGTCAGTTTTTGTTACAGAAGACTTCTTTAGCACAACGCCCCAGTGGCTTAGCTGTGGTTGAGTCCTGCTTACATTTAGCTGCAACCAAATACAATCAAGAACCCGAGTATTTCTGACTCGCAGGTTTAATTAATCTCCAAATATGACAGGAAGTAATTGAGTTTGTGTTGCTTCTATAGCAGGGGTCCCCAATCCTGGTCCTCAAGGGCCGGTATCCAGCAGGTTTTAGTTGCAACTCTGCTTCAACACACCTGATTTCAATTAGCAAGTGATTAGCAGGCTTCAGCAGAGCTTGATGAGCTGCTGCACAGGTGATTCAACCACTGAATCAAGTGTGTTTGAGCAGAGAAACCACAAAACCTGCTGGATAGCGGCCCTCCAGGACCAGGATTGGGGACCCCTGTTCTATAGCATGCTTAATTACACTCATTCAGGCCCCATCTGGAGACACCTGAGAATGTGTTGAACCATCTGAATGGATACACTCTTTTGTTAATGTGCCATTTATCTAATAAGCCGCAGCCTCACAGCTTTTCAGCTCGGTATTGACGGAGCCACTGAAGGGATGTGGGGAGCCATTTTGTCAGAAATTAAATAAACAGCACTTCATCGTAAAATGAAAATGAATAACCTCTGAATGGTTGCTCTCGGTGCGTTATTCAACAAATGAGCCTCTTCAGTCCACTGACCCTTCAATGATTGTGGTCAACACGCCCAACAGAGATTGCTTGACTGCCTAACAATGATTTCAGTTTCATCAACCTCAATTACTCCAGTGGATCGCAGAGTTAAACTGGGCATTGATGCACCTAGACGTGCATCGGATCTATTTGCCTTTCCAGTGGATCATATTTGGAATTACTTGTGATAAACAACCTAACCTTTGAGTGAATTATTGTTGTTACTGGTTCAGTGGAGCTTAAGAAAAGATACTACAGATTTTTTATTTGTCCAGCTTCCCGTTTTCCTACTGTACTCCCCTCAAAAACACAGGAGCAGCAAGGATGCTATTAATCTTCTCGTCGCACCACAGCTGTAGAATGTAATGCATAACTAAAAGTCTGGTAAAACGAATTAACGATTTCAACCATGAGCTTCTCGCCCAAAACACCATGAATCGTCTCCAACCGATAATGCACCACGACCCCGGAGTGTGAAATCCCTGTTGCGTTCAGAGTAGCCAGTTAATTGATTCGCAAATTATTTAAAGTTTGTGGTGCCCGGGGGAGCACTGCGCTCTAATGACAGCCCATTTCAAGAAAGCTGCAAAAAAAAAAAAAACCTCCCGAGGCCGGATTGAGTTGCTTTGTATTGCTAAAACAATCTGATCCTTGGAATATGTCATGTTGTTGATCGGAGCAATAAACACGCAATTTTTAAGATATAGATTATAACTTTTGTTTTCTTTGAATCTGCTTTTGCAGGACTTTACTTAATTATTTTTTTTGTAAAAGCAACAGTCATCAAAGATTTAAGTCAGATGAATTCAGATAGAATTTAAAGGAGTGGATAAATAAATAAACTTTCATCAGGTGTTAAAATTGTAAAAATCTAAGTATTGTGGACAGTGAAAGTATTTCTTTCTAGAAATTAATGTTATTTATACAGTTTCTGCTCTTTGTGACTAAAATTTCCAGTCAAGTCTAATAAGGATTAGAGCTGCATTGACATTTGAAGGACATTAAGTAACACAGATGTATCTTTTGAACGTCTAAAACAGGAATCTAACTTAGCCAATAACAAATGTAGATGCTCTAAGTTTGCAAGCATCACCTGTGCAGATCAGTCTCATCTTCAGGTGTACACACCGTGCATTTTATTTCTTCCAAGCAGGAGATGTAAGACCTATGTGTTATTATCAAGAAGCCTCTAATCTGGACCCATTAGCAGATGCTGTCATTCAGACACACGGTGTTGGCCTGATTTAAATAAAATGAAATGAAGATAGTTGTTTCTGCTCCCTTGGCTTCACTCATTGCCATAAACATATGCTCCGTGCCCGCTTCTTTCCATCTTATTTATGACTTTAATTTGTTGTGTGGGCTGCACAAGAAATCAAATTTAATCCAATCCTCCCAGGGACCCTGTCATATAATAACATGGTAATTTCTGTGTATCCTTTTGAAAAATGAGGAAATTAATTCTTCCTGACATGTTCTAATTATTCCAGTGTGAACGGCGGATGGGATCCCCCCCACCCCCCACCCCCAAGCTCCCTAAGTGTCAGTTGCCGACGGGTGGCGAGGTGCTAATGCTGACCAGCAGCGCGTTTAATTTGAAACATGAGCAGACACCTTTCAACACACCTTCCTAATGTTGGAGTGGCTCACACAAATTAATTCACTACTCATCTGGCAACTCTGGCTGGAATAGGTGTGTGTGTCTGTGTGTGCGTTAGCATGCTCTGTGTGCTGTCTCTGTGTGTGTGTGTGTGTGTGTGCAAGTACTACAGTATAGGAAGAGCAAAGGTTCACATTAGTAAACATAAGGTGTGTGAATGCCTGTATCCTTCACAAAGTGTGTATGCATTCTGTCATTTGATGTTTGCTGGACCAAGTAACATTTCTTTGTGATGGTCTGGGGTTAGGGTTAGGGTTAGGGTTAGAGGGTTAGGGTTAGAGGCAGCTTGGTTCCTGCACTCCATCTCCTCTTCATTTGAAACATCAGCACAATAATAACACAAACAAATTTAGTTTATTTGAACTGTCAACACAGTCTTCCCCCTTTCAAATGGAAACCACAGTGTTTTAGAGGAATAAGCTTTACATTTCTATTTAGATAAAATAAAATATTTTTAATAGTTTTCTTTAGCTGCTGCAAACTCAAAAGTATCAAGAGGGAGCTTCAGACGAACCAGAAAGTACAAAAAAAATGTGATTGCAACTAAAACAAACAAATAGAATTGTGACAAATAGCTGTTTGCATGGAGCACATCTGCATATACATTCATCCTTAAGTGTGTACAGTAAAGAAGCAACTGAGACGAGGGGAGCAGAAAAGAATAAACACAATTAATAAAATTTGGAGTTGAGGTAAAACCGCAAAACTGTAGCTGATTAGGTACACGTTGTCTCTGGGTCACAGAGCAGCGCGCTCATAGCTGTGGTGTTGTGGCGTCATCCAAGAGAAGACTGCACGGCTTTGTGAGTGGTTGGTAGGTCGCGCTGTGACTCAGACAAGGGTGAGGTGTCTACAAGGCTGCCAGGCCCACAGGGATTAAAGTAAAGTACATCCCCCTAACCCCACCCCTGTCTACCCATGCCCTACAGGGCTAATCACTGCCATTTTGGATCCAGGCAGAGGGAGCAAATTCACTCTTCATCACTATGGAACATATGAGAAATAAGCCACCAGCTAGGCTGACACTGCACTGGCTCTGCTGAGCTTATTTCCTAGCTGAATTCATTGAATCGGTCCTGACAAGGACTCGACGTATCCTTCCCGAATGCAGAATTTTCTTCACATTTTTTTTGGGTGGGGGGGAATATATCAATTAACCTGGGAAGTCGTAACTGGTGCGAAGCGTGTAGCTAACTTCTGTGTCTCACTACGGGCTGTGCGCTATGTGAGCCTGTTAATGACTGAAGACTGAGAGCGCTGCCTCGTGCCAAGACCCACATGGCTGCTGGCGGTGCATTAAATCAGCAGTCAATTTGACTGGAAGTTTGAAATCTGGGCTAGGTTAAGGGTTGTGCTGAAGCCGTGTTAATAGCTAGCTTGTTGTCCATATGGTACTGCTTTAATAGAGCACATTTGTTGCAGATGGTGGGAGACTTGGTTAAGCAG
This sequence comes from Aphyosemion australe, assembly GCA_006937985.1. Classification (NCBI taxonomy): domain Eukaryota; kingdom Metazoa; phylum Chordata; class Actinopteri; order Cyprinodontiformes; family Nothobranchiidae; genus Aphyosemion; species Aphyosemion australe. Next base: position 1,623,876 of record SSNS01000088.1, read on the forward strand.
AGGCAGCTTTTGGCAGGGGCTGGTTCTTTGAAAGGGCTGCTGAGCTGCTCGTACCAGTTCAGGCCAACTTTGGGATCCTCCAAGTTTCTCTCTCATCAAAGTCTTCCCTTGAATTAGCCGAGCCCTAATTGACAAGGCTTATTATTTGTGCTCAGATAAAAACACTTTTTTATCCTCTTACTTTGGTCGTTTGCTCTCCAAACCAGACCTTTGCTTTTAAGTCTAAGTTCGGTTGTTTTTGATCACAGTGCAGAGAGCTGGAACAGCTGAGAAAACAACGATACAGAGAGTTAAAACAACAGGAGTTAAGGAATACGTCCTAACGTAGATTTTGTCCCGTCAGTCATGTAATGCATCATTTTCATTGAATTTCAGAGCAATTTTCTGTTTTTCTTTTACCTTTTCTTTCATATTTGCTTCAAGAGGAGAGCGGATTCGTGTTGAATTTTTGTTTTGGTTGGTGTTTGCCTGCAGTCTGAGCTCTTTGCACTCAGAGAAGTGAGGAGACACGCTTGAGGTGCTCTGCACTGTTTGACGGTTGTTTTCTCACGTTGTCACTGGCCTGGTGCGCTGTGGCATGGTGATGGTATTATGTGCGCTGGGCCCATCTGAGTGGAGAAAAGAGCAGAGCTGCAGTACCCCTGGCTGTGCCACTCCCCGCCTCCCCAGACACCTTATTGTGAGAAAAGTCTCGGCTGAGCCCTCTGGGCCTTGTGGAACCACTGCTTTGCTAAGTGCTGGCCAGACTGAAAGGCACAGTGTCCTTGGGCCCGGCTCATTCTTTCCATTTTCTCAAAGGCTTTGTCTCATAAGCTGTTCAAGAGAGAGGGGGGAAATGCCAAATTACACCCATGTCATGAAAACGTAAGGTTTTAAGAGTCGAGATGTCATGCATTTGTGTGTTTTTACTTTTGTGATTATGAAAGATTGTAATTAAAGTTGAATTTCAAAGAAAACAGTTTTTCTCATCAATGGTGGTAGAGGTGGTTTTGCGGCGTGGAATGTGCACTTATATTTATCTTTTGAACTTGAAAGTAATGAAACCAAAGAAGAAGACAGAGGAGAGATTAAATGTCAAGGTGAAACGTCTTACTATGATGACATATTTTTTTATAACTCATCATTTATCAGAAGCTGAATATCTTTATCAGGCTTCATGTGAGATCTGGGAGAAATTTAAATTCTGGCGAGTGAGAAAACTTCCTCTGACAAATTTGTTCCTCCAGACCCCTGCTTGTTTTTACCACTTAAAACAAAGCACATGCACGTCCCGATCAATTTTCAGCCAGTCTTAACACAATAAAAGTGTATATTACACAGACCAATAACATAATGGAAACCTGTTGGAAGTCAATTTTAGCCATGTGTCTCCAGTATTTTGTGGCTGAGGCTTCTGAACGACCCATACAAGTGGTGACATCATGACCACATCCTTTTGCCTCATTGGTGCTACGATTCCCAGCGGCCGGGCTCCTAGAAGCCGCAGCAGCCTCGCCACACATGGGCTGCAGCTGGACCACCGCTGGCTACTCCGAGCAGACTGGATCTGCGGTTACCGAGCTTGGATCCACGCGCGTATATATCTGCACACAGCAGCGGATAAAGGCTGTATGGAGATCAGTAGGCAGAGTTTATTGGATGCAAACATATCATCAGTGCAAACCGATGTTGTATGCAAATCCAATCCCTCGATGGAAAGAGGTATAATTAATGATGTCAGTTCATAAAGAGAGGATGGGTTCCAAGTCATATTTCTGCTTTAATTAAAGACATAAGATCTTGTATAAGAGGAAGATGTATAATCAGTGTTTTTCTCTTCTTATATTTCCTCTTTTCTTTTTATTTTCTCTCCTTCTTCCCATTCTCTCCTTGCTCTTCTTCTTGAATATTACTCATTTCTCATTAAAAAAAAAGTGTTCTCTGTGATTTTTTCCTGCCAGAAACCCCACACGCTGACATGGAGGGCTTTCTTCGTAGCAGCTTTTTACTGAGGTTAGTTTCATTTCCGTTGTTGCCATTTAGGATCACAGGTCGGGCAGGGGGTGGTAGCGGGCTCACGGGGGTTAATCTTCCTGACACATTGTTAGCTGTGGACTTTGTCCCACATGTGCGTGCAACCTTTCTGTGTGCGCATGCACATTAAAAAGAGGGTTCTCAAACATGGATTCTGGCTGTGTGCGTGCATGTGTGTGTGTGTGTGTGTGTGTGTGTGTGTGTGTGTGTATGTGTGGCTGAGAAGCATGCTCACCCTGGTAGCCTTGACTCAGACTGAAAGCACACATCAACAACTTGAGGGACACACACACGCACGCACGCACACACACACACGCACTCTGTCTTCACCCCTCCCTTTCCCTCATTTCACAGTTTTAACAGCCTGCAGGTCAGGCTCTCCGTGTCTTTCTACCGCATGGTCTCATCTGACCGCTCTCCTCATCTGCCCTGTCTTGCTAAACACCCTTATCAGGGATGTTAGGGTGAGGCAACTGCTGGTGCATCAGTGACGTGTTGTTCTGTTTCGTGTGTTTGTGTTCAACCAAATGCAAAGATTTCCCCTTTTTTAAAACAATCTTTACCCATCTTGTGTTTCTAATTAAACATTTGTGTTGTCATTATACATAGAAGTAAATAAGCAAGCTTATTTACCATTGGCTCCTTTCCTAGCCAGCCACCTTCTCCAGGCTCTAGTGTTGCTCCCTAATTAGGGCTGGCTCATTAAAAGCCACAGCAGCAGCATCTGCCTTTCAAAGCTGCTGTCAGCCAAACTTTACTAAAGCTAATGAATCCTCTTTGATTTCTTTTTCAAAAGGTCACTTATTTGATTAAATTAACAGCATTTTTTTCTCTCTCAGAACTGTTGGGGGCATTTTAAAAAGAAAGGACAATTTGATACCATTACTCCTGCTCGTCAAAACGTCCTTCAGGAATTCAATAGGAAGACGTCTTGCCTATTAGAAGTGATTTTAATTTTCTTTAGAATTCAAACAGATGGAATCCCACATTTATAACCTTAAAAGAAAAAAAGGGGAGAATAAAACAGCAAATTTAGTTCTGAAGGCAAATTAAATACTGCAAAATCATCCAGTCTGAGCTTGTTGCACAAGGACATTTTATTTTCATAGCTATGAGCTGAAAACAGTTCCCTTTTGTTCTAACTCTGCTGCACCGCCAGTTATCACTTAAAGAAAGTGTATTCACAAAAGCTTGGTATACTTACTGCAGTAAACAAATAAAATATCAACGTCTACAGAACTTGTTTTTCTTTTATGTTTCAGGGCATGGCACCAATTTATTTGGTGTGGAATAGCTACCACAGTCTGACAGTAGTTATTCAGGCAGACAGCATGTTACATTTTTGAAAGTGCACTGCCATTTGTGCTCTTATGGAGGTGGATGACATCGTTTAAGTCTCTCCACCTGTCGAAACAACTAACTGTCCAAAAGAAGAGCTGGATCCTGTAACGCTGCAGGATGAGGGTGGGATTGTGTAGCAGTTACTTATCTTTAAAAAAACTGCCTTTTTCTTCCTCATGAATGTGAAGAAGCTGCTGTTTATTCTGACTAAAACACATTATTGCAATACTAATGCGCCCCTTTTGTCGATGTCAGTTTTAATTAAAGGCAGCGGTAAAAGGACATTATGCACACTGACTGAGGATTAGACAATCGGACCAAGATTAAAGGCCGGCTTTGCTTCAGGGTTTGCCCTTCTGCTTTGATAAGACTTGTGTCCTGGAGTGGGCTGTGTGGTGGGGTGAAAATGGGTAAAAATAGGAATATGTCAGTTTCTTCCCAGGTTCTTTCTTTAAAGGTGAGGTTCACTGAGAAAACGTACAACACTTGGTCTTATTGAAATACGATAGGTCACTCTGATGGTGCGTTCAATTTACCTTGGAAGTCGGAACTCGGAACTAGGAATGACGTCACACCCGAGTTAACAGCGTTCTGGTTACCGTAGTCGGAGAAGTCAGAATTCCAATATGGCGGCGCCCTCAAAAACTGCTGTTTTGGTAGCTCTCAACGAACACAGACGACTAATAAACAACACCTTTAGTTTGTTCAGCTTAGAGATGCAAGTGCTGCACGTATCATTGATTTTAAACGCATTCTTATGTGTCTTGTAAAATAAATACATTTCAACCAAAATTTACTGTTGTCAATTGTTGTTGATACGGAGAGCTGCCACCTTGGATCTCGAGGTCGGAGTTCTGAAAAACTTCTGAGTTTCTGACTGGACGATCCGACTTTGCAGGGCGATTTATTTGATTTTTCCTACTCGGAAGTCGGGATTTCCGAGTTCTGAGGACAAATTGAACGCACCACAAGTTCCCCATGCAGGTTAAACGTGAAAATAGCCTTCTACTCCCATTTCCTGCTTTAGCCGCTGATAGAAAATAGACGAGAAAACGCTCAGGTCAGGAAAAGCCACACAGATCTACGTCACACTGAAAATTAGCGTTCATGCACTCACCCTTCTTGGCTCGCGACGGGGAAGGCTGTTGGTTTTATCAGCCAGGAAACAGCAGAGAACGTCTTGGTGAGTAGAAACTAACCGTTAGCATTAGCAACTTAACATGGCAGAACTGCTTCAGGCTTGTGTTATTTTTGGAGGTAAAAACTTTGCAGTGCAAACGGAGGCAGTGGAAGAGTTGCATTGCTGTTAGCCAATCAGAGGCGAGATGTCTGAATATCATGAATATTATTAAATAAGACTCTAAATCCTGCAGTTTTCTGGCCCGCATGCCTCTTACTTTTTGAAACAAGAGAGCCAGTGCTTTTTTTCCACAGAAAACGACTCATACGGCATTAATTTATAATGGAGAACACAGCAAATTTAGGGAAATAACAAGTGAATGTCCTCTTTAAACAATAGCTTAAATAGGGGATTTTTGAATACTCAAATCTGTTCAAATATCCAGCTGTTATTGTCGATTTTAATGCTGCGCTTCATATCTCTGTGGCTCAGCAGATGGAGTTTCATTAATGCACTGAGTCATGAGTTTGGTTTTGACTCATGAAGAGTCTTAGTAGTTATAAAAGCGCACATTTTCATTTTAAACAAATGCTTTCTCTTAATGAAGGATATTGTCACAGAAATGAATCAAACCCTTTGACTCGAGCTTTTGTTTCACTTTCTGGTTCAAACGCTTCAAGTTCTCAGAAGTTCTCAAAACTAAAAGTTTTCTATATGTCTATAATAGACCGTCATTCATGCTTGTTTGCTTCTCTTTGTTGATATGATGTGTTTTCACTTTAGATCAATTTTTTATAACACATTTTACAGCTTTTTGTCTGCACAGTCATAGCGTGTGGAAAAATGAGAGCGAGTGTGAGAGAAAAAGAGGAAGGAACCAAACGCAGACGTGAACAGAGAGATAAGGACAGAGAGAGAGAGAGAGAGAGAGAGAGAGAGAGAGAGAGAGAGAGAGAGAGAGAGAGAGAGAGAGAGAGAGAGAGAGAGAGAGAGAGAGAGAGAGACGTCTTCAGTGTACTCCCGGTGGGCAGGACCTCCCCCTGCATTTTCACCATTATTTGATGTAATGAAAGGAGAAAGTGTGTAACATTGAGATTGTTAATTAATTTAGTCTAACAAGATGAAGATAAATGAAACCCACTGAAGGTTGACTGGGCTAAAGGGGCCCACTTAGCATTCCTTCTGCCCTCAAGCCGCTCTTTCTCTTCTTTCCTTTAACAATGGAGCACAGCTGATAGCTGTTGGTACACCAAGTGTTCAACCTGCAACTGAAAATGTCCGTTTTTGACAAATAATCTTATCATTTCTCTTGATAGATCACTGTCTGTTCTTACTGTCTAAACAGACCAAACAGCTCTTTTAATCAAGATACTTTTGGAGTCCAGTTATGCATCCTGACATGTTTGAAAAACAATGTTGACATACGTATGAATGTGTTAGTCTTCCTTTTTGTGGATTCAGTCTAAGAAAGGAAATGTTGAGTTTACTTAACCAAGTCATGTCAACTTGTTCCTCTAAACCTAGTTGCTTAAATATAAAGAGTAATATACATTTACTTTTAAATTAATAACATATACACTCTTCACATTTGAATGGGTAAATGGTAAATGGCCTGTATTTGTATAGCACCTTCTAGGGTTCACAACGCAATCCGTCATTCAGCCATGCACACACATTCACACACTGGCAGGAGGGGACTGGGACAAAAATTTAGTCTCTGCTTATGCGGAAATTTCTCTGTCCCACCAGACCGTCAGAGCTGGGGGGGAGGGTGCTGCTGAAATTTCTCATTACCTTAGCTTGATCCTTTGATAGGGTGGGGGGTTGGTAGCGGACCGCACCGGCCCACATTGGGTAAACGGCCCACCAGGACGATGCCCAGTATGCCAGATGGCCAGTCCACCCCTGCACTGGTAGCAATGAGCTACAACATAGCCACAGCTGCCCTGGGGCACACTAATGGATGCCACTCCAACCACCAACAGGAGGCAAGGTGGCTTAAGTGTCTTGCCCAAGGACACTACTCCATACTGAGCTGAACTCGATCCCACAACCCTCCGGTTATGAGACGGGCACTTAACTCCTCTGCCACCCTGTCGAGTTTAGTACAATCATTTGACATAACTTAGCTAAGTAAATTCAACATTTAATTTCTTAGACAGTAGTTTTGAGTACTTGGAACGCTTCAAGGCATGGATACACATTGATGATTGCCGTATGAATGGCTCTTTTCCAGTGTGGCCTGAGGGAGGGGGGCTATTTGAATGGAAACACATACAAGGAAAAGCATAAAGGACATTTTCCTACAAAGCCAGACAGTTGTCTTCATCCACAAGCAAACCAGCAGTCAATCAAGCTCCTTGCTCAGTGGACACTTTATACAGGAATCTAAAGGCAGCACAGACCAATCATTATGACACTCATTCTTTGCTCTCTTCATTCTCAAGTCACCCACAATGGGTTGTTGATTGTATGGAAAACACCAGAACAATTATGTCCTCTGTTTTTGGTGGCAGCGCGGTGTTTTAAACAGCAATCCTCCATAATGGCCTCATTATTGTTATTCTTGGAGCAGGCCTCGGGAGTAAGAAGTAGCTGCTCGCGGTACGTCATTATTTCGTAAATTTCGATTAGCTCATCATGCTGTCTCCTGGCAAACAGAATCAAAGCTAATTAAAAGTGGGCGAGCGTTCTTGCCCAGGACTTAAAAGGTAGCACTCGATGGACTGTTAATATGAAAGAAATGGTGAAAAAAGAGGAGGATTAGAGCTGTTACCCTGGTAACTCCAACTTCCATCTGCAAGAGAACAATGAACTTGTGTTCTTATACCACCTATGCTATGAAAAAACAGAGCAGGGAAGGACTGAAAGGACAAGACCCTTTTGAACAGCAAAGTGGGATTCAGGTCTAATAGGCTCTTTGGCGCGGCTTGTTCAGCAAGACCACTGGGGGATGGAGGACCGCAGAGGTCCATGTGTAATCCTGGGACAGTAAAAATGGTCTAGACGTGTTACAATTAGCAGTTTGTCCTGAATTTGTGTTCCAGTTTCTTTTTGTGTGTCTGCTTAGAAAAGAAAACTTAAAACAAGAGAGATTATAATCGGTCACTCTGAGTTTTTCATGCAGGCTGAACATGAAAATAGTCTCCTACACCTATCTCCTGCATTAGCTTCTGATAGAAAATAGACGGTGAAACTCTAGGATTAGAAAATCCTGACAGATCTACGTCACACTGTCACTAAACATTCATGGACTCACCCATCTTGACTCATGACGGGGAAGGCTGTTGTTGGTTCAGCGTCCAGGAAACAGCAGAGAGCATCTCAGCTAGTAGAAGCTAACCGTTAGCATTAGCAACTCCACCACACAGCAGAACTCCTCCAGGCTTGTGTTATTAGTGGAGATAAAACATCAACGTTGCAGAACAAACAGAGTCAGTGGTAGAGTTGTGTTGCTGTTAGCCAATCAGAGGAGAGATGTCCAAATATCAGGACATAAGACTCCAAATCCTGTCGTGTTCAGCTCAACTCTGATGTGGCTCACTTCTAGTTCCTGGAACAGGTGCACCGGAGCTTTTCCCCCTTCAAGTACAACTTACAAGGCATTCATTCCTACTAGAGACCACTGCAAATGTATTGATACTATAAATATAGCTGATCTTTAACAATGCAGCTAATAAAAGATCACCTTGGGAAAACCCATGCCGTCACAGAGAAAATTGATTTGATGAAGATCAGCCTGAACCTTTACCTCTAACTGCATCATTTTTCACATATTAGACAAAGGCTTAAAACACAGATATATTGCTATAGCTTTAAATTCTAATTAAATGATTTCGTTGGCATTTTTAAAGAAACAGGTATGGGTTCATATGGTTAAAGAGCAGCTGAATAGAAGAGGATCGCTCCAGCTCTAAAACACTGCTGAGTTAGAATGATCCATGATTAGAGAGGAGCGGTATGTGTTTCTCTTTGAGTTTTATGTCCTTTATTACAGCTGCAAAACGTCTGCTCACATTAAGCATATTTATGACCAAGGCCAGCGTAACAGCAGCGCAGGTTAATGAATTTGGCATAACTAATTAAACGTTATAGAGGGACGAGTATGAATCCTGCGATCAGGACAGACGGCAGACAAAAGGGGGCAGAGAGGAAGATGAGTCTTCGGACTTTTCTGCACTTTTTCTTTTCCTTGATTCTTCCAGCGTCTAACACTTACAACAAATAAAACATGAGAGGTGAAGGTAGAAATAGCTCAGTGTAAGAGGTGAAACGGAGGACAGAAATGATCACGAATAACAGAGACTTCATACTTAACTATAGTTTTCACGCAATGATTTTTCATTTTTGTACCAAAATAAGTCAAGGCAATAACCAGAGAAGTTAATTCAAACCTTGTTGATTTAAAGCTTTAAATAATAGTTTGTTGAAATCATACTCATCCCTAATGTACACCTCCCAAGAGCGGCGTATGATTATGGATCAATGTTCGGAAAAGATGAGGATCTGGGACACCTAGTGGTATATCTGTATATTGCAACAAAACAAAATCTCTAAATCTTCCATTTTAACTATTAAGGAGAAAATTTAATCAGGATCAAACTTATCCAATATATGAGAATTCTAACTGTTAAAGAAGTGCTTCAGTTTTCAGTTGTGTTTTCGAGTTTTAACATGCAAATGGATTACAGAGACATGTTGGATGCTTGTTTTAGTATTAGTTAGATTATTTTCTCTTCTGTTCATGCCGATGTGGCTCTGTTTAACTCCGAATGTTCCTGCAACCCTCTCGTCCTCTGTTTCACTCTGACTACACACCATGTCTGACATACTCTCCCTGAGAGCTAAGCCTTTCAATTTAGATTTCAATTATCATGTTAGTTTTGTGATTAGACTTTAGTCCTCCAGGAATCAGACCTCTTTGCTCCTCTCTATTCCACTTCCCCTGCAATCACATCCCATCTGATGAATTGCGCATATAATTACGGAAGTTATTGAATATGCAGATCACTGCTGACTCTTGGTGTGCAGTTCATAATGCATCAACTCTAACTGTATCAAACAACGGTCTCTGATAAGAAAAAACACTCTTAAAATGAGATGGGTAATGTATGATATTCATCAGATAACAGAGAAGTGGGAACCAAAACAAAGGCTGTTACACGTGTGTGTGTGTGTGTGTGTGTGTATTGCCTAAACAGGGACAGCTCAGACCAGTCCGAGCAGCCAGCTGGCCAGTACACAAGGTGTTTTTAAATCAAGCAAAATTAGGTATTTCCCCACGTTACAGTATGTTGCTACCATCATACTCGCCATCCCATGATGCAATTCCTCGGAGGCTTTCAACAGAGGGAGTGAAGCACTTAACAGGCACACCCACAGGACAAGGATGTGGGAAATGTTTAAACTTTTGATAGCTTTTAGAGAGCTTTTTCTTGAAAATCTGGCATGCAGGCCAGCAGACTGAATGTTTCTGCTGCTAACGCTTCGGGTTTTGCACTAAAAATATTTGGGTTTTGTTGAATCTTCTTAATAGATCCTAAAAAATTGCCGTTTTCATTCCACGTGAAGCTGGTCTTCCAGGATTACAGTTTCACTAACAATAGTGGGAATGTGAAGAGACCAAGTTCTGTATTTTTAACTTTAGTGATGCAGCTGCCATTTATAGCTGCCCTGTTGACACCAGAGAGACTGTACATCATCTGCAGAGCACAAGTATACAAACAAATGCAGGGCTGCCTGTAATATCACATTATACACTTGTTGAAAAAAGCATTCGTGGATTCAAATGAGCAGCTTAACCTGTGTTAAACTTTGTGAAAGTCAGTCACCACAGAGCAGATTGGGATCCAACTAGAGGCAGAGGCATCGACAGAATGCTGACCAAGTGAATTATTTACTAAAGTCACCGCTGAAATTGGACTAAATTTTACTGTAAAAAGTGTGCCGCAAGTGCACCGACCTTTTGTCAAGTTTCATCTATTGTTTGCAGAAAGGTTACGTACTCCGCAGGCTGTGAACGACACATCTGCTACCTTCAGGTCAGTGGAGAGCGGATCCACAGTCAGGGTTATGGCTGTGTGTGTGTGTGTGTGTGTGTGTGCGTGTGTGTGTGTGATGAGGTCGTGCTTAGCTACAGTTCCTATCCTCATAACAAATATTTGTCTGTCCTTCACTCTCTATTTGTCTTCTATTCTGTCTGCTTTGTTTATTGAGACTTATCTCAGGAGGATTGACAAAGTTTCCAGAAAGTGTTACATAATGTCTCTTTGTACAAGCTGCACATTTCCTGTTACTTTATTTAAAAAATTAATGTTTGTAGATTAAGATTTATGCGTAACACTTTACAATAAGGGTCCCTTTATTAACGTTACTTAGTGCATTATTAAGCATTAATAAAGTATTAAATAAAGCATTAACTGCTGCTTAACAATATTAAGTAATGCATTACTAAGCAGACACCCCCCTGTACTTTTATCCTAACCTTAAGGACACTTAATAGTTAACAATAATGATAACGTTAATAAAGGGACCCCTTATTTATTAATGCTTAATAATGCACTAAATAACGTTAGTAAAGGGACCCTTATTGTAAAGTGTTCCCGATTTATGCTCCTACATTTATTTTTAATGTCTGAATCAATTAATACATATTTGATTGATTAGATTATACATGAGGAAATTTACAAACATTTTTTAAAGCCTTTAATTCGTTTTATTAGACTAAAAAGTAGATTTTTAGGGATGATTGTTTTTGTTTTTATTTATTTATTTTTTTTTTTGAAAGGGGTCCATGCTAAAAAAAACAGAAGAATGGTTTGAGATGACCAAATTATTTCCGTCTAGCCCAGGGAGTGAAGTGAAGCGAGCTGCATCCCTGCTCCGTAGTCAGCTGAGGCTGAAGCATAATGAGTGTGGTGGCAGGAAACCACAACAGAGCCGGGGAAGGAGGCTGCCTGAGAACCAGAGGCCTGTGGCCCACTTCCAAACACACACACACACACACACACACACACACACACACACACACACACACACACACACACACACACACACACACACACACACACACACACACACACACACGTCCTGCTGCACACTTGTGGCTTTATAAGAAAGCAATTTTGTTTTGGAACCGTGTCGTGGTGCATGTGTCGTCCGTGCAAACCAGGAAAAAGACATAAAAATCAAAAAGGTATTCATAAACACACTCGTCCCTTTAAAACCACAGAAACCTACTTACAGCTGAGTTTAATTTTAGCATTTCTTTCATACTTTTCTAAATAAATTCAACACCTTTAGCTGCGGACAAATGCAGCGAGGACTTGATGTGTGGGAGCAGCCGACTGTTGAGACGTTTTGTGTTCCAGTCAGCATTTAATCCACTACAGCGCCCGTCCGGTTCCTCAGCCTGGAAATACAGCACATTTTTCTGTTCGGCCATGTCTGTCAGCTCTCTGATTTTATTAGCGCTATGTTTCACATTCATTTACTCAGGTTTCCTCAGCGCCGCTCAATGAATGAAACCATTTCAGCATCGCTGAAACAGCAGCGTGTACATGGATTCTGTGAACCAAATTTGGGGGCAATTACTCAGATCAGTGGCCGCAGCAACTGGTTTTACTCTTCAGATCTCTTTTCTTTGCCCGGCTCTCTTTCTTCCTGTATCAGGTGTCAATCACACACGGTGAGTTTTAACCACCACCAAACAGAGCCGGCTACCACGCCGTTCATTTGGTTCCTTCGCTTTTGCCAGGCTCCTTCTGACCTGTCAGACTGACACACACTGTTGCCCATGCTTTCTATTCAGCCGGGGCAAATTAATTGGTTTCAGCAGTTTAAATCAGCAATCAATGTCAGTTTCCCAACATAATAAGCTTTAATCATAAATCTTTGAGGTGTGGCTCGCCTGACCCCTATTCATCATGGCTCAGCTAGATGGCCTCATCTGGGTGGAGCAAATGAACTAGCCCTGTTTAGATTTTCCAATTGGTGTGTCACATGAAAGGTGGCTTCTCTCTACACACCCCAACTCCATCCTGGATCTTCAACTCGTAACTCTAAAACTACATGAGGGGTAATAAATGAAAAATGGAAAAATGTCCAGTTGTTTCATAGGATGATGTGTACGTTTCATTTGTATGAGTGTTAATGCCACAATTTACAGTTAGAAGCAGGAAAAATGGGATAAATCAAAAACAACAGCTTAACTATAGCAAAATTAAAGGTTGAATATGGAACACGAACACCAAAGTGACATCTAGTGTGTGGAGGTTGTAGTTGCAACAACAGCGTACCTATCCATGAGAAAATTTGCCATTTCTGCGTGCGTTTTGATGCCGTGAAATTTTTTTATTTGGGTCCATCTGTTGTAGGCTTTACCTAAACTCACTCTGGTTTTAGATCTTTTATGGTCGCTCCTCTTCTGAGAAGGATAACGACATCTTCTGGGCTCAGAAGCAGCTGCTTGACATGCAGAGTACACCATTTTCCACAGGGCCAGCCTCACTGTGCTGAGCGGACTGTTTACCGTATTTGGAAGCCCGCAATGGTGCCCTCTAGTGGCTGGGAGATGTAAACATAAACCCATGTCATGCCCGTCAAAATAAATATTTGATTATTTTTTTTATTAAAATATAGCTTTTAGGGGAAATTCTGTACCTTCATTCTCTAAACGACCCGTGAAGGAATTATTTCTTTTTAAATATAGCTTTTTATTCAATTGTTCCATATTCAACCTTTAAGGGTAATTTCTTTACATTTCTAACTAAAATAAAAACAATAGAAAAAAACAGCTTTTCTACTTTTTAGAAGTTATATCAAAAAGAGGATTTTTATATTCTGTATATAAAGGTAACCCTGGGTCACATGAGCGGTTTGACACTTTAGCTGTAAATAAAAGCTTCTGTTAGAGACCAATTATTAAGGTCTGAAACAACTTTTCCTAATTAAATAAGAGTCAGTCAACAAGGCAAAGCCTTTCCAGCTATAATATTTAATTTAAGTCCTGAGAATTTGGCTGAAATGATTTTAGCTCATTAGCATTTTCTTCTTTTTGTTTTCATGCTCTTAAAATGTCTTTGTCTCTTTTACAATCATCATGGCTGTGTTTGGATTTGAGATGCATCCTGTAACTTCTGTGCCAGCTCATCTATTCACTTTTTTTTTTTGGCGACTGTAACAGATATTCCACTGGGGTTTGTTGAAATTCATTCTTCACCTCACAGAGGAACTTAACTTTATAAATGACACAACGGACCTGGGCTGAATGGGGCTTTGTTTAAAGTAAAAAAAAAAGAAAAACGGCGCCGCGCTCTATATGTCATCTGTCACCGCCGCTTTTCTTTCCTTCAACAATGCTCGATTGTTTCCACGAAGATTTTGGGTCGCATGAACAGATGATTTCTGTATATTAAGTTCCTGCCAAATTCCGATCTCTGTTTTCCTTCTTTGGCTCACAAAGGCCTCATAACTTTTTTGTCAACTATGAGGCAAACCACAAAGCTCCACTGTTGCTCATGAAACAGGGCAGTGTTGCTCGATGGCTCGACTTGCTGTGAGACTTACTTAAGTGCTTCAGTAGCAACTGATGGCTTATTTAGCAACACGCCTTCCAGAAGAAAGAGAAACTTAAAGCCGTACTATGCAACTTTTTCATATTTTTAAATCATGTTCTTGAGCCAGTTTGTGCTAAAATGATCCTTTACAGGGTTAATGAAATGTCACTCAGACCCTCTGCACTCAGGTCCCTGTTGGACTTAGTAAAGTGGAGCTGACATGCCGGGTGCTGCAGTCTGCTTCCAGCATGTTTCCTGCATGTTTTAGATCATGAACACAGCTGATTTGTTTGATTTAGTGATGAACCGCTCCTGTAGACACTAATGAAGGCTGAGGAGACATTTCAGCAGTTAGATTAAGGTGTTAAAAAGACGAACGCACAGCGAGGAGATAAGTTTCACTTTTGCTTTCACTAACGAACACTAGGGGGTGCTAAAAGCAAGCCAAAACTGCAAAGTGTGCATTTTAAAATGGGCTAATAAAATTGTCCTCTGGTGTTAGCAGAGAATAACTCTACAGGAAAATCTCAAGTTGAGAACTAGTTTAGGCGTCAATTCTTTATTTTGGAGAAAACTCAGATGCTGTTATGCCTTTAAAACATGCGAGTGTTGCAGGGGACTGAGAAAGGAGGAGGTATAGGAAGTATTTAGTGTTTGAGTGCTCATCGACCCTTCCCGATTAGACAGAGACTTTGAAGCACTCTCGCACCTGCATCAGACTTTACCTTGGTTCGGGGTGATGAGGAGCGCGGCGAGGACACCTACCATGGCGTCTCTGCAGCTGCACAAGGGTTTAAAGTGAGATACAAGGCAGCTCCTCCAGCAACATATTATTGCAAATAATTTGCCCTGCAAAGTAATTATCAATGCTCTGCTCAATATGTAAAGTGTGCACTTCAGGTGGCTTGCTTAATTTGCTCTGGGTGGCTATCATTGGAGTGTGGTTTTTAACCGTGGCAGCCGCAGCGGTTTCTAATGGAGATGGTACCAGGAGAGAATGTGAAGTGAAGCTGAAGTGCCGCTGTAATTGAGTTGACTTTTTGCAGGGGAAGGTCAACAATAATGGAGCAACAATTTAAACAAATTCATTTAGACAAGTCTCCTGTCTCTGCGAGCTGGTTGAAACTGTCCTTTCTCAGCCTTTTGCTGTGTTTTAATTTTCACTTGAGGGATTGAAATAAGTTTGCACACCAGGCTGACGGGTAAAAAGCAGCTCTCTTTTATTCCAGCGTGCTTTGAAATCGCAGGCGTTGCACAATAGGCAAACGTGTGCTAGCCTGCACGCCGTGTGAGCAGGTGAAAAAAGCCGCCGCGCGCTGTACACAGCCTGCATCATGAGTCGATTATGTATCCAGAAACCTGGCTGCTGCACAGCATGGCACAATTACAATGGAGGGTGATAATTTAATTGTGCTAAACGGTGGATTCTGTGTCAGTGCTCCTCCAGCTGGGAGCTGTCAGGTAGTTTTATCTCATTATGGCAGGTGAAGAACCCAGAGGAACCCTACCATGACACCTGTTAGAACACGAGGAACCCCTGAAGGGAAACACACAGATGATTTTCCCACTATCTGACTCACTCATTCTCTCACACACACACACAGATGTACACACACACACATGCACGCACGCACGGCGTAGGATCTTTATGGCACTCCACCTCACTTTAAAAGATTAGCTTTTTCTGCCTTTTATTTATTGTTAGTTTTATTGAAGGTATGTGCTCCAGCGTTGACTGGAGTCATATTTCTGCACATTTTGAAGCTGCGCAGAAAAAAAGAAAGAAAGAAAAACACTGAACTGGTTCAATAAGAATGACTTCTTAAAAATACTCATTTATACGTGTATTTTTTATTTTATTTTGCCTTTTTGGATAAAACATAAAGAATCAGAGCAGCAAACTTCAGTTATTTGCTCCACACAGATGATTTTATTCATCTTCAATCAATTTTGATTTCCACATTTTTGAAAAAGTCAGAAGCAACTTTATTCACTCAAACTAACAAAGATACTCTTGCATCTTTTATCAGAGGAGCTCTCACACAAGAATGCATACTTTGCTCTTTCACAGATCAGCGTCTTCTTCATACATCAGTTTTTATGTTTAATCCTCTGATCTGATGATAATACGTGAACACGGGGGCTTGTGATCCTAAGACATCAGCACTGACCCAGACAAGTGTGTGGGGTGTGTGTGTGTGTGTGTGTGTGTGTGGGTGGGGGGGGGGTGACGGTGTGGAGTTACTCATCACCATTGTCTATAAAAGGTAAACAGTGTGAAAGAGCAGATCCAGCGGCTGAAAGCTGGTCAGACCCTTTTATGATGAAAGAGGAAATGGGATAGCCGGGGACACATGGCCCGGCAGTCACAAGACCCCCCTGAGACGCGCGGCGCGCAGGCAGCACCCCCTCTAATACTCACCAATTAGGCAGAGGTTGTTTTGCACGATGATGAAACATTATCTCGGGGAACAATTCATGACTCAAAGCATTCCAGGCCATCTGAGCCCGCACGGCTGGAGAACTCAAGTCCTAATCCTTCAAATGTGCGCAATATTGTCAGCTATAAATAGAGCACGCTGCTGTTTTATCTGACCCTGTCTCATCTCAGCTCCACGTCTTCAAAGTGACTCGGGCTTTGTCTTAAGGAAGAAGGACAAACACTCTTGGTTCCCTTTCATAGTAAAACTTGACAGAAGGAAGCGTATTAGCTACCTGATCTGTGTTTTATTTTATAAAGAAGAATCTGAGCCTATTTTCTTGCTAAACTGATTCAATTATTAATGTGAGTAAAGTTATTTGAAGAATACTCTGCCGTTGTACAAACAGGGTTGTTTTGTTCTGATGTTATTTTGCAAGCATGGAGGCCGAGAGTGTAAACAGTGCTATTCCATCAGAAAATATGATCAAATTCCACATGCTTCAACTGAATTCTGCTCCCCTTTTTCGTTTTTTTGCGCCTCATCAAAGGTCTTTGTTGTGTCAGCGCCGATCCATGACACACACACACACACACACACACAAACACACACACTCGCTCTCCTTTAGATCTCAGAGTTGTGTGATCCTAAATATGAGGAATAAAATACTGTACGGCTGCCCTCAGATATTTTCAGAGAATTATTGCCACACTTCCCCTTTTCCCTTTCAATAATATGAGGTAGTATTGTATGGGGCTTGTCAGAAATGGGGGGTGGGGCAGAAGGATTTCTCTGCACTCTTTAGCTGCCTGAGCGCAGCCCTCCCAGCGCTGCTAATAAATTATTAACTCCTGCTGACAAATACTGTTATGGAGCCTGCTGCAGATCTGTTGCATTCTTTAACAAGATTGCTGTAGACACATGTTACAGGAGGATGGAGTCTCCACTGCTCCCTGTCTCCTCTTCTCTCTCCTCGTCTATCGTCTCCTCTCGCTCACGCCTCAGCAGCTTGACTGATGGCTGGAGACCAAAGTAAAAGTGCCTCAGAGACTGAATATTTTAGTGGTTAAAATAATACCACTTGATTTAGTGTGTAATACAAAAGCAGTGCTTTGTTTCGCGCTCACACTCCACTGAAGACGAGGTGCTTGTTTCGCTTCAGGCTCAAGCTTTTTGGGAGCATGAATAAAAAATACGTTAAATTCTACACAATCGGCCCATACACACACACACACAGACACACACACACACACACACACACACACACACACACACACACACACACACACACACACACACACACACACACACACACACCACTTACATTCATGCCCTGAACTTTGCTCCGACTCTTGATATTCAATTAACAGAACATGATTTGGAGCTCGGCTTCTATTTGATATAATTGCAGGAAACAATTTAATGGCTGATTAAAATTGAGGACCAAGTCCTACTAAAAACACAGCCGACAACACTCGGAGAGACAGACAGGCAGGCGAGTAGACGACACACAGAGTCACCCTCCTATTCTGTTGATATAAAATCTCTGCTTTAACTTCTTTTCCAAATATTGTTTTATTTTCTCACTTTGTCTTAAATCATACTTTACACTAGTGCAGAAGTGCAAGGACGCCTTCAGCACCACATTGTGCCTCAGCCCTGAGGACCCCGCCCCCTATCCTCACCAACAGTCTAAGGGTGGACCTAAAGTGCTGCCCCCTGTGGATATATCCAGAGTAAGGGGTGGATGTGGACTGGAAATTAGACAAACTGTAGCAGTAAAGACTTTGCTCTGCAGGTTGGTCTAGCCACGCTCCATTGTAGCCTCAGCAGGTCTACTATTGGCTTGGCTAAGTGTAGGCTGGGCCAATCACAGCGCTCTATGTTTGTAATGAGACGTTGGGTGGGCTTAGCACCGTTATGGCAGAGCGTGTTTTTTTTATGATGATGGCAGGAGAAAAAGAAGTGATGGAGCAGAACAACAAATATGGCGGCGGCACAGGAATGGTGCGTGTTTGAAACAGCTATGGCTTCAACTTTGGACAATTTAGACTTGGGCCTTTCTTCTTCTTCTTGTCCTTTGACAGTGTACGGCGGACTGTCTTGTTGACTTTTTTCTGCAGCGATGAATATGTCACATTTTTTGTTGCTGTGATTGGTCCTAGTGCTGTCCAATTAGCCTTTTGCCGGCCTCGCCCCCCTTAGTTACTGTTGCTATGTCCGACAATAAGTGGATCAAATACTGCAGCTCGACAGATTGCAGCGATGGAAAGAAGTAGACAGATGCATGTCAGCGACATTTTTTGGAGCAATTCCTCCTCAATATCAACCAGATCGAGGCAAAAAGGGTTACAGTATGCAGTGGAGGGATATATTAGTGTCGGCTCCGCTGAGCGAAGCGTAGCAGGGAACAAGGAGTTGGGAGAACAGCAGAAGGCGGCGTTCGGGGACGCGTGGATCCGAGGAGCGGTGGTGGGGATGCGGTGTCCCTGTGAGCTGTCAGATGATCTGAGCTGCAGACAGCTCTAACGGAGAAAAGCTCCCGGCGCTCTGCATCGCTCTAGTTTATCATCTCAGCTGGTTCTGTTAACAAAAAGAAACTTATGCCCGTGTTTACTTTCATTTTCAATACCACACTTGCAACTTCAGAGTGGCGGTCCGGTCCCTGTTGGACCGTAAAGTGTAAAGTGAAGCTGACATGCCTGGTGCTGCAGTCTGCTTCCAGCATGTTTCCTGCATGTTTTAGATCATGAACACAGCTGATTTGTTTGATTTAGTGATGAACCGCTCCTGTAGACACTAATGAAGGCTGAGGAGACATTTCATCAGTTAGATTAAGGTGTTAAAAAGATGAACGCACAGCGAGGAGATAAGTTTCACTTTTGCTTTCACTAACAAACACTAGGGGGTGCTAAAAGCAAGACAACACTGCATCGTGTCCCTTTAACTTTGGTCGATTTAGACTTTTTTTCTTAATTTTCTTTTTCTTGGTCTTCTTCAACGGTGTATGGCAGACTGCCCCGTTGACTGATTTCTGTTGCTATGAATATGTTACGTTGTTAGTTGCTCTGATTGGTCCTAGTGCTGTCCAACTGTGTGCAGAGACAGTTTGAAAGACAACCGTAGTATTCCGCCCCTAAGACTGAGCTCTCTCAGTCATGGCTAGACTATAGGCTGGGGTGGATGGCGAGTACACAAACCCTTAATAATAAGTTGCATGGATAAACATACCCGTGACCACCTTTTTACCTTTCCTAAACACACAGACACTTATTGTCCGAAGAAGACTGAGCTCTCAGGTTTTAATGGTCATCATCCTCCAGCAGAGAAAAAGGAAACAGCAACAGCTCTGGGAACAAAGCAGATTAAGAGCTAAATATTCTCCTGCTCCCTTTTCCCACTTCACATCCTAGGAAGGTCATATCATTCCCTTTTTAATTTAATACCAAATGCATAATTAGATTTCCCTGTGCAGTGTTTAATTTCATTCATTGTAACACACAGCATGAGTGCAGCCTCATTAATTGTGAGAAAACAGTGGAATTGGTTGTATTAATTGTATGCTGAGAAAAGATGGGTTGTTAAAAAAATAGATTAAAAATACAGAAATTAGAATAAAAATTGGTTTTCTTTGCACCTGATTAGTCAAGTGCACTCTTCACTGTAATATTCATGAAAGCGTTTGATAGGTTTGTAAAAGCAGTCCTGACTTTTTGGTTCAGGATCCTTCAGTTGCATTTGTTTGTCTGCAGGGACCAAGACGTTATTCATTTTCTAATTTGTTTAGTGAAAACAGAAGAAGTGTACGTTTGCGGTTCCTAAATGCTTTTGGTTGAAATGATACTTAAAGAAACTTTGAAGGACAAAAATGAATTTATTTTGCTAATTAAAAGCAATTAAATAAAAACTTTTACAGGTGGTGGAGGAAACTAAAAGTTAAAACGATCTGAAGGAGAAAAAAGTGATCTTGTTTATGTCCCTTTGGAAAACATATCTGGGTTTTCACTTGTAATGAAGATTCAGTCTTTTCCATTGGCTGACCTGCTGTCTGAGTTCCTATCTCGGGGTTTGGGCCAGAACCCAAGCAGGCAAAAGTCCAGGCTCAGTTCAGCTCACCCCTTCTGTTTTAAACAAAAGATTAGGGAACAGCAACAGGTGACAGCGAACACAAATATTTACTTACAGCTGCTTTAACGTCTCATCTGCAAACTCAATTTAACAGCTTTCATCACCCATTTAATGCGTTTTTCTGTTGTTTTATTTCTCTGCAGCAGAGTCATGTCTTCTAAGCAAGCGACGTCTCCTTTTGCCTCTGTGGTTGATGGCGACGATGCCATGGGTCAGGAGCACTTGTCCTGGGAGAAAGATGATAGCGCAGAAGCTCACGGCACACCTCAACTGCCCCTGCACAGCTTGCTCCACGGAAAAGCCCCAGATGAACTGCAGCCGCTGAGCAGCGTCCCACCAGAGAGCGACTGGGACAGCCTGGTGTCGGCACAGCAGCGCATGGTGAGACCTGCAGGCTTTTGAGGATATCTCAAACCTACCAGTTTGCACTGCTGTGTTCAAAATCCACACTTCTCCATCACTTTCTATTGTTTCTGGCTTGAAAAAAAAAATTGGCAAAGTCTCCCTCCCCTGCTCTTCGAGCACCATGGCTTCTTTATGCTGCTGAACCTCAGGGATTCTGGGATCTTCACAATGAAAACCGTGCCAAACACTACATCACGAGTTATTTCAGGGTCAAACTGGGGATCTCTAACTCTTTTCTGAATGATGGCACACAAAATGGCAGGATTTTAGATGAAAGGGCTTCATCCACAACGTTATGCTCACTTCAGATTCTTGTCGCTGTTTAAAAAAATGCTTTTTTCTTGTTGCGTGAGAGCTGCATTAGCAGCAAGACCCCAGTCGGCATACGTCCTGAGTGTGGAGCTGCTTTGATGTAAGCATAGCGAGGACGAGCGCAAGATTTGTTGTCTGCAGGAGGCAGGTGGTTGTTCATGGCAGACGAGGCTGTGGTTAAAAGACGAGGAGGGTCTCTGAAGTAGCCCTGCGTTTGGCTGCTGAGACCCTCAAAATCCTAACAATGCACGACGCACGCACGCACACACACACACACACACACACACACACACACACACACACACACACACTGCTTCTGTAATGTTACACCGGTAATTTTTCAGTTCAGTTCTATGACTAATTATTGTTTATTTAATGATTTGAGAGTTCTGATATTTATTAAGTCTGCAAAAGGTGTTCCCACATGATGAAAATGATGCTTAATGAACATGAATATGAAACTACCACAACATTTACATCATGAATATCTGATATCGAGGGGGGAACTCGGGCTATTTGCTGAATATTCAACACTTTTATGACAATTTGCAAATTATAATTTATGATTTATTAATAAAATAAACATTATGTTATTGAAATGCTGTTTGCTGTAGCTATACAAACCCTTTATTTCATTATTTAGACATCATTTAGTAAAAGTCAAAGTGGGAAGTCAATTTTTCTGAATTAACAAAAGCATTAAAATAATGTCAAGAAAAACAAGCAGTCAAATTAGTTCACTTACAATGTTAAATAATCTTTAAATAAACAATGTTAGGGCAAGTGAGGGGGATGGGGAGGATAGACACAAGGTGGAAGGAACGGGAAGACTGCTGATTACCTGACTCCCTCGCTGTTCCGTGCGTCTGTGTGGGCTGTGCCCTGAACCCACGCCAGCTGATTAACCCGGTACTTCTCCCCTACCCCTCGAGCGCGCTCCTCTGTCTCTGCTGCGCTGCATAACCATCCAACACGAGGCCAGGAGGTGCCGTTCGGTCGTGCCACCTCGCCACTTGGTACCAAACCACCCTGCGTGCCACTGCAAGTCCGCCTCCAGCTCCACATGCCACATATGCATGAGATTCTGGCACTGTGAACTGATTCTCTAAGTTTCCTTTAGGATTATGTGTCTGTGCATGTGGTTGTATTTGATACAACTGTGTGTTGTGTTTATTCTCCTCTCTGTGTTGGCCCAAGTTTAAATCAGATGTAACTGTTCCCCTGTTAAAGCCTCCAACTCCTGGCTGCTTAGCTACCTTCTGGTTTTTCCTGCCTCCAGAAACCATAATTAACACCACCTTCTGTCAGTCTGTGTGCAGACTATACACTCCCATGTGCAGAGTATTCTCCTCCCCCATTCTTCTCCCCCTTTTTTCTGCATGTCTCTGTTTGTGCACAGGGAGCACTCAGCCAGTCAGCCAGAGACAGGACCCTTAGTTAAATACTAAACCATGCACAGGTGGGACAAAAAAACAACAACAGCCCGAGACAGGACGCAGATTTACGGACGCTCGAGGCACTCAGCTGAGAATAGGTCTCCGCTAGAAAATGAACAAATTACACAGCAGTCACCCCAACACAAATGCACTCTCAACAGCAATTTAGGAGATTATAGTTGGGAGGTTTCTCTGTATAATCTGTGTGGGTGAATAGCAAAAGCTGAGCACATTATGGATATGTCCTTTGAAAATGCACCTCATCATTTCATCTCAATTTTTCACTTGTCGTGTCTCATTTAGCAGAGCAGCTAGGCAGCTGTTGGAAATACAGAAGCTGTTGTATAAAAGCCACAGAAGATACATTCAAAAAAAATATAGAAAAGTCTAGCAATCACCGCATTTGAATGAATAACTGTCAAAACGCTCAAAGAGCTGTGACAGCACAAAAACACACTAATCATTAAAAACGTCTTCATTTCTGCTTCTCACACTAACTTTTTTTATGCTTGTCCTACAGGAATCTGACAGCAATAAAGTATGTTCCCTGTACTCCTTCCGGAACAATTCCACTTCTCCACATAAGCCTGAGGAGGGGGCCCGGGAGCGAAGTGACCTGCTGAGCGGATCAGCGTTTGGAACTCCGGAGCGCCGCAAAGGAAGCCTGGCAGACGTGGTGGACTCTCTGAAGCAGAAGAAACTGGAGGAGATGACAAAGACAGAACAAGATGGTATGAGTTCTCGTGTGTGTGTGTGTGTGTTAGAGAAAAACTGTAAGAATGCCTCCTAAATGTCCACCTCTCTTCTTGCGCTTCCTGACAGTCGGCCTCTTTCCTCTACTTTCCCTCCATCTCACACACTTCTGCGAGCTCACACAAGCTGGGATTACTGACGTTTTAGTCTTTCCAGTTTTTTTTTTACTGCAACTCTTCCAGTGTAACAAAGACTGGCACTGTGGCAGTGCACCTCAGCATAAGTGTGGTCCTCTTTCATGCCAAGAAAAACTCAGACCATAAAACTCATAGTGCTGACCTGATGCCAGGAACATTACCTCTCCTTTTATTTTGCCACACAGGCCACTTTTCACTCCGAGCAGTTATACATCAAAGTCCCACAGACAGCTCAGACCCTTCTCAGAGATCTCACCCCCAATTCATGCACCTAATTAGTTCATCTTTCCTCGACTCATCACACAATCTGAGAGAAAGACATCCATTTCCTGCTAGGTTTCTGTCATATCTGCAGTGTTTGGCCCTCCTCGGCTCTCCTTCCTACAGCCTGCAGTCTATCAAGAGTATGGCGGAAAAACAAATATTTGAAAGAGCTGCTGAAACACATCCCCCTTCTTAATTAGGGCTGTAGTAATATAACTACATCCAATCAAATGCTAAACCCCCTTGGGAATCCATGTGTCTCATTTAGTGTCTGGGGAGCTCTTAGCTTAAGCACTTCATCAGACGAATAAATTAGACCTCTGTTAGCCTAAAAATAATTTGCCACTTCTTCCTTTTTTTTTTGTGCTGCTGTTTTTTAAGAATTGTGCACGTGGCGATCTTTGTAACAGAGCATTACGGTGCTTCTCACCCCTCCACAAAAACAAGCCACATCCTCATTTCAGTGATTGTTTTAGTTGGTTTTTGTTTTTTTCAGATATGATCAGACCCAGCAATCAGTCCAGGTTCTGCTGAGTGCCAATAAACAGGATTTTCCTTCAAACACTTGAACAAAGCGATAATTAAAATTGGTTAAGATGACTCGTTGAGGTTGAATTGTGAGGGTATTATGGGTATGATGTTTTCTCAGGCCATGTGCACACGTAGCGGGGTATCCCACAAAAATAACACTTTTTCTACGGTTTGGTCTGTCATCCACATGAAAGTGAAGATAAACGGCACCAAAGAGTATTGTGAATTCTCCGTTGCCAACATTTGCTTGTGGATGTAATAAACGTGTTTTTAGGTTTTGCAACGCCACTGCACGCAACAAAAATGCTGTGACGTCACATGTGCAACCTGCTCCAGGAGGCCACAGGCAAAGGACAATGTTAAAGATGGTTATTGGCTGCCACCTAGTTATTGCAAGGGTTGTTTTTCACCAACAATTTGGGGAACTACTGCCACCTACAGGCTTGGCATGCCTATGAATGTGCTGCAGAAGTTTTTCCACTGAAAACGAGGTGTTTATTCACCTAGATGGGCAGGGAAGCCTACGTCTGTACATGGCCTCAGTTATTAGCTTCAGTTTTGAATGAATCATTTGGTTGTTAGGTTATTAGTTTTTGCCATGCACTAAGTATACTTTCAACATTTGACTTGTTTCTTGCAGAGATGATTTTTTCTTTGCTGCAAGGTTGTCAATATTCTCAGTAGCAACATTGGACATTATGCTAATGAGCCCCAGCTGGCGAAGGCTGGTTGTTGGGATAATTTAAATGGTCAAGTGCAGCTTGTAATCCAGGGCCGTATGTTGGCGCAGGAAGGAGAGGGTGCTTTGGAGTGCCATACAGCTGTTTTAATCTCCTGTTAATAATAGTGGCTTGGTCCGCCTCATGCACTGTGGCTCACCACCACCTAAATACTCTCCCTTGTTAGAGGAAATTAGTTTCTGAGCAGGGAGCACAGCAGAAGACAAGAGTCTTACAAAGTTCAGCGTGCTGTCCCCATACTGCGAGAACTGAGAGTTACTGTGTTGTCAAGAGCTCTCGAGGAAGCTTCAGTGGTGATGATCAGTGATTACTGTAAGATGGGGGAGGCGGACTCTTTCAAACTGCCTGCAGAAAACTTAACAGCAACCTTTGAGAAATTATAATCTTGTGTCTTTGTTCGTGGAGAGAGACACTGTTAGAAATGAAAAGGGATGGATTAAGCCATTAAACAACACGCAGGGCTGATGGAGAAGCCGCTTGTTGTCTAAATGATGTTTCTAATGGGTCTGAAGCAACAGAAAAGCTAAGTGTGCAGCTTATCTACATGCACAACAACTGTTGTGTCTAATTCTGCTGCTTTGGTGCCGGCCTGGTTAGGATTCACAGGGGTCCTCAGGGACCCTTCACCATCTGCTGCCATTATTCTTAGAGTTTCCTCTTCAGGTCAAGAAAGTTCATTGTCCTTGTACTCAATATAAACCTGAAGTGGAAAGTGAAATGGTTTGCAGTTCTTTACCTCACAAGGATTTTTAAATCTTATATAAAATAATACAGTGACTGGTTGAAAATTGGTTTTATTAAGCAGCAAAAATCATCTTTAGCTTTTTTATTATTTTTAGGACTTGAAACAACACAAATGAAATACCCTCCCTTTTTGCTGCCGGGGCATTTTAGGATTATTGCCATTCAGTAAAATTAAAATCAAGCTCTGATTTGTGATGGTTTTAGGAAACTGACCTTGAAGACCTTTACATAGTTCATCTGTACAAGCTGTTAACTGATTCACACATGCCTGTAATCTGGTTCAGCTGCTCTAAAATGCTTTACTTACAGGTTTTTGGTGTAAACTCCAGCCTGATATTATGCAATATTACACAGATTTATTAATTGTCTATTAAGAATGTTAATTTTGGGTTTTTAATGCATTTTCTCCAATTGAAAAGATGCAAATTTCCTCACACGGTACTTTCTCAAAACACTGTGTTACAGGTGAAAGTTGAAAAATTTGAATTATTGCAAAAGTTAATTTATTTTAGTAATTCTACTTAAAAGGTGAAACTAACATATGAGATATTCCATGCAAAGCCAGATGTTTCAGCCTTTATTTGTTATAATTGTGATGATCATGGCTTACAGCTGATGACAACTCCACATTCAGAATCTCAGACAGAATATTGTGAAAAGGTTCAATATTCTAGACTCAAAGTGTCACACTCTGATCAGCTAATGAATCCAGAACACCTGCAGAGGGTTCCTGAGCCTTTAGATGGTCTCTCATTCTAAATTAAATTAATGAAATAAATGGACGTTTGCGTGATATTCTAATTTGTGGAGTTTCACCTGTATTTTATTTTTATTTTTTCTTGTGGTTTGATTTTGTGTGTTTGGTGCCACCTTTTGAATGGAGGTTTTATTGTTGTCGCTAGAAAACGTGTTTTACATGGTTGTCTGCAGAAGAACAAGGTGGACCATTACAGACTGGTGTAGATGACAAAATGTGCATCAAACGGGCTTCCCAGTGTCAAATGAACTATTAACCGAGCCCACAAGCTCAGATCCAGTATTTAACAGCATTGAGCAGACAAGGGAGGGTCCAAATTAATAAACGGTAATACTTACGTCTTCATTTACCATCGTGTCTTCTTTTAACTATAAATTATTGTCTACATCCCCTCACTGATCACAATGCTTTACAACAATAGAGACATTTCTCATTATTATAGGTGCAATTCTTCCATCCCTCCATCTCTATATATTTCTACCCTTTCACCCTCTCTATCCTTCTACCCTTCCTCTCTGTCTCGGATGCTTAAAGTGCTTTAAGTGCTTGTGACTGTGCTAATGAATGAAAATGTCCTCCCAGCAGTGAGCGCTGCATTTAGCTGAATAGTCACCTTTGCTGTAAAAGCTCTATTAGGCCGAGTTGCCAGCAGGGCTAACGATTGTGCCCCATGTTTATTTACTAGGTATTGTAAATGCATTATTTATGGATAAGTCTCCAGACAGCACTTGTCAAGAGTTAAAAATGTCAGTATTAAGTATTAGGGTAAAAAAGAAAAATAACTACCATTATAAAAACCCAAGGTGACCTTGCTTTGATTCACGTGCAATTAGAACAGTTTTATATAATGCACTAAAGTATGAATCAATACCGTGTAAGTCAACACAGAAATACTTGTGTGTTGAGTCTTTATGATCGTCCCAAAGACAAGGACGGGTAATTGGGTTTCGCCCTCCCATTGTAGCTTTTAGAACATTTCCTGGACTTGGTATCGACTTGTTGAGTCTTTGCCAAGACACCCAAGACTGAACAGTGTTTTTTTGTCATCTTGGTAATGCTGCTTGCCATGGTTAAACAATATTAAAGGGACACTAGGCAGTTTTGGCTTGCTTTAACTTCCTCTATTGTCCGATTTAAATCACTTTCATAAAAACAAACTTATTCCCCTCCCCCTCTGTGCTTTCAAACCATCTGACCCCGTATTAAAGTAACATAGAGCAGTTTCCTGCTCCTCCTCCCTACTGGTTGAAAGTGGAATTGCAACTGTTGTAAGCAACCCTGCTGCATCCTGCTGTAGCTAGCGCTAACAATGAGCTAACACTAACATGAGCCAACTGACACTAAAATAAACCACGAAGTAAAAAGGTCCACATGTTGGACAAAAAATATTATTACTTACAAGTCCAGTAGCAACAAAGCCAGGTCATCATCAGTCTGTGATTTTGTAGTTTCAGGTTACAACTCTGGTTTTAGCTCTTTGCTTCACCTCCAAAGACATTACTCTCTTATTTTCACTTCCAGGCTCCACCATTAAGTTAAAAGAAAAAGCAAACTGAAAATTGTAGCTGCTAGAATTACAGCTAACAGCCTTAAAGCAGGTAAAGAGCGCCCCCTAGAACACCTACCCGCTCCACAAAACTACCAAGTGTGGTTTTTGTTCAGCAGAGGGCTGCAGAGTGGTGTCAAATATGAAACTGGTCAAGTTTCTAACTCAACAATCAGTGAGATCAAAGTTAAAGCTCTAGCTTAAAGCTTAAAATCTATCTATTGTTACTTTAAAGTTGTGCTTACAATCGCATTAGCATGATCGCGAGGTCTGTATCCAGTTTGAATCCTGAGCTCTCGTCATTCAGAAAACTCCCGATGTTGACTCTCGTTTGACCCCTCCTTCGTTACGATGTTTTAGCTTCATCAGATAAGGGTTGTCTTTGTTTCTTCGAAGGCGTCGCCATCATGAACATGATACAATTAACGCTAACCGTCTCTAGCTCGTTGGTTCTGAGGGGTAAACATAGATTGCCATAAAGCGTTAATGCTTCTCGCAAGATACGTGACTTTGTGAGACTTCAGGTCACCGGTCCGGAGAGGCTCGAGTTGCAAACACGGTATTCTGCCCACAGGGAGCTCAGGGAGCTGATAGACAATTCATTCACCCTGTAAAGGGTAATTTTAGCACAAACTGGCTAAGAAAATAATAAAAATATGACAAAGTTGCTTAGTGTACCTTTAAAACCACTTTTAAAGAAATTGGGAAACATTATTTTTAGTTGTTGGAATAGGTAAAAAAAAAAAGATCCACTCATCTCATGTCCCAGCCAATAATTAGACAAAGCAACATTTTTTTCTGTTGACTACTGTTGTTATGCTGTCAGGATTCCCAGTGATCTGGCCCAGTTTCAAAACCAGTGTTGAGAAAACAGAACAGTGAACAGTTGTAGCCCGAAGTCATTTGACAAAAGAGACTTTTCCCACATAAGTTATAGGTAAGAACCATAAATGTCTGCAGCCCAACTTTTTTTTTTTGCAAGCTTCTATTCTAGCAAAGCCAACAAGTAAAGATGCAGAAATGATAAAATAAGTCAACATTTAGAAAGAAAAGTGTGATCATTTGAAGACGTCGTTGAAGGCAAGTCAGAGTGAAAACAGTAGAATAATCCACACCTGAATCCCTCTGACAGAGTCACGGCTAATTAACTCAGCAAAGGGGAGCCGTAGCACCAGGAAAACTGCAGTTACTTGCTTTTTTATCTCAGGTAGAAGAATATTTAACAGCCACTGAGATAAAAAAAGAGTTCCCCTATTACAGCGGCAGGTAAGCTAACCATTGCTGGTGACAAAAAGCAGCACAGCAGGGCGTGCCGCTGGACTAATTGTGTTCACGCTCAGGGTTATACGTCTGGATCGTGTTTGGTTCAGAGTTACCACTTAGACCCGTCTTCCTCTCTCTCTTCTCTATTTGTAAGTGTAATCCCCCCGGCGAGGCGGTGTATTATCACTGTATAATGACTGTGCAGTAGGTTGAGTGTGGGGGAGTGATCTGCATTGTGTGAGTAGCCCCAGGTCATTATCCGCTATTACAACATGCCATGTAATGAGATTTTGGGTTGGGTGAAAGCTGTGGCAGAGAATGGGATCAGCTCTAAGCTTGAGGTCTGATTAGCACTGATGAACTCTTGACTCTGTTGTAACACCGTTCCGTCTCCGTGTCACGGCCCCTGCTGACTCCAACCGAGACTCTCGGGAAATTGGTTGCAGGTGCAGAAAGCGTCGTCAGAATTATTTTTATAGATTTATTTCGTGTAACTGCGACCTAAAAGAGGTGTTTTCTAAAGGTTTATTGTATTTAACTTTAATTATATATATTTTTTTGAAAGGATATATCTCTTCCCAAACTCCAAAGCAGATTGATGCACTTTCTCCCTCATCTTTTAGCGCCCGCCCTTCTCCCCTCTCGTCTCTTCGCCAGCTGCCATGTCATCTGGTTCTGCTTTATCCCACCTAATTAATAGGAATCTTTGTTATAATGATCTGAGCATGAGCCTCTGACTCCATGCATATGCAATGAGGACTTGAAATCCAGTCGCCTTGCCTGCTGATTTTCGAGGCGTTCTTTATACGTTGCTCTTTGCAGCCTCTGACTCCAGCATCAATCCGGCAAGTCTGAGCCCATAACCTTACTGTCATAGCAGAAACCAAACATCTGTCAAGCCTCTCCCCTGTCCAGTATGTCCCAACAACCTTTGATAATCTGTTGTTCCTGTCAACAAATTTGAGCTCGTCCTGGTAGCATGTTTGATCAAGTGGCCAATATTTCTGTGTATGCATGTGTGTGTGTGTCAGTGGGGACCTTCCCATGTGTGTGTGTGTGCATGTGTGATCTCTGTCGGCCTGTGGCGTGATGCAGCAGCTCACTGGAGCAGTGCTCTGGTCTGTCACTTTTGTTTGAATAGGTAATGTAGATCTGTTCAGGCTGAGGAGACTTGAGCTGGAATCGCTTGTTAGGACACATGATCAAAAGTGGCTCTTTGCTCTCTGCCAATCAACCCTCTTGTCACCGTGCAAAGCAGACGTTAAATAGAATTTTCGGCTGTATGCCAGCCGGACATGTGAACTTCCAGCAAACTGACGCGCGGCCCCTTTGCTCCTCCTCATTCTCATCCGTTTTATTCCTGTTTTTTATATTTTTGTCCTTCCTTGCTTGTCCTCCAATCATCTACCCTATCATCTCTTTTTTTGTCCTTATCTAGCCCAGATCAAGATTTCCCCTCCTCCTATGAATTTCTGTCTCCCACCCTTTCTTACTCTCCAGTGACAAAGTTGCTCCTCTGCCAGGCTGAGATCAGAGCCCACTGCTAAATGGAGTGGCTGCACGAAGGGAATCGTCGGCCTAGAGAGCTCAGTCCACTCCTGAATTATGTATTTAGTATCTGTTCCAAAACAGAGCCATCACATAACCCAGGCCTGTCCCCGCGGGGGCGACGGGGGCCAACTCAGGTTTTACTTTACACAAGCTAAGATATAGATTTTGTTGCCCATTTCAAAACGGGAACCCTTTCTGCTGTCTTGGTCGTTCCGATGACAAAACAAGCAGCTGCTTCTTCAATGTGCCATTCTTTGCATTCAAGATCACCTTCCCCACTTCTCATATTCCGATTAGTCAACAGTAGCAACTGCTGCGGAGCATTCCAGGGGCCATCTTCCCGAGTTTCAGCTGTTGTGTGTCCCCCTGCACCCGTGCAGCACAAAACGCCCATTGTGATCTTGGCTTACTGGCTGCACAAGAACCCCTTGATAGGAGGAAACGGGTGTCTTTGGAAGACAAATCACAGCCAGGGCGACACAGAGCTTTGCTTGTCTTTATACACTCACGCTTTGGTTGTAGGTAGGCCTCATTAACACCGTGCTTAAGTGAAAGTACAACTTCTGTGGTCGATTTTTAAGCAGACAAATGATCTTTGCTGCATGTTTAAATCCGTTGCAGTTTACATCGACCTGACTGTTTTTGGAGGCACCCATTGAAAGAGCAGCGCTGACATTCAGGAAGGCAGAAGCCATTAATGCTACTATATTTGTCATTAGGCCATATAGAAGTGAGAGATAACAGCCTTGTTTTGCAGTCATAAGAAACATGAGGAGGGTTACATGCAGGCAAATTGCACCAAGTCAGGGGAGTGGGAGGGGGGAGGTGCTGAGGTCGTCAGAAATAGGAAGAACAGGGGCTGCTCCACAGTGGGACACGGAGCAGAGCGGAGCGGGGGCTCATCGAGCGTGTTGGGCTGCGTGTGCATGTGTGCGTTACGCTGTGAGACTGAGTATCACTGTCCTGGCTGCAGCATTCAGCTCCCAAGCATTCTCCACACATAACTTGACAAAAGAAACGGTGTCATCTGACCAAGGATCAAAATAGTGCGAGTGTAACCCAAACCGCCAGCTCAGACAGCCTCCGTGGCCCATTAATGATTTCAGAGCACATTTCTGGCTTCCTCTGTAAGTCAGAGGTACCTCAGCCATCCGGCGGAGAGATCCGCCTTGATGCAACCAAACATGACAACTTGAGTCAATACAACCTATTAGCATACTTGCATTGTTCTTTTTTTCTCTCCTCAAACATAAATCATGAACAACAGCGAACTCTGATGAGCTACCTCCTGAACAAAGAGACTGTCTAATCAGCCCAGACAAAACACGTTTTCTCCCGCTTGATGCTTTTCATCTTTCTCCCTGTTCGATAATCTTCCTGCAAAAAGGGGTGTGATGAAAATGTCAAAAGAAATGGATAGAACTCTGTTTTATTGCGTTGCAAAGTGTGGGTGCCAATGATAATAATCATTTGATTAATGTCGTCGTTCTTAAGCAGAACTGACGGTGTTAGTTTCAGGACGATGCAACATTGCCAAGTGCTTCTCACACAGGTCGGTCAGTGGGTTTCTCTTAATATTTAAAAAAATTAGATTAAACTTTTGGTTTTCTCCCTCTTTTGTTAATCCTCCTAATTTTATTTGGTGAAATTATTTCTGGCTTGGTGGCTCTTTCTCCACAAAGCCAGTGTTGTTGTTAGCTTCCCCATCGTGAGCTGGACCAGTAAGCCCCGTTCCTCATGAGGAGCACGTTTCCATCTTTGCCCAGCAGGTTGCAGCTCGTACGGCTCTGTGTCCCACAGAAAGGTCGTGGACTGAGTGAAAAGAAAATCTACAGCTTCTATTGTTGCTTAACGTGAACAACAGCACGTTGAGACGCTTTGCTGCAGGTGAATAAATGGGAACCTTAGGAAAAGATGGGATTCTTAACCTTTAAAGGGCTGCTGTAGTTTTAAGTTTTCTTTCTTTAAAAGAAAGGAAAGAATATTTCGTGCTTATTTCAAACTTTCTGGTGTAAAATAATTAGAAAAAGAAAAAAATTAAATAAAATTTTGTGTTATCCTTCATAAACGGGTGTTTTTTTACGAAGAAATAAAAATAGTAGGAAGATTCTGCTGAAATGTGAAAAACACAATTATGAAATGTTCTTTTATTATTTTTTTTAAATTCATAGTTCAGTTTCACGCCGTTGCTGTCCAGAAAGAAAGTTTCACTGTGTGTCTGAAACGTTTGGCTTCATTGCAAATTGTAACGCGCTCATGTGGATCCTATTAGTCTCTTTTTGTCCTCGTGGAGTCAGGCACCCGCTAATTTACTAAATCACGCTGAACTGCGATCATCGCGGGGCTCCACGTTTTCTTCACACGTCTATTAATTTAACATAGATGAATAAATGTGAATGTTTTCCAGCATTGATTAGCAGGCAAGTTTATGTGTGACAGTTAAATTACAGCCACCCCCACCCCACAACCCCCCAAAATAATAAAAAATATTCTCCCCAATGTAAGGTACCCATTAATTACATTTTTGTGTGAAATTATTATCATTTATTACAGTGTGTGGACCGTAATGATTGCTAACATCAGATGAAAATTAGAAATTGAAATTGAGCTGACGTATTTCTGCGTGTAATGCTCATCCTCCTGAGAGCTGATCCCCTCATCAGCATCGACTCAGAACCCAGAGGTGATGATGACTACTTTTTCTCTCAGCGTACTCACTCACTCGTCATAAAATAATAACATTTATTATATTCTACAAAAGTTTCCTTTGACTAAAGGCCGTATAAATGCAAATTTGTTTAATTGTAATGAGCTATTTGTTTACTCCTAATCGACCACTTTTAAAATAACCTTTGAGCAACTTTTGCAGAAACTCAGCAGCAAAGGAGTAAAGAGGCGAAGGAATCAAAAGTTCCTTTTGCTATCCGAGCATTTAATGGTCGTAGTTCTTAAAAGTGACCTTGTGGGTTAGAAAAGCAGAGCAGCACAGCAGCTCCTTCCAGCTGCACACATGGCATCCATCGGGGGCACAATCACGCACAGTCCCAACACCTCAGGCTCGGACATATGTTGAGTTTTATTTCATTCTTCTGACATTAATCCTATTCACCAGCTGTTCTGCCAGCTGCCACTCTCCGGCTTAAGGGGAGATTGCAGTTTTGGGGGCTCTGAGTACTGGTTTATCTTGGCTCCTCATCTCTTCCTCGCTAAATTTGATTGAGTGTTTATTTACATTTTCTCTCCTTTACTATCTCCAACTTCCAGGTTTCGGTACTTTCCTGGAATCTTTCTCTACTAACTTCTTTTAGTTTTCAGAAATTTGCAATTTGACAACACATCTGGGGGGGGGGGGGTGCTCTTCCAAGATCAGTGTTGGGAGTAACGAAGTAAAAAAGTAATTAATTACTGCAATGCATTGCTTTTTGCTGTAACGCGGTAATGTAAGGCATTGCAGAAAAAAATAGTATAAATAAATAGAGTAATATTTTACTCGGTACAATGTCAGTAACGCGCATTACAACGCATTTTCAACCAGGAATCATTTAGTGGGTTTTCTTCAGGGTTCTAATTACGGGGAGCCTGAATAAAGGTCCAGTTTCGATATAACATTATTTATAGGAACTCCAGCGCACCAGGACTTCTATTGAGCAGAGAGGACAGAGACCGCTGATCGGATGCGCTCCAGCTTCGCGCACCGCGACCACAGTAACATTCTCAAAGTCACGCCACCAAAAAAAAAAAAACATTTAACACGCGATCGTTCATGTCCGATTTCTGGCACTTTCTCTTTTACTCATGCCTGACGCGCGCTGCCTCAGCGGAGCTCATCAGTGCCCAGGTGAAATCACCACAACTGCGGCGTGCAGCGCACATTTCGCTATTTTTGCGGTGCAGATCCCAGAGCTGCTAAAAGTAGGCTAGCTCATTATGTGGAAAAAGTAGGAAATCCAGGAAGCAGTTTTTCTGGAGAATTGAGAGGACATACAGGAATATAGAGAGGACATAAATAGTAAAATAAAAAACAAGAAAACTAAATAAAGTTCTTGAAAAGGAAAAAGTAGGTAGATTTTTATCCACTACAAATGTTTAACAATATTAACCAATAATTTATAAGCATGTAATATTTGTTTATTTCATAAAATTCAGATCACTTTCAAAACTCAGGTCCACACCCAGGGCCGTATCCATGCATTTGGGGACCAAGGCAAAATACAGGGTGGAGCCACCCCCTTCCCCCCACATACTGTTTGGACACGCAATTAATTTAAGATGGCAGCGTGCTAAGCATACAATTTGTTGTTGCATTTATTTCATACAAATTAATTTTCTGGGGGTCCAAGCCAGCTTTTGGACACTTTCATGCCAGGGGCAATCATCCTCCAGCCCTGGAGGTGATCAGAAGGACCTGCAGAGCAAAATCTTTCTGCTTCTGCTACTGTGTGTCTAGATTTCTAAGCAACACAAGACAGCAGAAGAGAAACGTCCACGCAAAATGTTTCACTTCCTGTAGTCAGACTGAGCAGAGATGAGTGAACCTGCAGCTGATCTAACGTTAGATAGAACATTCTCCAGATAGGCATACGCCCGTTACTTTAAGTTTGTGACGAATAAGGATATAAAGAACATTGTAGTCAAATGCTCTTTACAGCTAAAGAACTGTTGTTATATCTGACTGTTTTAACCACAACCCCTAGCCCAGTCAGATACCACATCACCTTCCACTGGATGTGTGACGAGCTACTTGAGCATCATGAGCTACATTTAGATTCCCAAATCCATATTATTTTGGTGAAAGTAACTTAAAGTAATGCAAAAGTAATGTAATGCCTTACATTTTAAAATCAGTAATATTGTAATGTAACGAATTACTTTAAAATGAGAGTAACAAGTAATAAATAATGCATTACAGTTTTGAAGTAACTTGCCCAACACTGTCCAAGATATGTTAAAAGCATTCAGGGAATAATCATTAGGACAACTAGAAAAGCTTTTCTCTCAAAGCCGGTAATGCACAGCACTTGTCAGCATGTGGTAACACCATCCACCCCTCAGCTTCCCCTCTCTTTCTCCCAAGGAGGCGTTTGTGAGGAATCGCAGAGCTGAAACCTGCTCACCCTGCAGTCGTCTGACAGCATTTCAGCGGGATTAGCCTGGACATGGCCTCAGCCTGTACAGTTATGATTATTGACATATTGGGTCTGACATATTTCACATTTATGTGCATTGTCTGGAAGCATACTCAAGTGTTCTCAATGTCATTTCTGCTGAAGTACAGCCGGGCGGTCGGCGAGCGAGGGCCGCAATGAATTGATCATTGCTCACTGCTCACTTTAATAATTCAAGGCTGATTGCCACAGAGTGCCGCAGTAAAATGGATTGGGAGAGGTCACATGCTGCTCAGCTCAGGAGGTGAAGCCTCTCGGGGATGCTTAATTCATATATGCTTGATAGACACGTGTCCTATTTAGAAAGGTCAGGGTGCTGTGTGTGTAGACGCTTCCTCAGAACGGACAGGTCAGCTCGGCAGGATTAACACGCCGGTCACTGGAGATGGAGCCCAGAGGAAAAAAAGGGAGAGCATTTCTCCTCACAGAGGCCAGTTTGTTTATGGTCCTGGCTCCAGAATTATTTACCTGCACGTTACTTATAGTTTCTTCGCTCCAAACTGCAGTTTGTGAGAGTTTTTGACCTGCGGTTGCAAACTTTTTTTAATTTTTATTTTCACTCGGCCTGACATTTAACTCCAAAACTCATTCGGAGTTAAATGAAGGAAACGGAATTAAATCCTTTTGGAAGCAAACATTTCCGAAGCCGAAGAAACACAGGAGCAAATTTGAAGCGGCGGGTAGTGTTTAAACATCAAACTACTTTGTATTTAACTTTTAATCCCCGTGAAAGCTTCTGCAAAGCCTCAAATGCCTGTTGACGAAAAGACCTCTGACTTCATCCGATCAAAAAAAAAAAGACAATCTGCTAACAACTGATTTTGGCAGGGATTTAGGAGAGAAGGGTGGGGCGAGAAGAGGAGGGCATAAAAAAAAAACAAGATGCTGGAACAGATGAGATGATCTTACTGAGCATATTTATAGCCAGTGTTTACATGACCAAACAGAAATGTTCACCGAGTGGAATAACGATCAGGTGTCAGGTAAAGAAAGACCACCTTGAGGTGCAGGTGTTCTGTAGGTTACTGACACCAAAGCATAAAGAAAGCTGGACTTCTTTTATTCCCGTGTGCCAGCACCAGTAATTACTCATCAAAAAGCAGGAATTATTTAACTGCCCCCCAAAAAAAGTCCTCCGTTATTTCACCCTAACTGTTGACAACGAGGAAAGGTAATTGCCTGAAAATGAGCGACAACGCCGTGTTGTGCTGTGAATGTTTTTTTTCCTCCCCCCCTCCCCCCTCTTCACAGTTTGCATTGTGCAGCATCACCCGGGTGTGTAACCTATTGCGTTCCGATTGCTCCCGTGCAATTAGTGCCCTTTTTGTCCTCACTTCAATAACAGCATGATTATGGAGACTTCAGGAGTATTTGCAGCATCCAGCAGCTGTTGTCTCAGGGACTACCGGCTGAATGACAAAAACATGTTTTCTCTCTGGATTTCACTTCCCTGCCTGCCTCTTGTAATTATTATGTTTTATTTGGTTTGATGATGGGGTCTTGTTTTTAGTGTGCCTGTGATTAAGATATTCAAAGGACTCCTTGGAGTGTCTCACAGTCATTTTCTGTTTTAATTTTTTATTTTTTTTTTGGGATCAATCTCGACTCCTGATTTGTTTCCCGTTCGGTTTAGAGTGGATGAGAAATTAGAAGTTAACCTATCATTGTCTGACTGGGATTCTGACAGCTTTATTTCTCAGACAGGAATTATGCCTGAAAGAAATGCGCTGTGCCGAGGAGCGAATGTAGGAACTGATCGTTTTGAAGCCTTTTTCAATTAAAACAATTTAGCTTAATTACTTTTAGCAGTTTTTTGCAAATTTACATATAATGAATGCATGTGCATTCAAGTGATACAGTCAATCAAATGTGCCAGCGTTGCACACTAGACTCATACATAATTAATAATTTCATAGTTTTATCATTGCCAAATAATTATTTAAAATGTTAAAAAAGCAACAAAAGAAATATGATCTTTTTATGTTTTTATATTGATTAATCTGAGTTTAATAAAATTGCATGTATTTGAAAGTTTTAGACAGTTTTCAGTGTCAAGCTGCTGAAAATACACCCAGTTCCAAATGTTTCGACCCTCAAAAACCCTCGTTTTCCACGAGCGTTTGTTCCCTTTAATTGTTCGACTGCTTCCCTCTCCATCCAATCTGCTACATTCCAGAGAGGAAATTATTTATATTGTCAGTGTCAGCTGATCATTGATTTCTTAATTACATGTTTTCCCTGGAGGCTGAGACAACTGATATACTGTACAAGGCCAGCGCTGAAGGGGAAGTCTCTCTGTGTCTTACTCGTGACTTATGGCTAAGTTGACTCTCTCCGATGGCTCTCTTTTCTCTGCCAACGGCTTTTCAACACAACAAACACTCAAACACAAGTATCATCTTTCTCCCGGGAGAATAGTGCGCACAGAGAGAGGCTCAGAACGTGGTGGCAGGCAGTTGAAACGTTTTCATTGCTGACAACCAAGGGTAATAAAACACCCGCTGCTGCATGTTGCGACAAACCATTTTTGTGCTTTGAGGTGGTCATGGTCCTGCGAAACGTGATGGCGTGTTGCGTTGCATCAACACATTTAGCAAAGAGATGGAAAACCCTGATATGTGAAAGTGAAAAAGCTGGATTATTTACTGGCTTTATAAGCACACAAACTGCACTTCATAACTCCAGTCGAGGCTGGACAGTCATTTGAAAAGTCGTGCGTCGTGAATTTTTAAGATCTGCTTCTTTTACTGCTCCACTCAGAAGTGACAACGTTTGATTTGTTTAGGACCGGCGTTTTATTTGTCAGATTGGCGTATCGGGCAGTAATTTGAGCTCCTCGGTTTACACTGATTGTTTACAGCAGCAATAAATGCATAAATAAATAAAAAAAGGATGACTTTATCTTTACTTCTCAGCCACAGACATTTATAGCTAACTACTCAAATTTAACTTTATTATAGAACAAAACAAATCCAAAATCTTGACTTGTTGACTTTAATTTGGCAGAGCGATGTTAAGATATTAAAATAAGGTGACACTTTACAATAAGAGTCCTTTTGTTAACGTTACTTAGTGCATTATTGAACATTAATAAACAAAGGATCCCTTAATTACCATTACTTAATGCATTATTAAGCGTCAATAAACAAAGGATCCCTTTATTAATGTTACTTAGCGCATTATTAAGCGTAAATAACAATGGAACCCCATTTATTAACTTTCCTGATATTGTTAACTAATTGTGTCCTTAAGGTTAGTACAAAGGGCCAGGGGGAGGGTGTCTGCTTAATATTGCATTACTTAATATTAACATTAATTATATTCAGTTGTTAATACTTTATTGAATACGTTATTAATGCTTAATAATGCACTAAGTAAAGTTAATAAAGAGACCCTTATTGTAAAGTGTTACCTAAAATCATGGCTCATAAACTGCACCAACGTGTTCTTTAGCGATAGCGCTAACCCCTGTCTGACTGCATCTTCGCTCCTGCGGTTTCCACTGAACATGATCTTCTGGCACCACTTGCTGCCAGATGCTGAAG
Source organism: Aphyosemion australe (assembly GCA_006937985.1). NCBI lineage: Eukaryota > Metazoa > Chordata > Actinopteri > Cyprinodontiformes > Nothobranchiidae > Aphyosemion > Aphyosemion australe. The sequence goes on from SSNS01000088.1 coordinate 1,663,604, forward strand.
GCATTGTTTATATCTCACATCAGCTTCGAAACATTCCATTGTTAAGATTTATGAGGATCATTTGTTTTTGTTTTGGAAAAAAGAGGCAAAGTAGTCTAATCTTGCCAACTCATCTCTGGTCTCAGCTTTAGGTGTCTGATTTTCTGTACCTGTTCACCCACATCAGCGAGATCACACAATACCTGCAGAGAAACACTGTATACCCGAGATAACAGCCCCGATAGCAGGAAAACACACGCACTCCTGGCAGAATTAAACCAGTGAAGGATATTCACTTTCTTCTGAGTGCCATTTGGAGTCTCTTTAAAAAAAAGAAGAAGAAGGGGGGGGTTAGGGCATCTTTCCAGTTTACATAGCAGCAGCCCCAGAGAGGAGACAATGAGACCCAGACAGGCTTAGTAGTCCAGAAGCCATTCCACTCTCAATGGGAACATGTCTTGGACTGACACTCCAGTAGTTTTGTCTTGTATGTTGCTATCTGTGCTAGCTGCAGAGTGGAGGGGGGGCCCGTGCCAAGCCAGAGGGTCCGTAGGGACCGTTGGAATAGCTGGGGCTGGAGGAAGTTGGTCCGGGTCCAGTGGGGCGATCTGGGCCTGGTGACAAGCCAAGCTGTCTACTGCAGGGACGCTGGGAAAATGTAAATAAGAGCCTGATAAGGCCTATTGTTTTCATTCCATTCTCATCCCAGCTGAATGACCTGCTCCCCAGCCTCGGAGCATTTTATCTCAAGAGAGGGAGGAGGAAAAAATGAAAAAGGGGTGGGGGGGTGCAAGAGATTTAATAGCCCCCATAGGAAAATAAAAATAAACTCACTGGACTCTTCCCTTGTTTAGGCTAATTCCCCCGGAAGATGATGTCCTACTTTGAGAGGACAAAAGCTTCAAACTTCACACTAAAACTTAGAAAGTTGACTTTCCGTCGTTTCATTTACTTTTTCCTGCAGATCGGGAGAAATTTGTGGTAACTGTTGAACATTCGTCTACATTCTGTTTGACATAAAACAACAGATTATTAGTGATAGAATAAACTGACAGTAAGGAGTTTGATACTGAACAGTGTTTCTATTGGCATCTCTGCTGCCTCCTGAGAAAAGAGACATGCCTTGTTAAAATCTGAAATAGCATTCCTTCTATTAATCGGAATTCTTTAAAAAAAAGGCTGTAGAGGGCTGAAGGAACCCAGAGATGATTTCCTCAGACTTTCTCTGTTTTCACCAAACCCATTTTTAGTTGCCTGTTTTCTCCACGCCGCTGGAACAGTGGAAGGCGTTTGAGAGTTATTTTACAGATTAATCCGGATCATTATTCACCTCTTTCAGGTGGAAGCACAGGGAGGACAGCCCTGCATTCCAGCTGTAGTCTCTCTCAGGCTGGAGGACTTGACAGGTCGTGTTTGGCCCGGCCGAGGGGATGGAGAAGCGAGGGAGGGAGCGACGGCTCTCCTGGGAGGGAGGTGGATGTAGGGAGGGGGAGGACTGGAGTAGAATGGAAGCTGGCACGGCATTATCTCCAACTGTTGGAGCATTCCTTAATGATCAAGTGCTGGAGGAGCATCTGTTATGGAAGCGTGCGTGCATATGGATGTGTGTGTTCAAGAGTGGGAGCATGTGTGTGCAAACAAACATGTGCTCGTTGTGTTTGTTTTATATGACTTCTCTGTGTTTTTGGGGGGCGGGGGGTCTCAAACTGTTTTTTCTTTCTTTGGATTTTTTTAGTTGTTACCGATGAGAAAGCTGACTCACCCTTGAGAAGAAGAGATGATCTCTGCTACTCCCTCTGCTCCTTAAACCCCTGTTTTCAGATCTGTGATCTTTGTGCCACACAGGGAGTTAACACACACACACACACACACACACACACACACACACACACACACACACACACACACACACACACACACACGGAGGACATCACCTCTTCTCCTTTCCTCTCTCGGGGTCAGGGGGACAAACTGAGTTGGGAATTGGAAAGTCAATAAAGCAGAAGTAATGTTATAATGACCCTGAGCTGGAGATGTTCTGTCGACCCCCATCACACTGGAGGAAGTGGACAATCAAACAAAACCAGGACTCTGCTTGATCTCCCCAAAAAGCTGTTGTTAAACACGGCCATGAGAACCACTGACCTCTCCGCCGCTACTCCCAAGTCCTCTGAAGTCCGCGTGTTTGTGAGAGGGAACAGCGCTGTTTGTTTTGGGGAAGCGGACAAGAGATGTAACAGATGGATAAAAGGAAACAACACTAGTACACATCCTTAACTGTATATATCTGCGTTTGAAGTCAAGAATGATACTGGTGAAAGTGGAAGAGTCCTGTTGCATGTGATGGGTTCTTCTTTCCTGTTTCTATTTTGTGTTAAAGAGGAACTTAAGTCATTCGTTTAATACATTTACAGTTGTCTCTAGTAGGAATGAATGCCTTGTAATCAGAATCAGAAAGACTTTATTTATCCCCTAGGGGCAATTTAAGTCGTTGTCTGGGGAACAAAAGCTCTGGTGCACCTGTTTTCAGCACAGAGAATTCAGCCAGAGAAGAAAGTAGCTCCAGACGGCAGGATTAGGAGTATTATTTCCTGATATTTGGACATCTCATCTCTGATTGGCTAACAGCAACATGTCTACCACTGACTCTGTTTGCACTGCAACGTTGATGTTTTATCTCCACAAATAACACAAGCCTGAAGGAGTTCTGCTGTGTGGTGGAGTTGCTAATGCTAACAGTTAGCTTCTATTAGTCGAGATGTTCTCTGCTGTTTCCTGGACGCTAAACCAACAACAGCCTTCCTCGTCGTGAGATGGGTGAGTCCATGAATGTTAAGTGACAGTGTGACGTAGATCTGTCAGGATTTTCTAATCCTAGAGTTTCATCGTCTATTTTCTACCAGAAGCTAATGCAGCAGATAGGTGTAGGAGACTATTTTCATGTTCAGCCTGCATGAAAAACTCAGAGTGACTGATTATTTTCAAAAACAATAAGTAAAAAAATGTTTCTCAGTGAAGTTCCTCTTTAAACTATTTGTGCAACAACCAAAAACAGAAAAATCTCCTGTGTGTCACAACCTGAAGCATTTCTATTAAAATAAGATCAATTATCACTGATCAGTGTGCAGTGATACACATCCCTCTTTTTTATTTTATTTTGCTCCAAATTTTGACAAAGTTTCATGAAGAAAGAAATCAAAGTATAATTCTTATCAGATTAATGATCAAGTCAGATTTCAGGGGATAAATCACATCTTCTGAGGTGAGTTTATGCAGAAAAATGAATAATTACTATCTTACCTGTTGTAGACAGCTCTTTGAATAACCTTATAATGGCGAATAAGATGAATCCAGTTAATAGGGACAGTTAGAAAGTGAATTTCTGTTGTCCTAAAACAACTCTAATCTCAAAAAGGCCTTTTTATGCTAGTTTACTCCTGGTCACTGCTGCCAGTTTCGTATTACACAATTCCTCTGGAAGAAATAGACAATCTGAAAATGACGGATCTTTAATGATTTCTGCTGTAAATTCTGATTTGAATAACCAAGTGTGGTGGTTAGAAGGTTTCAAAGATGTTGGCATAACATTTTTGAGATTTTGTTTTTTAACAGCTGTAACCATCTTCATAACTTCCCCCACTGGGATCACTGTGCAGATTAATTGTTCAAAGCCTTTACCACACTAAAAAATGTGCACTATCACAACCCTGATTACGTTGAGTCAGACTTGTGTCCAGACTTTGAGGCAGTTTGTGGAAGGAGTGGCTGAAGGTGGAGGGTTGGAGCCTTGCTTGAGCTGCTGGTATTTGATGGGAACAGGCTGAACCCTGTGCAGAGCAGAGATGGCGGAGGCCTGGGTCAGCCAGCCCAGCGTGTTCTTTATCAGCTGCACCAGCGACAGCATGGCAGATTGCAGCCATTCCTCCTCTGATTCATTGTCTGCTGGACAAATGTTAATTGTTTTCATCATTGGCAGCTATGTGAGCATTTGGACGTACCCGGTCTCACTCCTTTCCTCCCACCTAATGTGCGTCTCTGCCCTTAAACTATCACCACAAAGCCTTCTTCCCTCCTCACTCCACCCTTGGCTTCATCTCTCAACAGTCTCTTTTAATGTTCGCCATCAAATAAAATACCTTTCTTTCATCTGATGCCCCGACTCCACATTTAGGTGAATGGATTTACGTCATCAGGGTTATTTAAAGGGAAACGATGGACATCTTTAAATAAAAAAACTCTTAAAATACTTCAAACTGATTTTGATTGTCCGCTTTTTTGTGTTTCTAGAATCTTCATGCATGGAGAAGCTTCTGTCTAAAGACTGGAAAGAGAAGATGGAGCGGCTCAACACCAGCGAGCTGTTGGCAGAAGTAAAAGGTAGGATTACAAGGACAGCATCAGAACCAAGGAGATTTAGCAGAAAAACAAGAGTCTGAGCCGTCTTAAAAACCTTCCTCGTTCCTCTCAGATTTACGGAGCATTCAGCGTGTTCTGTAATATCAGAAAATACCTTGTACTCTGCCCTGAGGTTTTTTTATTTTATCTTTTATCCAACTCCTTTTTTAAAGCTTTTTCTTACATTATCCTCAGCGCTTTACAGTTGCTGTCGTTCTTCTGCTGCTTGGGCACACGCAGAGCCTTCACGCTGCTCTGGTAATTGTTGAACCCAAAGTGTGCTTGATGCAAACTGCACTGGCTGATCTGGGAGGAGGAGAGACGCTCAGATTGGAGAGGAGACGGCGTGGAGACGCGCGCGGCCGTCTCCTCGGTGAACTTGCGTTCAAAGCGGAATGTCTGATGGTGAACGCCCTGCGCGGCGAATCCAACGCACCACAGCAAAGCAACCCAGCACTCCCCCAAAAATGTCTGTTTATGACAGGGTGAAGGTGGGCTGAGGATGGGCAGGGCTCTGGCTCAGTCCTTAGCACTGACTGTTACTGAAAGCAGGCGTGTTTATAGAGCACAGGAAAGCTGAAAAACCAGCTGAATGATAGCACCAGGCTGCCACTGGCTCCTGCATTCACCTTCGGGAAATCTAAACAGACTTTTTCTGTCTTGTATTCTGTGGAAACCATCCATCTACATAATAATACACTCGTATAATAATATTTTTGTTTTATCAAATAGGAATATCTATCTCTCTCTCTCTCTCTCTCTCTCTCTCTCTCTCTCTCTCTCTCTCTCTCTCTCTCTCTCTCTCTCTCTCTCTCTCTCTCTTTCCTTTAATCTGTTTTAGGGGCATTTAAGGTGTTTGTTGTCTTGCAGAGTCACTGCTTATTTAATATACAAACTTTTGTGGAAACACGTTTGTGCTAAACTTTGCAAATATTTTACAAAAACATTTATTTGTCTCGAATTCAGCTATTATTTAGACCTTTGTGGTTCCTAATCTGGGGTCAGTAACCTCCCAAGGAGTTCCCTACATTTCAGGGGGGTCCCCAACATTTTTGCTGAGGTTACCAAGAATATATTTGTAAAAATTACTTTCATAAAATCCCAACAACACACCCAAAATTATAATCAAAAGTCTGTATAAGAGTTACAACTCTTTACGTCTGTATAAAGTTGGTGTAGGAGTTTGGGTTGGGGGTCCTTGGCTTGTCATAGACAGAAGCAAGGGGGACTTTGTGGTAAAAAGCTTGTTTTAGAGGATGTTCCTACAAGAACAGGAGCTACAACTCTTAAACGGAAGGTTAAAACAATGCAAAAGTGATGCATTTTTGAACTTCAAAGCTTGCAAACTTGCAGAAAATGTAAATGAAGATCCTGTAAATGAACATAATACAGCCCTTTTCTAAGCATTTTTAACATAAAACATTTACAAAGAGCAAAAATCGACACTTGCACAGGTTAAATTAAATACCTTTTTTCTCTGCTTGCAGAGAGAAGCAAAAACAGCTGTTGAATGTTCTAATATGTATATTCATTGGCAATAACCTTAATGAACTGAAGGATAAATCATCTCTAGGTAAACTAGATTCATTGTGTCTGTGCTTGTGCACTGTAGATCAAAGTGCACGGTGTACAATATTTAAAATGATTTAGCCTTTGAAATTTGGTGTTAAATTGCAGGGGGGGGCCATTTCTGCTGTTTGATGAATGGGGAATAGGAAGGTTACTTGGTGGTCTGTAAACAGGTAGGGAGACTGGTAATAAACACCATGGCTTGTGTGTGTGTGTGTGTGTTGATGAGTTATGGAGACAGTCTATACACCGCAGTTACAAATATAAATGCTTCTCCTATCACAGAGGCAGCCTTAGATTTTTAATTAGCATGCCATTTCATATGACTGTAGACATTTCAAAGGGCTGCTTTGTGCTCACCCTTACAAATGTCTCTCTCTCTGCGTTTGATGTCTGCCTGATGTAAATATGGGCAATTAAAAAGAAGCCCAGGGTTGGAGATCCACAAGGTCTGCCTAATTAAAACACAAACAAAGGTACCAAGCAGAAAACACCTTATGATTAAGATCTAAAGTGTTACGATGAATCGGAGGTTCCATTAATTGTTAGGTTAAAACGAGTACAAAAGGCAAACATGCCTGTAGGTTTCAAATGAATGGAAGATAGTAGAAAATAAAGGCTGGCATGCAGATAAAGACTACAGTACCTAGTTGCTGCGTGGCCTTGCATTTTCTATGCAGATCGCTCACTGGTTCCTCAGCCAATTATACCAGGCACCTTTTAGGCTTCCTTTGGACATTGTTCCATCAAAACCTTGAAAGACAAGTAATTGTGCCGCAGGAGCAAGTGTTGGAATCTGACTGGTGAGGAAATCTTCTTTTTTGTCCCTTTATTTCTAAGAAAACAAATCTAAAATGAAAATCAATCGGTGTGATAGAATTTGACCCCGAGGGTTTACCCATGAAAGGAGACATTCTTTCGCTGCTGTTGTGTTGAAACACGCCTCGAACGCTTTATGCTGCTGAAGTGAACGAGCACGTACAGTAAACAAACAAAACAAAACAATTGTATCAGCTGCATCGGAGATCTGCTTCTCAAGGGTATCCAACCCAACCATTTAGCTCCATACAGACAACACGTCTATAATTACAGCTCATTGTCGTGTGGGTGTTTGGCTGCATAACAGTTTAGACGTATAGAGAAACAAGCACCGCGATCCTGCAGAGACAGCGTGCTTAAGTCAAACACGCAGGATTGTGTTATTAGAGGTTAATGATTTCAAATCTCCATCTGCCTTTTTTCTTGTACGTCTTAAAGGCTTACTATCAGCATGAACAGGCAAAGTGGAACGTTTGCAAGCATTAGCGACGGATTTCTTTTCACCCGTCAGTTCCTGAGCTAACTGTTTGTTTTCATACCTGAGCTTAGCTGTCAATCTGCAGGAACGCTGAAATCTCCTGAACAAAACCACATAGGAAGAAAAGGCAGGCCGACTGGAAGGGTTCCAAACCACACAAAGTAGCAGATAATAAATGGCAAGGTGGAACGAGTGCACGAAAAAGAAGTAGGCCGGGGGGAAAAACGGACTTCAGATGTGGATGCATAGACATAAACAGCTCAAATCAAAATTTCTTACATCCCAGGATGCATAATAATATATTATTCATAACATAACATAAATGATCTGTGAAATGTATACAAATGCAGTACACAGTGTCCTGTAGTGGATAAGCAGCTTGCTCTTTCTGATTCATACTTAACAGAAATGTTTAAGCTTCCCTGCTGAGTGCCAGGGCACCACCCTCCCACTGGATAAAAAAAACACAAAACAACTAAAACATGCATTTTATTTAAGCATTTACACAAACGGGAGGGAAATATGCGGTTTCTAAATTGGAACACAAGATATATTCATTTTTAAAGAATCTGCTGAAATAAAGCGAGAAAGGGAAAGAAGAAGAAGAAAAAAGCTTAACACTGTGTGCATTGAAATGGCAGCTTGAATTCTGAAGCAGAAAAATCAGGGCTTCTTGCGCTGTCACAATCAATTTGAGAATGGTTTCTACATGACAGTGGCCGGCTGCACACAGACAGTCCTGTAGCAGGCAGATAAGTGGAAGCTCTTTAGGAGGAGAACAGAGGGCAGGGCAGGGTGGCAGCTGAGACCGATTCGATGCTGGCCCTACCTGCGCTGGCCACTCTCCTGCGCAGGCAGAAAGGACTCCACTGTCTGAACACAGAGCCCGCATTGTTGAGATGCTCGGGTTTGCTTCAAAACATTTTCATTCACTTTAAAATTTAGAGTTCAATGCACCCAGCTTTTGGTGCCGAAACACAACTGAATATGTTTCTCTGTGATGCTTCCTTGTGCAGCTTTGGAAAAATAAGCAACAATATCTACATAGTTTGTTTTTTTCCTGACTGCATACCGCTCATTAGATCTACTGAAACACATAAAAACACATTCACATAAATAGCACAAAACTGTATCTGTCCAGTTGCTCCAGTCAAAAATGCCTCAGTTAGCATTTTCTCCACAACACTTCAGTCAACTGTTTGCCCTGTGCACTCAGGTGAAATATGAGCCACAGTAAATCATTATTCCTTAGGCCACATTTGCCAGATGAATGCATGTGAGTGTTGGACTGTGTGTTTTTCTCCTCTAATGAATTGAGGAATTTAGCTTGTGGCAATAGAGGTAAAAAAGGTAGAGCCTGTTCTCGTGTGTGTGTGTATGTCTGTGTGTGTGTGTGTGTGTGTGTGTGTGTGTGCGTGTGTGTGCGTGTGTGTTCAACGGTACGTTTTCTGTGCTTAGAGATGCTTTAGTGTATTTGGAGCAGCAGGTTATTAAGCGATGGATGAATGGGAGGATGTCATAGATGTCTTCATATTATCTAGACAATCTCTAATTCTTAAAGAAAAGTCATTAGAATCAATAAAAAATTAATTTTGATATCTGATTACTTATAAAAATCAATTATCATTAATCATTTTATACTTACTACTCAATTGAACATCTATTCCTCTGTCAAAACACAAGTCTAGGGGTGATCGTGCTTTTTCCGTTATAGGTCCTCGGCTCTGGAACCAACTCCCATCCGAGATAAAACAGTCCACGTCTCTGTCCATTTTAAAGCCAGACGAAAGCTTTATTTTAGATCACTTTGCTAGTTTTGTTAATGATTTTAGTGTTTATTTTTTCTGATTGCTCTTTAGTCTTATTGCTTTTAATTCTTTTATTGTTGTTGTTTTTTTTTTTTTTAGCATTTTATGCTTTTATTTTGCCATGGTGCATGCTTTTACAGTGTTTTTAAGTGTCTCTGACCTATGTACGGCACCTTGGGCCTCCTTGACTGGGGGCAGGAAGGAGCTTTATAAATAAGCAATTTAATTGAATATTTCTGTTTTTTTTCTTTTACTTTAATTCCTTGTATGGGTGAGAAACACAACTTCAGTTCTATTTTTTCCTGAATATCAAGAACACACATAATAACTGACTATTTTCAATTCATGCAAGAATGTTTTCTCTTGTGTCAACCCAGTCTAATCTGCTCTTCATGATACTTGAGTATTTCTTCCAACAAAAGCGACTCATATTACAAGGTTAGAGAGTGAGGTGTAAAACCAGCAACTTTGATCTCTGGTTAAAGGAAATCTTGTGCACTTGGAGTCTGCCAACTCTGCAGGCATTCATGTGTATTCCTGCAGACCGGAGTGATTACACGTCTTGGTGTTTCCCAACATTTCTCATTTTTCACATGATTTGGATTAAACTCTGACAAAAAGCAGGTATTGTTGATGCACCTATTTATCAAAGACAACAGTCTGCAAGTCTGTGGATAGATAAATCTCCTCTGCACAAACCAAGAAAACAAGCCCATTCTGATGAGTTTATCAGCTTTCTAGGACCTGTGAATAAATGCTCTTTGAAAAGAACTAGATACCATCTAACTCCTAATTCACTCCCAAGGATTTGCAAACAGCGAGCCTTTACCTTGATCACTGTTTGGCAGGCTTTTATGTGAGGGGGACCTTGAAAACTGTGCATTCTGTCAATGTTCTTAGGTCACCGAGGTCAGATTTCTCATCATAGAGAAAGTGACAGATGAATAGGGAGATGAGGGGAAAGAAAACTTTGTTCCTTATCTAATTGTCTATTGCTACACGTTGGTGGGATCCCAATTTGTGTATTACAGAGTCAAAGAACGTAACGCATTCATTTAATAAAAGGTCAGAAAAATAAAAGTTTCTTTTGAGTTTTTCGAATCTTTCAGGTTTAAATACGAGGGTCACTTGCATTCCCCATGGAAGTGATGCGCTCAGGTCGAGCCGCTATCTCGTCTTTGATGAAGTACCTTGTGCGGTGTCATAGAAAGACATTTAAGTGCTGGAGCTATTACATTAGCATAATTATACTGAAGCGTTCTCTATCATCAAAATATTAGTCTCTCTCAGCATTCACCATGACCAGCAGAAACACAGGAGCTGAAGTGTGCTTTAATAAATAACCTCTCCACATGCCAATCAGAACATTTATTTAAAAACAGAAACTAGTGCTGAGCAGGTAACACGTACTATAAGTAGCGGAAAGCCTATAATGTCAAGTTTTAGAGATTTTAGATGATTTATTTTTCCAGCTAAATGATTGGCAGATTCTCATACATTCAAACATCTCACACACCCAGAGAGATGTTTCTGCCGGTGGCTGACGTGCCCGAGTCACCGCTTCTGCTTGTTAATGAGGTTTTATTGGCAAGATTAACAGCTTTTGTATCATAGCAGAGGCAGCAAGCCAGGTAAAACAGCTGTTGCTCATATTGTCTTGGTTGTAGGACACAGAGACACATTAACACCACGTTACTGGAAACATATGGCCTTGTAGCAGTGATCTGCTTCTGTTGAAACTGAAGAGAAAATCTATTAAAAAAGAGGGTTTCTGCCTGAAGAGCAATTCTCTAAATTCATGATAAAAAAATTTAAATGCTCTTATTCAAAGATATAGGTTTGTGTTGCATTTTGCAAAATGACAATATGTAGTTTCCTGGTGACAGGGGGCAGTACGTACCATTCAGGGTAGTTTTACACCATATCGCTGTGACTGTTGCTAGTTTCAAAAAACATTACGGTAAATGTTACCTGTCGAGCAGAAAGCATGCGACCTCGGCGTGAATCCTCAGACTTTGATAGTCCTTCAGTTAATTCCATAGAGAGAATGCAATGCTGATGCTAGTTTTCTGGCGGTGTAGGTTCTGGATCTGCTCAGGGTCCTGCGCCTGCTGATGACATCACACTACGGCAATACCACTCAGCCAAAATATATTGCATCTCTTTTTCGATTCTGTTCTTTCACAAAGGTTTTGAAAAGAATTTAGCAGTTTTGTTATTAAATTCATGTTTCTTACCACCTAAATGTTTTCAAAAGTGGTAACGTTACTTCTGTAAGTCGTACGTCCAGCCAATCATCTAGTGGGACGTCATCGGCAGGTGCAGGACCCCTAGCTGGCTCACGTAGAAGGAAACATGGCGTCCCCCAGAAACTATAGACCTGCGTCCTATGTATTTTAGACCCAATTTTTATGGTTATAAAGTCCCATTAGTCATCATCACACATTGGTGAAATTACATCTCCACATTTGACCCATGGGGAGTAGTGAGCTGCAGCTGTGGCTGCGCTCAGAAACTATTTGGTGGTTCAACCCCCCCAATGCAACCCGTTAAAAATGAGTATCAAGCAGGGAGGCATTGGGTCCCATTGTTAAAGTCTTTGGTATGACCCGACTGGGATTTGAACCCTGATCTCCCAGTCCCAGTGTGGACACTCGCACCCCTAAGGCCACTGAGAAGGTGTTATGAAGCTGACTGGACATAATTTTATTCATTTTCAACAACATTTTGATGGATATTTCCAGAGACTAATGGTAAAAACGACACATTGTCACTTAAAAAAACAACAACTTCAAACACTAAATATGGACCAGATTAATGCAGAGGTGCCGTAACTCAGTTGGCGTCTGTATTTTCCACAGAAAAATGGACAAAGGATCAGGTGACTGCAGAGGTCACACACACACGTCTATTTATTCAAAGACATGCACTTTTTTCACTGAACACACATCTGCACAAACACACACACATGCCTCACACTCTTTGAGCAAAGACAGAGTCTCAGCATGCACGGCATTCAAGCTATATGTGTGGTGTGTGTGTGTGAGTGTGTGTGTGCAGCTTTGTACAATTGCAGCATTTAGAAAAATCCTGATTTACTTAAGATGGTCTTGCAGCATATGGAAGCGTCCACAGTTGCTGACTGATAGAGAGACAAAGAAATTCCAGTCCTCTGGTGCTAAAAAACTCAATTCAGATCAGGTCTTAATGGCTCAGCTGTCCTAACCAAAAGGAAGGAGAGAGAATAGGGTGCCTTGTGATTTTCCCCCTTTTCACCCTCACCCTCCCTCGCTTTTCTTCTTTTTTTTGTGTGCCTGAATCTTTTATCTGTGTTATTCACTCGGGACTCTTCAAAGTAACAAGCCTGCTTCTTTTTCCCCGGTACTGGACTTGGAACCCAAATTAGAGACTGCTTGATTAGAGCAGAGAGGAGAGAGCCAAGAGAGAGGGAGATCTGGGTATTGGACAAAACAAATCTCACCCCTACAAAGTGCCTTTTATCCAAAGACCCCAAGGCTCAAATACCCCCGTCCATCCCCGAGCAACCGTGGCTCGGCTTGTTTTTCTCTTATCATTTATTTAGTCATTCGTTGATGTTTTCTGCCCTACTTTGTGACGTTTAGAAGAGGCAGGCATCTCAAAAGGTGAATGTTAAATGGGCTGGAACTGCACAGCGCAGCTTTATAATCCCCTCCTTCTATGAATCGATGGAGAATTTCTGAAGTTAGCCTGAGAAAACAAGAAATACGCCAGTGCACTTTGACCACTCGCTCCTGGCATTGTCCTAGGCCTCAGTCGTCTACCAGGGGTGTGTCACAACATGTTAGGTCTGGCCTGGCTGCTGGGGCTTGTGGAGCTTCGTGGCACCTCCGAGCTGTCTGTCTGCCGTTGGAAGCGCAATGTGAGGAGACATGTTAACAGGCGGACCCCAGCCCCACCGCTGTTAAAAGCCATGCAATATGCAGGAAACGGCCTCTTTTGTCAGCAGGCCGGTCAGACACAGACCACGACGCTACTCTTCAGCACCACCCAATAAAAGTTTTATCTGCATTTTAAAGCTGATCCATAATTTAAAGCGGGAAGAAAACAGATTTTAACACTAACCAGCCAACAAAACACATATGCCTCTGATTTTCTGCCCAGCCGTCTAAAGTAATACCTCCATGTTCTACGAGGACATCGTCATGAACTGCTCTTGCAGAAAACGGCAGAGGTTTAAAAGTGCTATAGACGATTAAAATAAGGCATTCCAGCAGAGGTCTTGATTGAAGTAAAGAAAGTTGAGTTGAAGAGGATACATTGGGCTTCCCACAGTTCAGCTGAGCATCAAAACAATGGGCCCTCTGTTGGTATTCTTGTGCTGGCTGGGCAGGATGAGGCACCCCACTCTCAGGGTAGTCCATCAGACCCTTCACACACGTTATTCTGCAAATTCACGCTCACAAGACCCATCGAATCCGATACATTCCACATATTCTTTGGTCTTTAAAAAAACATCTGATGTTGATTCCTAAAATAGTGCATTGCATGAAAACTATGTAGTGAGCTAGAGTGGGAGTCCGGATCTTGTGTTTTCCCACATTGTCATCTATCATCTGGCTGAAGATTTGAATTTTTCCCTCTTTCTTCCTTTTCTGTGGACTTGGTCCTTTCCACCCAGCTGCAGTATTGATGGCTGTGATTTACCGTGACATCACCCGATGTGTCTCGCCGGTTACCTGTAAAAAAAAAGCAGCTCCATCATAGACACAGCCAAAGGTTAATAAAATTGGTGCTGATTGTATCAATTGTACAGATAAGCCATTCACAACAAGTGTAGTCGGGTGAATAAGAAGTCAATTCAGGCCTCGGAGACAGCACACGGCCCAATGAATAGCTGCTTTTAGGTTTTTCCGTTAGGAGGATAAATGGAGAATTGCAGCTCTCTTCTATTGCAGCAGGCAGTGGAGGCAGAGCGGGGCGAACTGAGGTTCAGACAAGCCTGCCAGTAAATTGCCCTGAATGGGTTCTGGAGGTTGACAGGCCTTATTAAGACAAACGGCTTTCCTCATCGGAGAGATAAAATAAATCAGGTGTTTAGTCAAATTAAAATAGTTTGAGTGGAGAGGGCCCCTGGGAGCTCTCGGAGAAACTCAAGACAGATGTGGTCAGAGACGAGGGGAAGACACCCAGGAAGGAATTCAGCTTCCGCTGGCCCCAGGCCAGGCTTTGCTGTACTATTATTTAGATCCCGACGCTATTATCCCTCTCCTTCTCTCCCATTTTCTTTCTTTTGTCGTTTTTCCTATCAGTTTTTCCCTCGCGTTGCCCGGGATCAGCTTGTCACACGGGAGTGCAGTAGGAGGGGAGTGAGTTACTGTCTAGCCTCTCACTGGCAATTATGTTGGCTGTGTAAGTCAATGGTAGGATCACTTAGCATTGATTAGGCGTAGAGAGAGAGAGCGGTGCAGTGGAGCAGCTCTCTCTATCACACACAGAGTGGTCGTGAGGCTGTAGAGAGGAAAACTATGTTCTGTCATAGCTTTTCTTTTTGACGTATGCACACGTGAGCGTGTTGACCAAAATCACAGCTGGAAAGTTGCTCTGATGCGTACTTGGTGTGCAGAATAATGAATGTTTTCATGTGATTTTGACAAGTCGGAGCCATCCATTCAGCAATAAACTGATCCGCTGGTGCGATTGCCGTATCTATAACCTGTGCAGTTTAGAGGCCGGGGAAAACGGGGACTCTTAACACCTCTCCTATAATAACCCGTGGAAGTCTGACACAAGCTGCCACCTTGGTTTGACGGCTCCCTGCAGCTCTTTGTCTAAGTGCCGGAAACAATTCCTTCTCTTTCTTCCTCTGAAAGCCGTGAACAGCGGCTACAGCAAAAATCGTCAACTCCAGGCTGTGTGTGACCTTAACACTTTCTAGTGAATTCACTGCAGTCGGTTGCTTCCTGCGTGCTTTTCTTTGTGTTAAATATTGTGTACACTACAATAGCACAATGCGATGATTGGTGGTGTGTTTGCAGCGAGGCCCCTTTTCTAAATTTAGCAGTGTTCAAACTCCAAACCCTTCAGCAGCTTTCCTTCCAAAAGCCCGGTGACTAAATCACAGCAATAAAATCATCTGAGTTCTGTCTTTTTTGTTCATGCTTTTATTTTTGTTTATCAGTCGTTGTTGTGTTTATTTATTCCAGCTCTTGACCTTGATCTCTCCCATTGATCACCAGGTACTCCAGAGAGCCTGGCAGAAAAGGAGCACCAGCTCTCCACAATGATCACCCAACTGATCAGCCTGCGAGAGCAGCTTCTGGCTGCACATGACGAACAGAAGAAACTCGCTGCTTCACAGATGGAGAAGCAGAGGCAGCAAATGGAACTGGCTCGACAGCAGCAGGAGCAGGTAAACGCTCAGTGGTAGTTTTGATTCGCAGCATTCATTGTCACCCCTCCTCAGTCTCTCCAACCATCCATCCATCCAATTTCATCCACTTATCCGGGGTCGGGTCGCGGGGGCAGCAGCCTACTTGGCCCAAGGCGTTCCCTGGCCAGCCGAGAAACATAGTCCCTCCAGTGTGTCCTGGGTCTTCCTTTAGGTCTTGATAGGACGTGCCTGGAAAACTTCACCAGGGAGGCATACAGGAGGCATCCTATCTAGATGCCTGAGCCACCTCAACTGGCTCCTCTCGATGTGGAGGAGCAGCAGATCTACTCTGAGCCCCTCCCGGATGACCGAGCTTCTTACCCTATCTCTAAGGGAGAGCCCAGACACCCTGCGGAGAAAACTCATTTCAGCTGCTTGTATCCATGATCTCGTTCTTTTGGTCACTACCCAAAGCTCGTGACCATAGGTGAGGGTTGGAACATAGATTGACTTCTTCAACACGACCAGCTCACATCACTGCAGACGCACCACCAATCCACCTATCAATCTCCCACTCCATCTTTCCCTCACTCGTGAACAAGACAAGATACTTAAACTCCTCCTCTTGAGGCAGGACCTCGTCCCTGACCTGGAGAAGGCATTCTACCCTTTTACGACTCAAGACCATGGTCTTCCTCAAACGTATTTACTTTACTACTCTTCCGATCTCAATAATAAACCTCATTAAAGTCATTTGTAACAAAGTTATCACCTAACTGTTTTATTTCATGCTTGAAGTGTGCCAATAAAATCTTGGAATTCAGAATAATAATATTACGCTACTGTCCGCATTACCTCCGACGTTTCGGTCACGCTCTCTCAGACGCATTTATGCTGCGTGCTGGAAAAAATGTTATTATGACTTGTACCAACAAATGGAAGCCAATGTGTGAATTAAACATTATATTAAACACGGGAAGTCCTCCACATCTTATAAATCGACTCCTATTATAACAAGCCGGGCATTAGATTTGCAGCACAAATCAGGCCAATGAGCCATATTGTACAAATCAGCAAATTAGCACAGGCCATGAAGTGTGTTAATGTCTGGGAAGAAATAAGGACACAAACTATCCACACGGGCGACACTTTTATTATCAACAGCCACTCTAATGGCTATGAGTCAATTATCAGCGAGGAGTTCACTCAGAGTTTTCTCAGCACACTCCCAGACCTCCCTGTTGTAAATGAAGAGATAGACCACCTGCCTTAGAGTGATACATTTGGTCACAGTACACTAATAATACATTAAGAGTATTGATTTCTTCCTCAATCAATGATGTTCATTTGCAAACGACACATGACTCTTTAGGTTTTGTAGACATATCAGCATGAATAAGCAGAGATCTAAGAAACTGGATCTTATTTTAAAATGAAGGAATATTATTAAAATGGTGGGGTGGGGGGGTGGAGGAGAGTGGGAAAGCCCGCTGAGAGCCAGAATGTCATCAAGCCATCAAGATACAACACAGTAATTAACTGTTGACACTCGTGAGGAAGCCAGCACAAATTAATCTTGACACATTTGCAGACGGCAGATATCTTACAGCGAACACTTTGTAATTATATTTAAAATTGAAAATTAAATGACACTTAAAACTCGGTTGTCATGCTCAATGAAGTGAGCATGTAGAAGGAGGCAGTGGCGGGATGAGAGAGAGATTGCGGTGGCGATGCGCGTCACTCAGGGGCAGCAGGGACTTCTGTCAGTCACACTCCGCCTGCACCAGCGATCTCCATCATAACCACATTCGTCTGTCCCGTAAATCATTTAGTCTCCTCCGCCACGAGTTGGTACTTCTGCACGGGTCATTTTATGTTCATTAACAAAAATATCGAATTGTTTGTGATGGTCAGAAAGCAGGAATCTGCTTTTATTTTGTTTTATTTTCTATAGATATGAAGAATTTATATTTTACCTTTTGTAGCTCTTTGAACAACGTAGATGTGAAGAAATAGAGATTAGTTTTCAACGAACAAATTAACTTATAGCTTGTCAAAGTGGGGCTAAAACCAAAAAAAACAACTGTAATCTCCTAACATTAAGTGATTAATGCAGACGCTTTTTAATTATTATTACAGTTTTACATTACATGTCTAATTTGGCAGAAATGTTTAAAGAAATTGTGGGCAAAAATGTCACACACTGACCCAGAAGTGTCACAGATAGCTAGCTCTGCTGCTAATTTGCGCTGCAAATAACTCAAACGTAGTCTGACTCAGCTGTCAGTCTCATTTTGGTGAGTGACGCTTCATTCTATTGGTCCTAAAGGTATAATTTTTAAGACTTGATCAATCAGTCATGGAGATAGAAGGCTGCGTAATGTGTAGCTCCAGGCAATGCCACCAGCGTAATGACGCATGAGGTGATGCTGCAGTTTGAAACAACTTTATTTGTCCCTGAATGACTTACAATGTTAACAAAGATGGCTAAAAGGTTGGACAACAGAAGCTATTCTGTGGAAAGAGCACAGATGGAACCACACTGTGCCATTTGAGGCCTCGCCTGAAGTGTCTGTATATAAACCTTTGTAAAAATTTTGTTCTTCACTTTGTCAAACTCAAACTTTGTGCAGCTAATGTCAAAATGTAAAATTATGAATTCATTGAGGTTTGAAGCTACTGCTGCCTTTTTCCAAAGATGTATTCATTCTGGAATCAAATTTTTTCAGGCGGCAAAGAAAAAAAACGTTTTTACAATGTTCCATGTCCACTTACACTTCATCAGTCACAAACATACTAATATTTACACATCTCAACAAATCCCACAAGAGTTCTGTTTAAAATGAGACCAAAAGTAATCAAATAGACATTGTGGTTACAGAAATATACTCATTAAAGTGTGAACATGTCATTTTCGAGAAGATTTCTCAAAAAAAGGCCTAGGGCCCAACATAACTTCACCTGATTTGTGACTAGCCATTAGCTTGTCAATCTGGTTAGAACTAATCTATATTTCACAACATTTAGGCTGTTCAAAGCTGTATCAGCAACAGGTAAGATGAAAATAAGTAAACTATGTTCTACAGGCCATGATCTGAACGGGTCTTTAATGTTTTATATCATCTCAGCTCAAGTTACCTGGATTCCGCATAACTTTAAAATTTTAATAACAAAGTGAAGAAAGTCTTAATTGATTCAGTTCGTCTTCTTTGTCTGTTTTCAACCAGATTGCGAGACAACAGCAGCAGCTTCTGCAGCAGCAGCACAAGATCAACCTCCTCCAGCAGCAGATCCAGGTCAGTGTTGAACACACAGCCGCTCGCTCAAACCTCCCACATCTCTCTCTTCTGTGTAATTAGCCCTCCGGTATTTCCACTACCAACCAAATGTTTCACTTTAGTGACTCAGATCAATGAAATTAAACTTTAAAGTAAATATCACTGCTAGCATAAGTACGCCTCTCCACCACTTTTTTTTTCCTTTTGACTTTTTTGGTGTTTTTTACCCTTTTATCTCTAATTCTTGTGTCACACTAACAGTCATCATTCTCATCAAATGTTAATTGCCTGTTGGTAATCAGGAGGGTTTTAAAATATGGAGGTGAATAATTAGCACATCTTAATGAAGAAAAAAATGGGGGAACGTAACAACAGCTAATGAGTCCTGCTGATGGAGGAGAGCTTGGAGGTGGGGGACATGAAAGATGCTGGTAAACGCCTCTGAAATTAGTCGGTCCCTGAAGGCCGAAGTGACACGCTTTCACACGGCAGAAAAACTGCTGAAACGTACACTACCACCATGCAGTCGGCCTGTTGGAGAATTTTCTTTCCAGGTGTAAGCATGCTAGCCTTCTGTAGCACAGAGATGCTGTCATGGACCACCCAGAAACAGCTGGATACGTTCAAAGAGTGCTGGACAACTTGTGTTTGGTCACTCGCAGCAGTCAAGGCTGTGAACTTGACTACCTTTATGAAGCTAATGTTCTCCCATTGGGTGCGTTTGGTGTCAGGCACATCCTTCTCCTCCTCCTCCTCCTGGACTCGTTCTTCCAACAGTCAGCTCTCCTTTCATTAAACATTGATTTGCAGCAAATTTTTCCTTCAGCAACAATGTCAAAGTGTCTGAACTCACTGTTCAGCTTTTACAAAGGGATTTCCACCTATTTTAAACATGAGATTCTTCCAGCTTTACTTTTTTGGAACAGTTTTATGAATGAACGTCTGTTTTTTATGAAAAGTCACTGAGGGTTGGTGCTCGTCTACGGAAATAAATTCAAAGAAGGCAATGAAAGATGAAGACTTTGATGGAATGTTGGAATTAATCACCATCAGTGTGTGAATGAGTGAAAGACTCAGAAAGGTGTGACACAAGTGCGTGTCATTTATCGTTTATCTACATTTTTTTGTCAGGTCACATATTTGTGATAATCTTTGCAACTTTTTTATATTTTTAAATCATTTTCTTGAGCCAGTATGTGCTAAAATGACACTTTACAGGGTTAATGAAAGGCCACCCAGCCCCTATCCTCCTCTGTGGCCAAAATATTCCACTTGCAACTTCATAGTTGCTGGTTCGGTCTGTTGGTACTTAGAAAAAAATGAGCTTGACATACCTGGCTCTGCAGTCTGCTTCCAGCACGTTTCCTGCATGTTTTAGATCATGAACACAGCTGATTTGTTTGTAGACACTAATGAAGGCTGAGGAGACATTTCAGCAGTTAGATTAAAGCAACATTCCGCAACTTTTACACCTTAAAATTATGCTTTTTTGTAAAGTTTTTGCATCATAGTATTATCTATTATGTTCATTTTCATACCTGTGATAGTGTTGGGGGGTCTCACGTCTGTTTACTGCGCTATACAGTTTTTGTGCTTCGGGTAGCGCCGGAAGTACTGACTGGGTGTCGTTTTACGGCAGAATATGGCAAGCCAAAGGGATAAAAAAGCGCGCGTTCTAAACGCCAAAATGCGTCTCCTGAACGCGCGTTTTGACGCCAAAGGGGGCAAAAACTCACGTGTTCTGAAGCGAGCATTATGTCTGCCAAAACGCACATCTTGAACGAGTTTTGGCGGACATAATGTGAGTTTAGAACGCGCATTTTTTTAATCCATTTGGCTTGCCATAATTGTATAACGTAGACCAAAGTAAGCTAGAAATCCCTTATCAGAGGAATCTAGGAAAAGAAAAGAAGAACGTGATAGAGCAAGAGCAAAGACCAGAGTTATTATTGGGCCGTCTTTTCCTCGCTGGAGAGCTCTTTTAGAAATAACGGCATGAACTACGGACTCTGACCTAGCCATGCTGCTAATGGCTAGGTAAGTAATAAATGATTTCACCAGGGTTATTGTGTTTGGTCGGGCATAAAGTTGTTATACAGTCCTGATAAAACTATTTATTCAATGTGTGGAGGTGGAAAAGTTTGTTTTTGTTGTTTTGCCTGACATTAGGAATGTAAACATGCCTCTTATGCCCGAGAGAAAGATTTGATTTTACGACAATGACGTTACGCAGCAAGCCTCTAGAGGGCGGCAGAGACCATATAACTGCAAAGATTCGGAATGCTGCTTAAGGTATTAAAAAGACGAACGCACAGCGAGGAGCGAGAGAAGTTTTACTTTCGCTTTCACCAACGAAATTAGGGGGTGCTAAAAACAAGCTAAAACTGACTAGTGTCCCTTTAAAGGAGTCATACACTTGTTTTGTTTTTTTTTAACAAATTTGCTGTCTCTAGTATGATTGAATGACCTGTGAGTCGTTTTCTGTGGAAAAAAAGCTCTAGCGCTCTTGTTTCAGGAGGTAGAAAATAGTCAGAGGGATGAGGGGGCAGAAAACGACAGCATTACCAGTCTTACTTGTTAATTTTCAGGATATGCAAACGTCTCTCCTCTGATTGGCTAACAGCAACGCAACTCTTACGCTGCCTCCGTTCGCTCTTCTTTCTTGGGTAAAAAAATGCAACTCTGATGCGTTATCTCCACAAACAACACAAGCTTGAACATGTCCCGCCATGTTTTAAAGTTGCTAATAGTTAGCTTCTACTAGCCGAGACACATTTTGTTCTCGTGGTCACAAAATCAACACAGCCTATTGCGGTTGCAAGTCAAGGTGGGCGGGGCTATGAATACTACAGAGTGACATAGAGCTGAGTGGCTTTTTCTGACCCGATAATTTTTCTGTCTGTTTCCTTCCTGTGGCTAATGCGGGCAATAAGGGTAGAAGACTCTTTTCACCTTCAATGTGCACATGCAACTCAGTTTTGCCAATCGTATTAAAAAAATAATAAGTATGACACAGTTTCTCAGTGAATGAGACGTTTAACAGAAAACATAACACACTGCTACTGCGTGGTTCTCATGATGCAAAGTTCAAATGTCAAACAGCATTTCGCTCTACAACCAGATTTCAGGGCGTTCAAATAAAAAAAGACATGATAATGTTGAGAAGTCAATGACCTCAACTTTTCAATCAAATAGTTAGAAGAGTTTTGGACTAAAGACAAGCACAATCCATTGCACTCCGTGTGGAAAACACTCCTAAATGAAGTACCTTATACACTCCTGAGGAGCTAGAAAGACTCGTATCATAGAGGACCCTTTACTTATGCTCATCGAGCATAAGGGCACAGCCCTTAAAAATCTCACATTAAGAGCCTCTTGATTTCATCACACATTTACAGGAAAATGACACCTGAAAATTCCTCTTGATGCATAGTTTTAAAAAGAGCTTGGAGATTCGAGAGAGTATTGGAATGTACTTCCAAACACTTGAACAGATACAAGCAAGGTCCTTTCTTACGGAGCCCAGTGATCCAGCTTTTCCCTCGACAGAATTCCCACTGAAGGAATCCCACACTCCGCTGACCGTGCGCCTCCCCTGACTTCACTCAGTGGATACCACCCAAGTTTCACCTTGTGGAACATTGTTTATCCAACAACAAGTTATTTAAAACAGAACACGTTCTCTCTCTCTCCCTAACCCCGTTCCTTCAAACATCCAGAGAGCTGATGAAGGATCAAGGCCGGTAGATAAGAGAGTCAGGGCCAGATTGGTGAAGTATTTTCTGCCACTCCGTTTCTCCCACCGCTGCCTCTTTAAAGTGCCCCGGCCATTTTAACATATAACAGCTCTGACTTAATTACTTCTGTATACAAGCTTCCAGTCTGCATGTAACAGACTTTTAGCAAAGTGATAAGCAGTGCTGTGGGATTGAGTTACTCTGCTGTTAGCATGGAGTGCACTAAACTTTATTGGAGACCCTACTGCTATCAAAGTCCTTCTGTTTGGCTTCAGGGAGAAGGGAGAGCCTCTTGCTTAGGCCTCGTATTGATGATGTGAGTGATCACATAGTGAACATTGTAAACAGCTCCAACAATAAAACCACAGGGACTGCAACCGGAGACTGCTGTTGGCACGCAATGTGTGTGCTTTCAAGGGCTTGCTGCATGAAGGCTGAATCTCTCAGAAACGTGTGTGTTTGGAGGTTTAGCTGCTTTGGAGCAAGGCAGCATGGAATTCAATTAAAGCGTCCTTTATGAATAGCCATCTCTTTTTATCCTTTTCTTCATCGCACTTTAAGAGAGAAGGGGAGAGATTTATTCTTTGTCCCGCCGGATTACAATGTCACTTGTTTTAAGATAGCAGACTGAAGTGTTTGGGGCTTATCAAAAATTAAAGCTCAAGGCTTTGTGTGCTCTCCCCCTCAGCATCTTTGTGTTCCTTCAGTCGGCCCCGCGTCACCGAAATCATCTTGGCACTAATTCAATCCCAGGATTAGATTAACTGATTTTAGTTGGGAATTCGAAACACCACTCAGGATTTTACAGGACGCATGTGACACTTTAACAAATATATTAAAAGATAACTACTTTGTCTAATAAGCTGCTTATCTGACTGAGGTCTTATAGCTGCAGGGAGGTTATAAAATAAAAGCAAGTCTTTTTTTATTGAGTCACTTTGCATGAGAATTTGAACCCATCTCTATGAGAAATACCACCTCACCTACAATAACAAACTAGTTTGGGTATTTTTCCACGAATTTAGAGATGCAAAGTCGTATAAATCACCAGGTGTGTACATGCACAGAGGTGATTGTGTGCAGGAACACGTGCACACTGATACACACATCAAGAGGATAAATACTGGCTGAAAGGTCAGGGTGAACTTTATCTTCATAAGCAGACAGGAGAAAGCAGAGCTCCCCAGATGAAAGAGAGGGATACTTTTAATCCAGAACGTTTAATTTAAATGTTAAAGATCATTAAACGCCATTAGAATGCCACAATATCGTGACATTGTTGTTTGTCGTCATCTGTGGCATTCACACGCCCAACATCTGATCAAACAAAAATAAGATTTTACTGTATAGCTTATGCATTTTTTAGATGTAGTTTATTTTAGGTCCTCTGCTCATGACCTGGCCTTAACCTCGAACCCTCACAACACACATTATCTGTGCCTGGACATCCTACCTTTGACCCCGTGTCTGCAAGGACACATAAACACAGCACCAGTCTCTCTCGGCTGTTTAAAATCAGCAAAAAGGAGATTAAGAGAAGGAAAGGCCAGCATATTGTCGTCCACTGCACACTTCAAAGCCGCAGAGGCTTTCTTACATGTCTTTAATGGTGTGGAGAAACAGTAGGGGTGCATTCAGATGTCAAAAAATAAAGGTCCCAAGGTTTAGAAAAGAAGTGATTTACTCAACAACTGAAAAATGGACGCATCTTTATTTACAAACATTACAAATATTAAAATAAAAAAGGAATAAATGACAAGAATGATAAAAAAGACAAACTCATTAAATGCATTTAAAAGCCAAAGAAAAGAAATAAGTAATAGCTTCAATAGATGGGTGCACTTTAATGTGAAAGATTATTCTGCAGCTTTTACACCACAGAAAAACAGGGTTTAAAGCTACAAAACCAGATGATTTGATGCATTTAACAATAAAAGTAAGAATATCATAAGGTTAGGGTTCGCTTGTTTCAAGCAAAACTTTTTTTACTTACTTTGTGTAAATGCACCAGATTTAGCCATAGGCTATTTTATATGTTAAAACTCAAAGGTATAGGGCATATAGTCTGCCTGGGTGCATGCTCCTTTTCCTTTATCATTTCAGAGATCACTTTTAGTTTTTCACTCAAAGGGAACAACGTTCAGAAAACACACCCTTTATTTCTCCAGATACTTAAAGTTCAGTACAATTTTGTATTTCTTTGTATTTTTGGAAAACATATAGTGATTTAAATTCTCTTGAAGCTTCTGCCCTAACGAGAAAACCCTTCATTTTTTAATAATTTCAATTTTTTTCTTGGTTAAAAGTTAAATTACATCAAAATTAAGAAAATATTCAAATCCTGGTCTTGATTTAGTGCAGCAAGAAAAAGAAAAAAGTCAAACCCTTGTTTAGCTGATACAGTAGGGTTAGGGTTAGAAAGGAGGATTTGGGTCATGGGATTCCTGCATCCTAAAGTATCAAACCAGTGGAGGATTTCTGCCACAGCTAGGCAGCATCCCACACAAACCTGTTCAATATATGCAAACCGTGAACTAACGAGGTCCATCAGCATGAGCAAAAGGTCTAATTGGTGTGTTTATATCATAAATTGCCTATTATTACAGTTAGTTGATAGCTTTTTATAATATTAGTATTATTATAAAAAACAGAATATGCACACTTTATATCCAGATTTAGTAAATCCATCTTCTCACTGTTTTATTTCCAATTTAGAGGAACAAAAACCTTCTGATCGCCACTATTACAGCAAATATTTAACATCAGTCGGATGAGTTTAAATAAACACAGGGCTGTGTGGTAATTATATAAAGATAATAGCGCTAATTTGTGTATTCTCAGACGCTTTTGTTGTCTCCCCAGCACAACTGATTTTCTCAGTGTGAAGCTTATTAAAGTGCTGACAAAAAAATAGACATTGTTAAAGAGAATGTGTAAGTCTCCCAATTAGTGGAGCTCGACTGGAACTGTTAGCATGATAATAAGAGAATAATAGAGTAGGGAAATGATAATGTGTGTGTTTTAAGTGTGGACGTGTGTGTGTGTGTGTGTGTGTGTGTGTGTGTGTGTGTGTGTGTGTGTGTGTGTGTGTGTGTGTGTGTGTGTGTGTGTGTGTGTGTGTGCTCATGCCTCTGAATCTGTGTGCTTTTGCTTCTTTCCCCTGTGTTTGTTGAGGGGAGACTGTGTTAGCCTGCTAGAAGGATTATGTGTGCGTGTGTGTGTGTGTGTGTGTGTGTGTGTGTGTGTGTGTGTGTGTGTGTGTGTGTGTGTGTGTGTGTGTGTGTGTGTGTGTGTGTGTGTGTGTGTGTGTGTGTGTTTGTGTGGCATTAACAGCCTAGTAAGACAGGCTTGGCTCTCGCCCAGGGAGGCTCAGACCAACATGTTCATCCTCCATTTAAGGAGACTGTTAGCTGATGAAGACGTGCACGAGCAAGACTGAAGATAAAAGAAAGCGGTGACCTGCCTCATTAGCCCTCTGTCATTTAATATATTGACACTTAGATACAAATAAATCCATTTAGTGGACTCTATCGGTAAGGCGAGAGGGACCAATTTAATTAGTTATGAAATGCAACCGCTGAGATGCAGAAGAAACGCTGACGGTACATAAAGTCACGTGAGGTCTTAAACAATAAAGCAATCACGGCTCTGTTGAAACTTAATTGGGCGAAAAGATGTGTAAGAAGTACAACATGAGCGGTGGCAGCAATGGTTTGCAAACAATGCAAAGTAATCAGAAATGTGTTAAACTGACTGTCTTCCAAGTTAACACACACACACACACACACACACACACTCTAAGAAATGAAATGTTGAATTTACTTAAACAAGTTATGTCAACTGATTCCGCCAAGCTGCTTAAATGTAAAGAGTAATATATATTATCCTACATTGTTATGTTACAATTAAACATATAATACTAGTGGAACCAGTTGTAGTAATGCAATGTAACAAAGTACAAGTACTTCATTACTGTACTTAAAGCCATAGTGTGTAATATTTTTATTTGTTTACTGTCAATTCCCGGTATCACGTTCACAAACTTGTCCTTTCTCATTAATATTTCTCAACAAAGTCTATTCTAAATATTCCTATTAGATTGAAATTTTACATTTTCATATATATGAATTGTGGTCAACGCTCCATAGCCATGCGTAGGGCTGGGCAATACATCAAAAAATGTATTGTTATCAAAATTTGGTAATAAAAAAATGAAAAGATGTGTAGGTTGGCGACATTCGTGTCTCTCGAGTAAGATGACAACATGACTCAACGTAATACACGTGACAGCCCCATCTAGTGTACATCTTTTGTTTGTGAGCATACATGTAGTTATCGTCCATTTATAGTTATCGAGGTGAACTCCTTAATATACCGTGATATTAATTTTAGGCCATATCGCCCAGACCTAGTCATGCGCCATCTTGAAATACCGTAGCTGCTTAGGGACATACAAGGTATAACGCAAATTAAAGAAAAAAACAAAACAGAACAAAAAAAAGTGGTTCTCGCACATTTGTCTAAAAACCTCCGCCAATATTACGGCTTGGACTGAAAGCAACTATTGGACCATCAGGTTGTCGGTCTCACCGGTCAGCCACACTTCCCTGGGTCCTCCATTCATCACGCACTCACGTATTTATCAACAGAACACCACTGGTGTGAGAGGTTCTCAGCTCAATAATATCAGAGAAGGAGAAACAGCCGGCTGCTACCACTTCAACTTTAGGACAAACTACCAGAGTCCCAAAAAGAAAAACACCATTTGAAGTCACGGACAACAAAAGATGTTTGGACTTATAAAATGGTGACTGGTGTTTAGCGCTCTCTCGTTTCCTCTGGGAATACGGGTAACCGGTTCCGGCAGATGTGTCCCAGGGATGATATGGGAGGGGTGAGTGTTCCGTGACTGTTTGCGTTTAAAACATAGCTTGTTCTGCAGATTTGCTATTGCAGCTTTAAATGTAAGTTACATACTTTTACTTTTTTACTTAGAAGTAGAAATGCAAACTTTGATTCTTTAATGTAAGTCAAACATATTCTTGGATACATCTACTTTTACTTAAGTATTTTTTCCATTTTTACCCCTTTATCTGTACTTTTACTTAAGTAAAAAAAATAAGTACTTCTTCCACCACTGACCAGTTAACATACGATGGCTAAGTTAATTTAACACTTCATTTCTTAGAGTGTGTTTTCCAATCCAAACACATCCTTCCTCGTGGGATTTAGAGATACTTGGATGAAATGTTACTGTAAATTACACAATAAAGGCACGCAGTTGTTTCCTGTGCCTTTGTATTCAGACACTTTAACTGTCTAAGCAGCGATAATTAAACGAGGTGCCACATGAACGGCTGTAATATGCGAGAATCACACCTGAGGGCCTATTTAGATTTAGTCACCTGAGGGGTTTCTAAAGCAGCTCTGGGACAAGTTGATTTATCACATAAATCCTCCTGCTCTCTATCAGCCATCACAAATAAACAAAACAGATGATCTACCTTTATAATTATACTAAATAGTCCTAATAACGGAACGTGCTTCTAATTAAACCCAATAAATTGAGTGCTCTCTTTCTGCATCTCAATTTTACAATACTACACCTGTTAGAGGAAAAAAGCAGCCACACTTGATGCATGTTATGCTCCAACCCTCGGAAGGAAAAATATCAGTGGAGAGAGAACACATCCACCAGTGTGATGTTGACTCACTGCCCTCTCCCCTGCTGCATTAACTGTGTTTTCTCTGCTAATGTTGTGCAAACTGTTTTGTCTTTGCACTGCGCGGCCGTCCTCCTCAGCGGCGACCGTGCTCACAGGGAGAAGGAGCTGCACTAAACAGGCTCCACTGTGTACAAGCAGCAAAGAAACGGCCGCGTGTTTTCTTAGGGCAGGGGTGGCAAAGCAAAGCATTCAGCCCATGGCTAACGCCAAAAAGGAGCTTTTTGTTTTGGGGCAGGAGGAGAGTCCAAGCATTCCCCAACAGAGCACAATGAGTTGTTTTGTCCTGATTGGTTTATGCCAGAAAATGTTTTTTTGTTTGTCCCTTTTTACCCGATTCCCAAAAAGTTGGTTCTTGTCTTACTGTCTCGTCATGTATGATGATATCTGAGCGTATTTGAAATTCTGAGATGTGTGTGTCTAATAAAGTTGGCCCTTCTGACAGGCATGCATCTGCCGTACATCAGAATGGGCTCTGTTGTGCTGTGTGGCATCTGTAGCTGGGGGCTAAATATCAGGACAGAGCCGCAGACTGTTAAAATGATAAAAAGGGGAAACCCAGCCATCACGTGGACAATCAAATCATGCTAATTAGGTGTAGTCCGAAAGTTTGGTCTCACTTATCTAATAATGACAAAAAACATTCCCCTGTTAGAGTTTGAATTAATTAAAAATGCTTTGTGCTTCCTCTACTGGCTCTATAAACACTCCAAATGTGGAAAAAAACATGTCCATCTCTTCTTTGTCAGTGTTTGATTTTAGGAATTTTGTCCCTGAAATGAGCTGTTTTTAAAAAGTTCCTATTTGTGACATCACAATTGGGCAAATGAGCATAGAACCACCTCTCACGTGCAAAAGAGAGCTGCTACTGGGGGAGCAGCAGCTCCAGTGAGAGCCCCTCCGAGGTATTGGAGCTTCTCAGCAAATAACAGCCAATCAGGGGATGAGTGGGCGTGACCAGCAACAGTTTGTTTTCTTAAAGTGACAGAGCCCTGAAATGGCTCATTCTGGAAGGTACTGAAACTATCGAGAATAAAACTGCTGAAATCTCTTAAAGTAGGAAGGATTTTGTTCAAAAATCCTCATGAACATGTTTAGAATTGACCATAGAACTATCATAACGTAAGAAAAAAAAGTGACAAAATTTCCCGTTCAAGTCAACATCTCACTGGGCTGATTGTTGGTGACAAGCTGGAGATTCTTAAATGTGTTTTATAGAAATCACAATGAATTAGTGCGTACAACACCTTTGTTACATGCTACATGTTGGGTCATGTGGTGTGTTTAGTCACAAAGTATCTCAAATATTTCTCAGCAGCAAAGCCCTGTAAAATATTCATGAGTAAATTGAGAACCTCTGAACTTGGGACATTTTCTCTGACAAGTCTATTAAAGTTCATCACCAATAATCACAGCTTTCTAATTTTAGACTACATTTCTGAAAGAATCGTACACAATATAATGGGATTTAAAATCCATGCAATGTCAATTCAATGGAGGACAAAATAGCTTTGTGATTATGTCTTAAAAAGTTTTTTTAATTAAATAAAACCATGGTCCTTTACTTGAGTCTCTTAATGGATGTTAAAGACATTTTAGAAATGAAGTTTCTGTTGCAGTTGAGAAAGTTCTGGGAGCACACAAAGAATGTGGATTAGTCTCAGGAACTTAATAGAAACATTTTGGGCTCACTGAGTTTTTTATAGTGGATACCAAATTATCTTTTCAGTAGCCAAACAATGAACAAGCCACTGAACTCAGACTGTTAAAATGGCTATTACCAATAAGCAAATTCTTTTAAACATATTGATTTTTAAACTTTTTGTAAGTTTTGAATTTTATTTTTGTCCCTTTATAGGTTCCATACATCTTATAAACACTAAACCAGTGTTATTTCATGAGCAGGGCTGAATTAAATCCCTGTTTTCCCCGATCTCCAAGCCTGTCCACATCACATAGATGTAGCTGCCAGTCTGGTCTAATGTACTTTACAAATACTTGCTCCACCACAGAAAGGGTCTGGGACAATTTACTTATTTCCTTTTTCTGTATATTTATATAGTTTGGATGTATATACAAGACAGTAATGCAGACCCTCAGACACACTTGTGGGCTTGCATGTTGTTTTTCTTGATTCCTGTTAAGTATATACGCCAAGTGAGACAGGCAATTTCATAATCACATAATTACAAAAATGTGTTTTTGGATGGTTTGATGTTTGACCGTCAGGCTGAGTTTTCAAATTCATGTCACAGTTTTTTAAAGGAAATTTGTGGCAAAAAAAAGTCAAGAAAAAAACGCCTTATTTAGACTTTTTTCTTAACAATTTTAAAACAATTGCAACAAATCAAATTTCGATTTCAGCTTTTTAATTCGATCTCCTTTTAGACTGAGCTGTTTTAACTATTTAAATGTAGCTAAATGGAACACGAGGGATGGACAGAGGTCTTGTTGTTGCCGTGTGCTGTGTTTAGGCACACAGTAGCCTGCAGTTTTATCCAGAATTCCAGGGATTTCAAGAGAAGCCGTGAGGTGGCAGAGGGATTTAGGGTGGAGTGTGTAAGGCGTGTCAAAGGGTTGCACAACCCTCCTTTCAAGCCTGCTTTCCTCTACTTAATATAGACATATTGAAATGGCGGTTGTCCAAAAAGGCTTGTTGTACGGTGGAAGGAATTAGAGAAAACAGAAGTCATCATTGGCAATTCCCTCTAGATGGCCCGACTTCAATGGAGTGTCTGGATTTGTTGCATTTCATCCAAAACAGCACTCAGCAAACCACACGGATAATGTATTAATCTTAAATAAACAATAAGTACGTTTGATACTGAACCCTCGCAATTTGCAGACGAAAATGACGAGTTTTGTTTAAAGATGGTTTGCCTTTGACTTTTTGTGACGCTCAATCCAAGAAACAGATACACGAAAGAAGAGTTGATAAAAGGTCGGAGGCTTGATCAAGACAAGGGCC
Organism: Aphyosemion australe; assembly: GCA_006937985.1. Lineage (NCBI taxonomy): Eukaryota > Metazoa > Chordata > Actinopteri > Cyprinodontiformes > Nothobranchiidae > Aphyosemion > Aphyosemion australe. The sequence continues at coordinate 1,694,713 of SSNS01000088.1, forward strand.
CTTTGTTGCTGACCTGGAGCTCTCCAGTGCATCTACCCTCCCTGTTCTAATTTCCAGAGCTGACAAGCAGGAATAATGTGCTCCAGTTGAGTGGGTGGTAATATGAGGACCTTCATTCAAAAGCAGGAGTCTGGAGAATCAAAGTCTGCTTGAAATCTATTGATCTACTTGTCTGATTATCATTAGTTACAGACAAACCCGAACACCGTTGCGTCTTTGTTGATCGATGCTTCTGTCTGCCGCGTGATGGTGGACGGCAGCAAGTGAGCAGAGGCAATGCAGTGATATTTGAATGGTTGATTGTTTTAGTGTAAGGAAGGGGGTGGGGGGTCTTTAAGCAGAGTATTCATAAGAAATGCTTCCACTGAGTGATTTTCCTCCTGGTTGCGCTGCAGGACGGTGTACACCCAGTGGACTGAGTGCACAGTGGCGGGCGTTGAACATATCCTGCTTTCTAGTGTCAGTTTCAGTGTGCGCTGCCAGCAAGCTCAAGATCACTTTTGCTTTGAATGGATCACAAAAGGTGATTTCTACATGCAGACGTTTGGTGTGCAGCTCCGTGGGGAGCAGAGTGGGAGGCGCAACAAAGTGTGAACCGTCAGCTCTTACGGCAACAGCTGGAGTCTATCCTCCTCGGATGAAATAACTAAACTCCTCCAACAGAAAACGTGTAAAAGAAATTTATCGAGGGCCTCGGATCTAACAGCTACCGAAGTGTGGAAGGCATTTTTATTTAAATTAGCAGCCACTAACATGTGAATGTTCTTCTAAATGGCTCCTGTTGATAGATATGTGAATTTTAGCTACTTCTAGCATTTTTCCCAAATAAATCTCTTCAAGTAACTTTAATTTTTATTTGACACCCTCAAGGCAAATTAATGCAGATCATGTCCAAGATACGGATCTGTTTGAAAGATGTGATAAAAAGGTGTCAAGTGGCGACTAATCTGAAGAGAATACCTCAGGATCTGACGTTAATAACCCTGAACTACGGTGACAACAAGATACAAGTTTGTCCTTTTACCCTTTTGCGTTTTAATCTTTTAATACCCACTAATTGTTATAATATAAACGTTCACAGTTTTGCTTTGCGAACCCGAGAGCAGAATCGATGCATGAAGTGTGAACAGGTTCAGAGTAAAAGCCAGCAGGGAGTCGGTCATGGCCCCACCGTGTTCTTTGTGGAGGCTGTAACAGACAGCGAGGAGCATGGGCGTTGACAGGGTCCCAAGTGAGCGCCGTAATGCGCTGTACATCTCGATTTGCTCCAAATGCTCAGTAGCTGCCCGGCTTCATGAAGCAGGCTGATGAGCAGAGATCAAAACAACAGGTACGTTTTTAGGGATGAACGAGTGATTTTTATATTTTAAATGTGTCAAAATCATCAGTTTTTCATTTAAGTCATAAAGATAAAAAAAATCATCCGATATGAAAATAGAAAAGAAAAACATTTTGATAGTTAAAATATTGCATTTATTTTTTTTAAGTGGGAAAACTTGCAGTAGAAAGATGTAACAGAACATTTTGCAGAAAACAAACAAAAACATTATTTTTCCTAAAGAAAATACCAACCTTTTCTTTTTTCATATTTGCATGCAGGGGAAACTCAAAATATTAGAATATGGTGCAAAAGACAATTTAATTCAGTAATTCACCTTAGACTGAGAGACCATCTAAAGGTTCAGGTACGGAAGAGGATTAGGGCCACTGAAAATAAAATAAAAGGAAAGAGAGAATTCTGACTTTAATAATTGTGAGAAAAAAGTCAGACTTCTCTCTTTTTTTCTTGTTTTTTCTTTTCAGTGACCCTAATCCTCTTCCGTACTATGGAACCCTTTGCAGGTGTTTTGGATTCATCAGCTGATTAAAGTGTGTCATTTTGAGTCTAGAATATTGAACCTTTTCACAATATTCTAATTGTCTGATATTTTGAATGTGGGGTTTTCATCAGCTGTAGCCATAATCATCACAATCATAACAAATAAAGGCTGAAATATCTGGCTTTGCATGGAATGAGTCTGTCTCATAGATTAGTTTCACCATTCAAGCTGAATTACTCAAATAACTGGACATTTGCACCATATTCTAATCTTTTGAGTTTCACCTGTAGTTTCTACTGCGAGTCTATTTATCAAAGCGCAGCATCTCCTCAAGAGGAAAACAGATTGCTTGCTGGCCTGCTACAGACTTCATCAGGTCATCTGAATTGATGATACATGTTGCAGGGCGGCTGAGTTCCCCCAGAAACCTCTGCTGGAGAGCGCGCTGGCAGAGACGGGGGCTTCGGCCAAGTCTGTCTGACTGATCACTACAGATGCTCCTCTTCAAGTATTCCGAGTCAGATCCTTAGTGCCGGGTCTTGAGGGACAAACAATAGCACCTGTTCCTCATAAGATAGCCCATTCATGTATCTTTAATGAAGCCTGGGGGCAGATGGTGCGAAATGACATTATCCAGTACTTAGTGGTGCTGAGACAAAGGAAGAGCAGTGCCAGCACAACAATGCTGCTGCTGTATTTATGAGAAGAGAGGACGCTGCTCAAGTCCACCGCTCACACACACACATGCGCATGCACACACACACACACACACACACACACACACACACACACACACACACACACACACACACACATCTGCTTCACTTCGTTCTCCAACTCCTCAAGATCATCTTGGCAATAGAAACATCCTGGGCACTCAGCCCACACATAGATGAACTTGAGGGTAACTCTTAAAGGCACAGCAAAGGGGACTTTATTAAGAGAAAACCACACACCTAAACACTCATTTTTCTACTTATATTTTTAAAAAAATCCATCTTTTTTGCATTAAAACCCCCAAAATAGCTAGAACCCCCTCATTCTTAGCAGTTAATTGACGGCTCAACAAGCCTCCACTATTTGTTGACACCTTGAAGCTCCTCGAAATCTGATTTTCCTTTCTCTGACATTAGCTGCCGTAAATTAAACTTTAATGCCCGCAGCTCATTACTGCAAATCACAGCCATTCACATTCAATGCATTTATTTCCCCTTCAGCGCACATTTCCTCTCTGTCTTTTCGCCTCGGTGAACGTTGTATATTCTGCTCCATATTTTAAAATAATAACAGTAATAAAAGCTGATATCCCAGATGAAATCGTATCACTTAAAGTTTATCATTTAGTGGTGCTGAAGAAAAAAACTCAGCCTTGTATCAGATGATTTTAGATCAAGCCTTTTTAGCATGCATAAATGCATGGAGTCTAAAACAGCTTATAAGGTTTTATTCGTTTTTTAGTTTTCAAAGTTCTGACTCAAAGAAATGATTGGAGGTGCAAAGGTCCGAGCAACAATACAAAATTATTTGGTTAAAATAAATTATGCAATTTCTTCAAAGCATTTTAGGTGATTTGTGGGCCAAGTTACATGTTTTCTACCAGAACTCAAAGACCAGAGGGAGTAGCCTACTGTTCTGTCCTGTGACTACCAGACATTCAGCCATGGTCTTCATCTGTTTCGACAGTTCACATAAATGGACAGAGAAATGCTGTGTTCACTAGTGTTCCCCTCCAAACCCCGCCTGCCCTGCCCTACCTCATGTTGTGACATTAATTATTGTGTTTTTTTTCCATATGCTCCCTACATGCAAGGCCAAATCCAACTCTCATGCATTCAGCCTGGAAACTTGGACCACTAATCCCAGCGAAGAAAGCTTCAATTTTCAGGATATTTGTCACAGCCTCCTCTGCCTTTTACTTTTCTTCACCAACTGCATTTTTTTCTATTTATTTTTGAAGAAAACACACTTTTCCCATTCTCCCGTCCTGCAGGTTCTGCACTTGCACTTCAGTAAAAAGCTCAGTTGACACAAAATGATTCTGTTTATTTAGTTTTCAGTCTAGCTTTGCACCTCTGGACAAATCAATAAAGTTGTCTTAAGTGAGTTTACCTTGCTAGTTGTGAGAGAAGCTGGGTGAGACTGGTCCGGTAAAGAGTCCACGGGGGGAGCAGCACCAGCTGAAAACGAGAGGTTCATAGCAGACTTCAGCCAGAACTCGGGACAGGTTGATTTCATGCCCCAATGCAGCAGCAGTAATTGCACCCAGACCTGTTTTATTGCGAGTTGATTTTAAGGGAGGATGAATGGGGAAACATTCTGTAAAGTGTTTATTTTGGGGGGTGACCTTTATTAACCCATTTTCCAGCCTGGTTCCCCTGAGGTGATCTGGCTCAGTACTGGATTAACCCTCACAAGCCCGTGGTAGCAGGGCTGCTCCCAATCACAGGATCTCAGGAAGCTGAGGATGACAGAAAAATTGGACTCGAGACATGCTAGCAAAACCCCACGCACCACTTTCAGGGCTACTCAGAATGTGATGATGTTCCACGGAATTATATCAGCAGCAGGGCTGATAAATGGGAATTTACAATAAAATGAAATCCAACAATCTCAACCTGTTTTTTTTTTCTCAATAAGTTCCTAAAACATTTTTGCAAATTTATTAAAAAACAGGTTCACTGAGAAGCCATTTTTACTTTTACTTTTTGAAAATGAGGCTAAATGTGAAAATAGTCTTCTACACCTATCTCCTGCATTATCTTCTGATAGAAAATAGACGGTGAAACTCTAGGATTAGAAAATCCTGACAGATCTACGTCTCACTGTCACTTAACATTCATGGACTCACCCATCTTGACTCACGACGGGGAAGGCTGTTGTTGGTTTAGCGTCCAGGAAACAGCAGAGAACATCTCAGGTAGTAGAAGCTAACCATTAGCATTAGCAACTCCACCACATGGCAGAACTCCTTCAGCCTTATTTTTGGATATAAAACATCAACGTTGCAAAGCAGAGTCAGTGGTAGAGTCGTGTTGCTGTTAGCCAATCAGAGGCGAGATGTCCAAATATCAGAAAAGAAGACTCCAAATCCCTTCTTCTCCGGCTGACCCCTACGGCACAGGCGCACCGGAGCTTGTTTTCCACAGAGAACGACTTACAAGGCATTCATTCCTACTAGAGACCACTGCAAATGAATTAAAAATATGAGTAAAGTTGACCTTTAAACAAAGGTTGAAGATTGTGTAATTAATTTTATTTTCCTGAGCTATTTAGTTTTTCTTGCTGACACAATGGATCTACCACAACAGTTCAGGCAGTAGCTGCTACACAGGAGTCCCAAAAGCCTATACCTCTGAGCCTTCTGGTCTGCGTGGCAAGTTCTCTAACTGCTGGTAGAACAATGTACCGATGTAAGGTCTTTGATCTACTTAGGTAAAATTTGGGTCTGGATTAAAAACAGGCATAGTTTGACGAGGTATTGTATGACCACACGAGCGCCGTCGTTGCCTTGGAGCCTCTTGTCAGCACGCGTTATGAGAAGCTGTGATCTAGCCTCCCCCTGAGCTGGCTCTAAGTATCTCTGTGCCTAGGCCTCTCTCTGATCTCTGCTCCCTATCTGTTCAGCAGGTCCAGGGTCACATGCCTCCGCTCATGATCCCCATTTTTCCACACGACCAACGCACTCTAGCAGCAGCAGCAGCCGCCCAGCAAGGCTTCCTCTTCCCCCCAGGAATGTCTTATAAGCCAGGTATGCTTGCAGATGAAGTCGTTCTCATTCATGTCTCTCAGTATTTTAAGCATAAAAAAACAAACACAAAATATACCAAGTAAAAGCTCAACTCAGATTTAAGATCCTCAAAAAGCTCTGCTCTGTCTGAAACTGGATTTGAAACCGAGCCTGGGAATGTTCTAGTCCGTGTGGAACAATAGATATGGGAACACAAGCAGAGGAATGCAAACATGCCGTCAACATGGAAGTATCTTTAAGGAATGCGCAGGCTTTAATCATTTTTTTAAAAGTATCCACTGTTTGAGTTCCAGGAACACAGAAAATACCCTCTTTCAAAATGTTTAAGGATGAAATAAACTCTATTTTTTACAATCAGGTGATAATAAGTTTAAGTTTAAGTAAGTTAGATTGTAGGCGATGTACAAACAGAGGTACATGTATCATTTTTCTTTGCATGTAACAGCTTGCCCAGTTCTCTCCTTTTGTCGTTTGAACTCAGTAAAAAAAATTCCACTCCCTTTAAAAAAAGTGTTTTTTCCTTTTAAATACCGTTGTTACATTAATGATTGATGTTTTGCCAAAGCAGTAGATTCACACAAAAATGTAAAGAATAACCTGCGTATTGTGTCTTTACTAAAACCCATGGCCTAAATCACAAGTATACTCACTATTAACACGTGTGTCTATTTGTTTATTAGAATAAAATATCGAGTTACAACCATCACTGATAAGTGAACAGCTGGGAAAAAAAAGACTGGTAAAAAAAAGACTCAGAAGTCAGCAGGTTCACAACAGAGCATTAAAAGGTGTGGTAGAGCAGTTAATGAATTAAGTATAGAACCTCGGGATGAAAAAGAAAGTCAGCTCTTTTGAAACTATGGAGCCATGACAGCTAAAACAAAGTGCCTGAGGGGGAGTCTTTTACCACTCGGCGTTTTCGCAATAGATTTGACACGAAAAATGTTTTAGCTCACATAACAAGAGCTATTATGGAATCATGGTCAGGGGTCACAATGTGTAAGAACCCTGCATAATTCATGAGCTGGTGAAGAAAAAGCAAAAGGGGGTCTAAAAATGACTCTTTAAGGTGGGAGATTCAACGCTTTTATTATTTCTACACAACATAGAGACAGAGAGCACAATGTTGTCATGGCCACCTGCAGGGTTTACGGGATGCTAACACGTCCTTTCACCGTGAAGTGAGCAGCCAAGCGTTCACTTCCAGCGCTAAGGCACGCTAATCTGATGTCATCATTATGAGACGGCTCACGGGGAGTCGCTGCATATGACCCCGCCAACCCTGTGGTGCTCTCATGGCAGCAGAGTCATTCTGGCTTCATGGCGGCGGGTCATCACCATGTGAGCTGGCTGTGCTCAATGGCCTGGTGTCGCACGGTAGACGAGCACAGCCGTACAAGTCATCTTTTAAACAAATAGATTCTAGCTGGACTTATTTAGTCTATTTGCACTGTTCATATTGACACAGCAGCTTCTAGTCTCTAATGGACCTGCAAAATGACCACGCTTGAGCTTTCTTTGCCATTCTTCCTCCATCTAGAAGCCAAAAGTTATATTAGCTTTTATACATCAAGCTCAAAACATTCCTGGTCTTGTCTTTTTTTATTCGGAAGGGCAACATTTGCTTCCACTCTACTTGTTTCATTTAAACAATTGTTTTCATTAAGATATACCTTTTAAAGAGCAGGTTCACTGAGAAACCATTTTTACTTATTATTTTTGAAAATAATCAGTCACTCTGAGTTTCACATGCAGGCTAAACGTGGAAATAGTTTTCTACCCCTATTTCCTGCATTAGCTTCGGATAGAAAACAGACAAAATAAGCTCGGTTAAGAAAATCCTAACAGATCTACGTCACACTGTCACTTAACATTCATGGACTCACCCATCTTGACTCACGACGGGGAAGGCTGTTGTTGGTTTAGCGTCCAGGAAACAGCAGAGCACGTTTTAGCTAGTAAAAGCTAATTGTTAGCATTAGCAACTCCACCACACAGCAGAACTCCTACAGGCTTGTGTTATTAGTGGAGTCACGTTGCTGTTAGCCAATCAGAGGTGAGATGTCCAAATATCAGGAAATAAGACTCCAAATCCTGCCGTCTGAAGCTACTTTCTCCTCTAGCTGACTTCTACGTCCTCAAACAGGTGCACTAGAGCTTTTTCTTCCCAGAGAACAACTTGCCATGCATCCATTCCTACTAGAGACCAGTGCAAATGTATTAAAAATATGAAAGTTGACTTTTTAAAAATAATAAATATGGAGCACTTGTTTTATTTTAATTGTTAAAGTGGATTTTCTTCAAACTGCTTTGACAATGTAAAATAAAACATGAGATTGGGGGGACATGATCAGGTTTGACTGTTTGAGTCATAAATTCCATTGGTTATGATTTGATCTGACCTAAAAAAGACCTCAGCTCCATCTGTCAACCCTCAGCAGATCTATGACTTATGTTTCATGGCACCGCATGAACCTGGAAATATAGCAATGGCGTCACCTGCACTCCTTCCCACTGCAGCGTTTAGAATCCAGACTCTGAGCATGAAAACATCCATGTCCAGTCTAGGAAAAAAAAATGATTTCAAATGTAATTTCTTTTCAACGGTGTGTGACGCCAAACCGGAGTCTGGTTCCTCCACACAGACTCTGTGGACCCGAGACCCAAACTTTAACACACCAGACCCCACAGCAGTTGTAATGTGGCACATGACCCTTTCCCGGTTTCACATGACATCTGAAGACATCTAGCCATTTATTATCTCTGAATCCTACGTCACTGTCAGCAGAGAGCAAATGAGACACAGAGAAAGCAATACCAAAAAGAGGAGGTGTGGAAATAACCGCCGCGCAGCCCCCTGTACATCTAACCTAGCACTATTTGAAACCACTTCTGCTGTGTGATTTTATTTGCTACTAAATGGGGATTGAATTTCCATGGCCCGTATCACATTGTGCAGCGCTGTACAAGATTGCAGAGTAGGGCGAGCGGACGAGGGCAAAGTGAAAGAGAAGGTACATACATTTACCTTGTCTGTGGCTTAATGGCTCCATATGTTTGTGAGGAGAAGTGACAGGCAGAAGTGGGGTCTGAGCGAAGGCCAACAACCCCCTCCCCACCTCCCCTCCCACAGACACAAGCCAACATTTCCTGCCGTTCTGTGTCGTTGGAAATGCTCCGTCCACCTTAACGCACTAGGAGTGTGTAAAAGCCTCAGCACTGTCACTGATATCACTTCTACTGTTTTTATACGCCTGTCTGACAAATATAGTGGAGCAATAAGTAATGCTTGGTGCTTTCCTGTTCCTTTTTTTCTTTTGGAAACAAGTTCCTTGTTACTTGATCGCCACGATAAGTGAGATAAGAATGTGTTGATTTCTTTCTTGCACCCTCGTTATTGTGATTGCACACTTGTTCTAACCAGTTTGCATACAAGCTCTTTCAATGTGCTGCCAAAGCTATCACTCAGATCCAAACAATGTGTTGAACAATGGCCAGACAGGCCTACAGCTGTACAAACTGCCTGAGAGAACATGCCTGTTTTAACAAACGTACCAACCGAAAACATGAAAAGATATGAGAAATGTAATGAAAACTACTTGTGCACACGGACTCCAACTAATACGCCTTAAAAGATCCAAACCTGCTTGTCTAGAGTTCTCGTTGAAGTTTGAAGGATGGATAATGTGCAGGAAGGAAAGGGTACGACAAAGTTCCTGACTAATCCCGCTCCAGTCAAAGCACCTTAGCCTTTTGTTAATGCAGATGTTTGGGCTCCAAGCCGAGGGCTCGTTGCAGAAATGTGCCACAGTCTTGTGGCAGAAGCAGTAAAGAGTCCACAATCCGTGTTGGCACTTGCCTGGACTCTGTGGGCCAGCTCATTGTCTGAACCTGTATGCATTGTTGCCCCTTCCACCCCCCACCCCCTCTCTCTGACAGGTGATAACTACCCGGTGCAGTTCATTCCATCCACAATGGCAGCTGCAGCAGCGTCAGGACTCAGCCCCCTCCAGCTTCAGGTATGCACAGTTCCATGACAAAGAATGCTCGGGACGCCCGCCAAGCTCAGGGGCAGAAAGGATGGCTAAGCAGCTGTACGCCAAGTAATGAGCTGCACACTAAATAATCCTGGAGGCCCACCCCCTGCTCACACACGCTTATCACCTTACATATGTAATTTATCCCCATTTTATAGAAGATTTATCCCCGCTCGTTCCGCCACACAGAGGAGTTAGGAAGATAATAGTTATTAGAGAGAATGAGAATCACTTTGGTTACTTTAATCGTCCGCCAGTGAATTTATCAGTGGGGTTAGAGGGGATACTTCCTATCGCCCTGAAACACAGAACAGGAAAATAAACCCATGGGTAAAAAATGTGTTTCAGTGTGAATAAAGATGAAACTGGTGGTAAATAGTCTTAAGTGGGGCTGAGTTGAGGTTTACGAGAAAACGCTCAGATAGGCTCCAAGCCCTACGGGCTGCTCCAGGAATCTTCTCACACAACATTTAAAAAACCTGAACCCAGGTCAGGGTTTCCCCCTAGGCTGTAATGCTTAATGTCGATGATTATCTACATTCTATCCTTCAAATTATTAGTGTAATAAATGTGGTGATTTTTTTGTCTTTGATTTTTCTTTTTCTGCTGTTTTTGATCTTTATTTCCTCACTTTGTTTCCCGGTTTCTGTAAGGTTTCCTCTCACACACCTGCTTCTAGTTTGACAGTTATCACACCAGTTCAGGTTTTTTAATCACATACGTCTCGTTTTGTGTTTACTTGGGGTTTTGCCTCGTCTTTTGTTCGTTCATAATTCTTGTTTACCAATCTGCTGCCTCGCCTGTCACTATACATTTCTCCATCCTCACTCCACTCCATGACACCATGCGTCGTCTAAATTTCCACATTTGTGTTAATGATTGTCTTCCTAAGTGTTTATTTGCATTAATTTACATAAAAAATACAGAAATAGAAAAAGAGATCTTAACAAAACATGTTTGAGTGGTTTTGCTGCTTCTGTAATTATCCATTTCTGCTGAAAATCCAAGTGATTGTGGATTTTTTTCTGTATGCAATTCTAGAAATCAACCATGTTCTTTGGGAACAAAAGAAGGAAGTGAAAAATGAAAAAGCATCTCTGCTAACGGGTGGTTAAGTGGCCACTGCTGTTTTGTCAACAAAGTTATTTCAAGGCTGCAAAATGGGATGCTCTACAGCAGAGAAGAATGCAAAATCTGAGTAGGAGAGCTTAACAATGAGGACCAAACTCTTCACACTGATATACGTGGCAAACGTCCTTCTGATGTTACCGCTATCAAAGTTAACGAGCCTTGGCAAGTTCTAACAATGCATGCAGCTAGCCCTGAAGAGCTGTGCGTCATTACGCAGCCACAAGGTGAGCCATCAGAAGCACGGAAGGTGTTGAATGAGTCTGCTCATGTTTGAAGATGCATGTCTGTTTAAAGTAAACTATAAAGGCTGTTTCTGTGAACGTGGTTCAGATGTGAGTGATAGCCGTTGTGTCAGTGGAGTTCACAAGGAAAGGGAGTGTCGGTTCAGAGAGACATGCACGAGGCTATTTATAGGGTTGCATGAGGTCAGATGAGACAGTCGTATATCTGAGGGTGGTGTGAGAGGGGGAGTCGGGTCTGGAGTCATTAATTCTGATTATGTATCTAACCCTGGGAATGGGCAAAAACAGAGCCTCCAAGACCATGACTTGGCTGACCTTTACAGAACACGGTAAACAAAAAAGAGGTGCATTTTCCATTAATTGAAGTCTGTCAGCCTGTCACATATCCCGCCTGCTGGCTGCTATTTACCCTGCTCAGAGGTTCCCCCTCAAAACAGTATGGCAAGTCAAACATGCCCTTTTCTGCATAGATGGGATCAACAAACCGTGTGACTGCCACTACCTCCTTGACAAAGCACCGGGAGTCTGCTATGATAAAAAACACCTCTATATCAACCCAGATATGGAATTAAGTTAGTCACCTCTGTCTTTACGCCACGCTTTAATATGATAACCAACATTCTTCTTTAAAATCAAACTAGAGAAAAGTATTCTCTACAGCAAAAAAAGAAGCAGACATGATAATTCCTTAAATAGAGAGAAACCAAAACACAGAGAAAATGAAGACTTCATTTGCAAAAACAAATAACTTCAGTCTTTTAAATAAAAAAATGCTTCTTTTTATGATTTATTTCAAAATAAAGTTAGATGATTCTGATCAAAAATGGCTTTTATCTGTTTTTGCAAGAGTGTATGGCAGGCCTTGCCTTTGTCAGTGCACCCCAGGGCAGCTGTAGCTACATCGTAGCTCATCACCACCACCAGCGTGTGAATGTGTGTGTGAACGGGTGGATGACTGATTGTGTTGTGAAGCGCCTTGGGGGGTTGTAGAACCCTAAGAAAGCGCTATACAAAAACAGGTCATTTACCATTTTACCAAATGAAGTCTCCTTGGAATCAAGAAAAAGTGTAGTCTTGCGGTTTGTAATATTAAAAGGAATAAATTGTTCAGAATGAAATAATCTCATAAAATACCTTTACTCTACTGATCATTGCATTTTATGCATCATCAGTCATTTTTTCCACCAACAGCAGTGAAACAGCGCTAGTTTTCATCTCCGAGCCCATTGTTTATCCCCCTCATGCTCTAACACACACCAGCAGAGACAAAATCCCACACGCATATGGCTGAATAGGCTGCTCCCACTAATTAAAATCTCTCTTCCTGTCAGCTGCCCTGCAAGGTATAATTTTCACCAATTTACTCAGTTTAGATTGTGCAATATATGAACCTTAAAAAAATCATCTTATTGGTAGAATTAATTCCCACAATGCAGCGGAGGTAATGTGATCAGCCATCCAGCCAGACAGGCCGGCCGCTCCGTCAGTCTTAATGTTGGCCGCGCAGCCTCTTCACAATCTCCTCTGTCATAACAGTCTGGGATCCTACACCGGCCTTCCCTGGCTTTTCTCTCTAAGAAAAGAAAACCCCAACAAGGTAACAAAGGCTTCCAGCTGATGGATGTAAATGAATCTTCCAGGGTGCGTTTGAGTGTTGGGAGGCTGTAATTTGCTTGTCAATACATGGTGGTAGCATCACTCTGGATGGCTGACAGTCTGCAAGTGGCTGTCACCAGGCATTGCTGTACCACAGGGCAATTTCACTCAATGTTTTCCTGACAGATTGGCTCTGGTCCGCAACTCACAGGAGAGGAGGCGGGTAAACTATCCCAGCGCGACATGCCCTTCTTCATTAGTGCCCACACAGAGCCAGGATGAGCCCGGGACCAGCAGGAAACAATAGCTCCATCCCTTGCCTGTCCTTCACTGATTACAGCTGACACGTCTCACCTATAAGAGGAAATTGTGCTCAGATTGTACACCCCCCAATCTGTCCGGACACCTACTATAATCAATCGAGTTAGGAGACAAGAAGGGGAATTTTCCTAATTCCACAAAAGAATTTTCCATCTAATTTGTTGTTTGTACACTATTTCCTTGCATCGGTTGCCAGGTGAAAAACTATTTACTTAAGGAGAATGTGAACTTAATGCATCGCCCGTCTTTTTAACAGAACAAATAAACAGCGGGACGGCCTTCCAAGTCCTGTTTTGTTACACAGGAAGCAAATGCTTGACTCAAGGCCATTTGAAAGAAAGTATCACTGGATAAAACAGAACATCTGGGTTCTCTGAGCGTTGTGTCTCTCATGGACTAAATGAATGGAGAGAAATCTTCTGCTTTCACTCAGTCAAAGCTCCATTTCCCATCTCCTGCTCGCACAGATCTTGTTTTTCCAATTTCCAATCCACAGTCTAAGCCACCTCTAAGTGTCTCAGTTTGTGAATTTCTCCGTCAACACACCTCCATCCTTTTCTTTTTCCCATTCTGCAGACGTGTTTGAATTATCCAGGCCGTGACATCCTCCTGCTTTACAGTACTTGTAATTGAGCTGCTTGAGATGAGACGCGGAGGAACATTCGCCGTGGCATCTCTCTAGGCCCGTGATAAACCTGAGCCCATTCTCGCGAGCTCGTGCTGCCACTGTAAAGATGAAAAGCAGCCTATATGCTTAACAACAACCCGGACCACATCTCAAGCAGAGACAGACACATCTGAAGGAGTAGCGCGGAAGACTGCAGCGATAAGAAAGAGTGTTACACAGTCAGGGACAAACAGGAAGAAAGTGGGAGAGCAGCAAACTGCACATTATCTTTTGTTTGGATGTAAATGCCTGTGTGGTACAGATGTGAAGAAATGGCTTCTATCATTAACAAGTGAAGCACTTTTGACTTTGAAAGAGAGGAAGGGAGGAGGAGGAGGAGGGGAAAAAGAGAGACATACTGTAGAGAGCAGCTGTTTCTGTGTTTATGAGCAAAGGAGCTAGGTCTTTGAAGGTAACCCAGAGCAGAGCAGCAATGCTTGAGCGTGAGGAAGGCTGGCTAATAGGACGGCAAGGTGAGCAGCTGGATTGAGGCAGCGGTGAACAGAGGGACAGATGGACAGACAGAGTTGATAATGCAGCGAGCAGCAGTGAATGGGAGGGCTGGCTCCGGGGGCCCTCTGCCTGGAAGTGCCCACATTTATACAAGACAGAATGTGATTTTGTGTGTGTACGCCAAAGAGATGCTAAGAGAAATTTATATTTATATAATGTACAGCAGCTGTAAGATAGACCGACAGGAAAAAATAAGGCATGAGAAGGGAGGAGGGTCTGCGAGGAGCAGGTTGGGTGCCAGCAGATGAAACAGATGTTGAGCCATACTGGAAAGCATCGGCACAGTGCACCAGGGCGCCTTCCTCCACTCTTGACATCTGGGCCTAGCCTGGGTCAGCCTGCATGGTCGCCCTGGGCAATGAGCCTGTACAAGCCTTGTGGCAAACGGGGCTGGCGCTGTGCTGCCTTTTAAATGGTGTGGTGCACTGAAGCACAGTTAATGCCCTCATATCCAGTCTAGTGCTCAGTGTCCAGGCTGAGCAGAGGTGAATGAGACACTGACAGGCAGGCAGACACAAAAATACGTGAGATTCTGTTAAAGATGATGTTTTTGCACGTGCAAAGAGAGAAGTTGGGGAGCGTGCAAGCTGCTACTTTACTTTACAGCATTGCTGCAAAGTCTATTTGTAATCACATATCAAACATTTGATGTGCGTAGCATCATCAGCAGAGTGAGCTAGCTCAGTTTAATGCCGCAGGATGAAAAGTGAACCTTCCCGTTTAACCTCTGCTGCCTCCGGAGGACTCGTTTTTAATTACCTGGGGCTAACAGGCTGACCTTGGGTGTTGCACTCACTTTGAATCCATGCTTGCTGAGATCTGTCATGCTCTACTGGGAAACAGGGAGCGATGGGGTCAAAGAAATAACCCTAATAGTTGTGTTTGTGTGTCTCCCATTTAATGCCAAATTTAGATTTGGTACTGATTACAAAATTTTGTACGTACGCATTTATTATTGGCAAAAGAAACACAGAGACAGAAATATTCTGGAGCCCTAATAATGCTTCCTACACTCCTCCCCAGAGTCAGAGCATTGACTTTCAGGTCCACCCTTGTTACCTTGAACATTTTTCTGCCCCCACCTGGCCAGTAAGATATGTAGAAGAGGTCATTTTAACGGAAGAAAGTCAACTAAGTTATGCAGACAGATGTCTTCAGTCTTGGGAGTCAAGTAGTCTCATTTAGAAAATGTTCTTAGATTTTACTCGGGCTTTCTGTGAAGATGATAACTGACCTTGTGCGTGCGTCCAACTAATAAAAAGATGCTGAGCATTTAAAAAAACACCTTGCATAAGCAGGCTGTAAGAATCCCATTTGGAACTTGAGCAATTGTCAAATTAAATTAATGGTTCCTGCTTCACAAGATCTTATAATAAAAGCAACATAAATGAGGCCTGAGCGAGGAGTGATGCTGGACAATGTAGAGGCAAAAGGATGAATTCAGAATAAATTTGGAAGGGTTCCTTTATTAACGTTTCCGTTATTGTCCTTAAGGTTCGGACAAAGGGCCAGGGGGTGTCTGCTTAGTAATGCATTACATAATACGGTTAAGCAGTTGTTAATAATTTATGTAATAGATTTTAATAGTTATTAATGCTTAATAATGCACTACGTAAAGTTAAGAAAGGAACCCTTACCCCCACTTCACACTGGAACAGCGAGTTTCGCTGTGCGACAGTGCACAACGGGGGAATCTCAGTCGCGAAGCGGCTTCTCTGCCGTGCTCCTCGCTGGACTCGTGAGATCAATAGATCTCTCGATACTTCAGATGTCACAGTTTAACAACAGAAGGAAATCACGTTTGATATCGCTGTTTGATGTCATAAAGAATGTTGTTTCTCTCCACTGCCAGGATCAAACCCATGATGCTGGGAGTAAATAAGCCGTGAGGTCACACGTATAGACGTAATCTACATAGATATGAAATCACATCGCTGCAATAGACTTTTAATTTGAAAATTACCAGACATTTTACACTGAAACCGCATGTGATTTCCTGTCCAGCCCTATGTTAACTGCAAATTTTCACGTGTCCCAGAAGTATCTTTAGCGGTGCAGCATGGTGCACCGATTCTGGGACGCACCGGCAAATTGCCGCGTCGTGGCTGGTTTGAATCACCCCCACAGACTATAATGGATTCTATTTGAAGCAGTGACGTTCCGCGCCGCTGATGCTTCCAGTGTGAAGTCGGGGTTATTGTAAAGTGTTACTTAAATTTGTAATAAATTTCTCAAACATTGAATCTTATACAAATACACAACACACATCCAAATATGCTATTGATTTCTATAATCAGCAGGAATGTATTTACGTAAAGTCAGGTTTTTAGATGTTCTAATTCAATGAATATTTCTCTAACTTTTGACCAGTGTTTGCCAAGTTTCCAACAACATCTTATGTTCTTGAGCAGCTTTGTACATCTATCAGTCCTCTTGATTGTATTTATTGTTCTTTGGGTCTTGAAGAGTTCCTGGTCATTAATCCTCAAACTGCAACACTGCCAATCAGCGACGGTAGCTCAAGTCTAATTAGGGTCTTTTTCCAGAACAATAAAGTCCTCCCCACTCAAGATCAGAGCTGTACCCATCAACAAGCCAGTTAGCAACCATCTGTCCAGCAGACGTCTGCATAGACGCCCATGTTGCCTGAAGTGACAGTAACTGAATGGAAACCCCTCCGTCTTTCTTTGTCTCACTTTCTCACCTCCCCTATACGCACCAGTTGGCTTTACCATTGATATTAACCAAGTCTAGCTGAGATATTGATGGAGTTTGGTCAGTTCCTGTGTCTCCCTTCTAAAACAAAAGGCTGTTTGTGAGGGCGGTGGGGGCAGCGCTATCATTGTGGGAACATAATCAGTCTGTCATTTCCGCTGCCCATGTGCTGTTGTTGATCCTGGGTCCCCTGGAAGAATGGACCCTTTGTACCGCTGCTTATGTGGCAGCGATAAAGTTTCTCAGAGGAGGACATGTGTGTTTATATTTAGAGATATGTGTATGGACATAAAAGCGCTTTATTTGGCGTACATGATGAGCCTGGTGACTTTTTGACCATCTGCAAAACAACACAACAAACGGAATACTTTATCTAGTCTGGGTGTGATTCAGTTTTCTGTCTGAAAAAAGATCCGAGGTTAAATGTGAAATAACTTATTGATTGGCGATTTGAACAGAAGACAACAGTCAAAATTTAGACTTACCCATTCACTTCAGATAGGAGGGCTGGAGCTAACAAACGTTGGTGCATTGCTGATCTCTGCAGGCTTAAGCCTTCTTTTCACCAGACGCGAAAGCGGCGTGTAACGAAATAGAGGCGTTTTACCCGCGAGCTTCCTTCCAACTGGGAGCGATTCTGATGCTAAACAGGAGTGAAAGCTTTACACACAGCTGATCCTGTGAGGTCACAAAATCACAGGAGAATTGCAACACTACACGTGATTTTAGAAGTCCACACAAAAACAAGCAAGGAGAAAGACAGCCGCATGTATCCAAAAAGGTTTACCTCGGTACAGGGGTTTTAACATGAAATGACGTACGGTTATCCGCACATGACTTTTACTTTGAAAATTTCCAGATGTTTTACACTGCTTTCAGGTTTGACTTCCTATGTGGCCTGACAGGAAGCGTAGCACATCAAAAATAGACTCAACACGTAATGATAGGGTCTAAAAACTGCTTTAATCCAGTTACACTCATTAGATTAGGGTTGTTCATTTCAACAATCCTCAAACATAAACTCTTGATTTCATCACTAACCTGCAAAGATTCTCCCACCTTGGATTCAGCTGTTCCGCCTGGTTTCAAACTGTCACAGGTCTAATTTTGGTTTACATCAGAGGTCTTTGACATGCGCCTTAAGACACACAACGTGTTTGTTTAAAATAATCAGGGATAGTAACAAGCGAGCTTGCCTGTGCATCGAGGGTGCCTTTGATGACTGTGTGGAGACAAATCACAAGCCAGAGGCTTGAAGAGGAAGCTGTGTAGATCTAGAGCTCTGTGCTAACACACTTGCATCCAGGCGGCAAACTTTTCTCTGTGATGAGTGGAAAATAGGGGCTCCAAGTAATTTTGAGTGAATGCCATCTCTGTATGGTTTTTAAGACTGCTGTCTCTCTCTGGGTTCAGCCTTTGAAATACAGTTAAGACCTTTGATGGGGGCTTGCTGCCAGCCTCATGGAAAGAGAGGAAAGACGCAGAAAATAAGAGAGGAGGGGGTGATGAAGGCAGACAGAGACGCAGAGAGAGTTCTAGGGAGAGGAAAAGACAGAATGTAAAACTTTGAATGAATGCTGGACTTGGATGCTAACGCCTTGATGGTTTCTTTCTCCCCCCCAACAGCAACTGTATGCCGCCCAGCTTGCCAGCATGCAGGTGTCTCCTGGAGTCAAGATGCCTCCTCTGCCCCAGCCCCTCAACTCTAGTGGGCCAATTTCTCCTTCATCTCTGAAGAATGACAAGAGTTCCTCGAGCCCCATCACTCAAGTCAAGGTACAACCCTCAGTTCCTTTAACCAGCCTAAATCTTGAGTGGTACTTGACCCAGCTTAGTTAGACGGTGTTGTCTGAATAAACTAGCATTACAACATTCATGACTACAGTGTTGCGACCCGCCGGTGGCGAGCCCAGCCTCTACTCGGCCATCAATCTCTGGAGCTTAAACAAGGCCTCTTCTCTCTTTACCAGAACTCTGTGGGCATGGTTGCTATAGCTGTGGCATGTTCTTTTCCACAATGGAAGTCTGTCTTTTTCTTTTTTTTACGGAACTAAAAAGGGAATAAAGCCGTTACGACAACACCGTACAGCAGCTGACAAAAATGGAACATAAAGTAGACTCGACACGTTTTTAAGGAAGGTTTTTTCAGCCTGTAAACAAACCAAAAGCAGGATGTGTTTTCTGCTGCTGTATGGCAGGACTCCACTCAACCTCCACACAAAGAAACGGACGTATTCATCATTCTCACTCACTTAAGCCAAAATCAGAAACATATGTCCATTTGAAGTAGTTTAGTTTAATGATATCACAATGGAGAAACGCCATAAATCATGGTGGGAAACCACTCAAGCTTTTCTTCACTCGTTTGCTTCCAAACACACACACACATGCACGCACACACAGACACACACACGCACGCACGCACGCACGCACGCACGCACGCACGCACACACACACACACACACACACACACACACACACACACACACACACACACTCCTCCTGGAATTCCCATCACATTTACTTAACAATTCCATTATTTAAGCACAATTAGCTGTTGATCTGAGTGGATTATTGTTAATTTTGGTTCTTTTTAACACAAATACAATTCACATTAAACTAATAACTTTCTGATTAACACCAAAAATATCATATAAAATAAATAAGTTATAAATGATTAAATAGTTGGCAAACATGCACTGGCATCCTCTTGTTTCTGTCCACACTCCAGTGGAATCATATTGCCCTCAGTTTTGTTTGTCTGTTTTCAGCTTCGCCGCATAACAAACTGTTACTGGCACAGTAAGAACTAGGCCTCGGGCCACTCCGCGCTTCAGCCATATGTTTGGACAGGGAGACACTTGGGTTCCCAATAAAAAAAGGCAACATGGGCTTTAATCTGCTGCTACTGAGACACATTTACTTTATGCTTCTGGGATGCAAATCTTTCAGCTGTTTATCTAAAGTCAATGTATTGTCAGTTATGTCTAAAGCATCAAATGTATTATAACATTTTACTTTTTTTTGCTGAAATTTTACATTTATTGATTTTACATTTTAGCATTAGCAAATCGATGTGCAGGCCCTTGGTGCACATGGATGAAACCAGAGATCTGACTGCAGGTTAAAAACGGCCACGTAGAAAATAACCCTTTAAAGTGCTTCAAACAGCACAAAACAAATGCATCCTCCTCTGACCTTATTTTAAAATCCTGACCGCACTTTATGCTTTTTTTTTTTTTTTTTTTTGGAACAGGCATATCAAAGCACGAGATAAAAAACCAAGTATGCACAAATGAGGAATGAAAATTAGAAAACAAGCTAATGAAGTAGATAATGTAAGTCGACATCCGATGAATGGAGCAGCTGTCTTTGATCATTGCCACCGCTGTTATCTGGTCATTATTTATTCTTCGAACCAGAGTGCAGACACAGAGAGCAGGGAGGAGGAGAGGCAGAACAGATGAAGATGTACAGAGAGACAGAATCTGCTTTAATTAGTGCGAACAAAGGCACTGGACGACTGTGAGGAAGATCGCAGAGGAGAAGAGCAGAGAAGAGAACAGACGGGGGAGACGGACACAAAGACGAAGAATTGGGAAGGAGTTGTTGGTCAGGATCTCGTAATTAATCAGAGACGGAGGCGAGTGGTGATTCATGGGAATCCAGAGCTCTTCCAAGACAAATAAGAAAGAGGGACCCGCTCACATCTGTCTTTTTTCATACTCTTCTCTTTACTGCCACAGGAGGAAGGAACACAGCCCCTCAACCTCTCTGCTCGTCCAAAAACGACAGAAATGGTCAAATCTCCTACATCCCCAACATCCAACCTGTTTCCTGGCAGTAAAAGCAGTCCTAACAGTCTCCTCAGTAAAGGCGGTATCCCCAGTCCTCTTGGAGGAGGCCTTGGCCGAGGCTCTTCTCTCGGTAAGACCTCAAATTTTATCCTAAAGTGCTTTCATCAAAAAGATTTCTGTTTTTCTGGCTTGTGCGAATTTCTGATTTTGACATTTTCCGTGCATAGATATTTTGTCCAGCCTAAACTCCACTGCACTGTTCGGGGATCAAGACACGGTGATGAAGGCCATCCAGGAGGCTCGCAAAATGAGGGAGCAGATCCAGAGGGAGCAGCTGCAACATCACCAGCAGGGCATGGAGGCAAAGCTGTCTGCCCTGAGTTCTGTGGGCCTCAACAACTGCAGAGCTGACAAGGTCAGGATCCTTTGGTCTGATTGATTTATCCCTGATTCAGGTATCCTCTATTCTTGGATGTTTCACTAAAGTAAGAAATAATCACAAGAGGGCTCCGTTCTTTGGTTGGGAGAGTTGAAGGAAGAAACTATGCAAGAAAGTGGAACATTTTAATGCTGCAATCATTTTTTAAGACTAATAATTTTCTTTAATCAGCATCCAGGGTGGTCGTATTGATAAGAGCTGGCAGAGTTCAGCGTGCACATGTGTGTTTACTCAAACGATCATGAATATGTTCATGTGTGCAAGCTCAGAGGCTCCGGCGTTGTTTATGCTGGTGCGAGGGCCGTGACAGGCCATGGCAGTGCCCGGTGTGGGTTAAGAAAACTCTGAAGTCTTTGCCCAATTAAAGCCGACTTGCAGCCCTCTCCGTCCCCTGACACGGGATGGGGCTGCTTTGTACCGGGAGCACACACTCCCAGGGATTCCCTTTAAAAATATCTTCAATCGATGAGTCAATCAAGGAAAGAAAAAAGCTGTCCTCTTCTCTTCAGCTTGATGCCATGTTGCCAGTTGGCTGTGAGGAGCAGGCAGAAACTGGGAGCGATGCTCATTAATATTTCAGCACCTGACACTTTCAACCAACACCCTCAACTAGGTCAATGTATATGTAAAAAAGTCTATGAATATCTATTTTGATTTCTTCCTAATTTGGTGTTTGGAAGAGATTACTGTCGTTGCAGGTGGCAATCAACTATGCTCTTACTAAAGTGAAGCAAATAAATTGGTGCAGCCCAGAGAGAGGACAAGGGATGAAGCCTCTTTCCTTACACAGCCACAAATGAGATTTTTTTATGAAGGGTTCAATCCATTTAGTAATTTTTGTTTCGAGAAACATTTGTCAATAAATTTCAATAAATTTAAAAAAATAATAAAACACAATTCTAAAAATTGTTTAAATTAATGAATCAATTTCTTTGGATGACTTTGTTTAGTTGTTGTCTGATATTGTCTTCTTTGTCTTCTTTGGGTCTGGGTCGTGGGGTCAGCTAGCCTAGAAATCTGGACCATCAGTTGCCGAAGCTAAATGATTTTTCTCTGCATGTCAGTTTAGCCATGCTCCATTGGAACCTCTGCAGCCCTGGTCAGTCTGGTAACTGGCCAATCACATCTAGCATGACATCTATCTGTTTGGTGGGCCAATCACAGTGCTCTATCTGTTTGGTGGGCGGGATGTTAGTGCGACTGAGCCAAACTAAGGTGGGGACGGCTCGTTTCGGCATCAATCCTGGACTATTTAGATTTGGGCTTTTCTTTGAGTCAAGAGCAGATAGAGGTACTTAAATTTATAATTTAGAAAAAGGATGTATTTGCGTCTTCTTTGACAAAGTATGGCGGACTGCCCCGTTAACTGACATCCGTAGCAGTGAGTATGTCACGTTGTTTGCTGTCCAATAACATGTGGAGACAGTTTGAAAGACAACCATAGATCCCGCCCCACAACTGGAAACTGTCAATAGGTCGTGGCCAGACTATATAGTCACATACATAGGATGGCTTGCCAGGCTAGGGGTCAGGAGTCCTAGCAGAAAAACCAAGACTTTCCTCTCCCTAGCCACTTCCACCATCTCCCTGGGTGGGATCCCAAAGTATTCCCTGGTCACCGAGATAAAATCCATCCAGCATGTCCTGGGTTGGCCTCGGGGTCTCCTCCCAGATGAACATGCCAACACAACTCCCCATGGAGGTGTCCAAGGAGCATCCTGATCATGTGCCCAAACCATCTCAGCTGATTCCTCTGGACGTGGAGGAGTAACAGCTCACTCGCAGATGTTTAATCTCCCCACTCTGTCTCTAAGGCTGAACCTGGCCACCGTGAAAAGAAAATTTTTTTGGGCCACTTGTATTTGTAAACCAATTCTTTCATTCATTTAGCAAAGCTCTTGACCAGAGAGCAAAGTTGGAACATAGATGTATTGATAAATTGAAATCTTAACGCTAACCCTAATTCCCAGCTTAACTCCCTAATGGCCACAACAAACCACCTGTAGGGCTCCCACACCACCTCTGTCCCTCTGCTCTATTAATCAACAATACAGTGTACCAGAATCAACTCACAAAATCTCTTGTCTTTAAGAGATGCAGCGCCAATCAAAAACCTCCACGTCTAAAGTTGGGTTTCGGCACCATTTGTTATTATTTAAGGTCCTTAGAAAGCTCTTTTCTTGTCTAGGTCATCTCCAGCTAGTGGACCAAACTTTCCTGGTGCTTTACTTCCATAGGGAGGAAGTCTGGTCATACTCTAACTCTGCTCCTGATACACTCCCAAAAATGACCATTATTCACTAGGTTGGTTGAAAATGGGTGAAAAATGTAAAAAGAATAGAAAAACGGTACAACTAACACATCTTGGCCCCCTGAAACCACCCCCTGTGATCGTCTGTCAAAAGGGCCCTGACCCTTCTCATACATTAGTTTTTATCCTTAGCTCGGCCCCACCCACTTGGTTACATGGTTCATTTCTATTGGATCATTACAAGGAAATGTGTAAGAACGTGGCTGTATGGCACGTCTTATTCTATATGAAAAGTTCTGACTATCATTTGGGTGTTGCGGCTAATCTGAAGTGAAAGAATAAACTGTGCCAACCTCATTAAAGTGGACAAATTGTTCCACACGGTCTGATAGAATTCTGAGTGATGTCAAGTGAAGTGACCCAGCAGTCTGAGAATACACAAATGATCCAACAGGAACATAGATGTATTGGTAAATTGAACTCTTAACCCTAATTCCCAGCTTAACTCCCTAACAGCCACAACAAACCACCTGTAGGGCTCCCACGCTATCCTTCTGTTATCTCTGCACCCAATATAGAACCTTTTCCCCAAGAGCTATCGCCCCATGGTGGTAGCTGCAGGAACAAATCATTCAGATGCACTTTTGTTAGTTTGAAATCCCATAAAATCCTTTGCTCACATATCACCTCTACTAATGAGAAGGTGGCTACTGTCTCTGAAAGAGTAAAATGCAGAATAATTCACTTCATCATGTAGAACTAATAGTCTGGTCATTGAGCACAACTATTATGCAAATCTGCTTAATTTTCTACATTTTTACTGGAACACAGTAGTTGGATGTAACATGATCACCACATCTGACCTCTTGTGTAAATGGAAAGCTAAAAGCTTATAGCGTTAGCTTTTTTTATTCTGAGTCACAGGAGTTGGTACAGCTGTCTCCTATGCTCACAGCTAAGGTGTGCCTGGTCAACCAAGCAGTCAAATCTGCCCCAACATGAAAGCAATAACTAAACAATGCCACTTTCCAAACGCAGCACACCTCCACCATCATTGTTCTCAGTAAGTAGAGCTTAGCGCCCTTTCTTTTTCATTCTTCACTCCCAGCTTACTCTTTTGTGAGCTTCGATTTGTTTTCTTTGGATTTTGGACTCGGGCTATGTTGAACCGTTGTTGAAGCAGTCATCGTAGAGAAGAAAAATTCCTGTCTTTTTTTCTTTTCTTTTCTAAAGGGATCTTCTGCTTAATAGAGTCAGTCACTCCTCACCTGGAATCTACGTTTTATTGGTGTTTGCCACTTGAGGAAAGAAAGTCTGTGTTTGCGGGTCTTTGTGTGGGAGGAGGATGGGAGGGTCCTCCTTGATCCTAATGGAATACGCTATTTTTTTTTCGCTTCATGCCTTACTTTAGCGATTGTGCTCCTGTCTTGTCGGTGTGACATTAGCGAGGGAGGCTTTATTAAATCAGCTAAAAGAATGGCCTCATCACCTTTATCGTTTAGGTTGTAAAAATGAAAATGCAGTGAGTTGTAATTCAGCTGTAAAACGAAAGAGGCAAAAGCGTCTTTTGCTGATACAACAAGCCTGCTAACCAGAAAGGCTTGAATGCCTCAGATAAAAGCTTTCACTTTAGTCAGTTTGTGAATATTAATATTTTAAGAAAGCGCCTCACCTGACATAAATACGGCGTGGTCTTTAATAGCTACCCTCCCAGTCTCTTGTTTGGAAGTTTATCATAGTGAGAGCTTACATGAGGAAGATTCTGGAAGGTAACATAAATGGGATTAAGGAGAGGTTAAGATCATTCAGTGTGGCTGTTAGAGGGGGGATATTAAATATTGATTTATCCCAGTGTAATGACCGGGCAGAGGAGTGGGTCTAAGTGCTGCTTACAGATGGATCAATTCATCTTTTCATACAAAGTGTATTTGAACAGTACAATGCATTCCTCCCAAGCCTTTATCACCATGTCTCTGGCTCTCCTTCACTCCCTTCCTGGCCACTGACCTATAGGAGAACATGGGGTAGATCCGACTTCCTCCAGCGGTATACAAGCCTTTAACCTGAGGACATGTAAAATATTGATGCTTTAGAGGAGCGGATTTTCTTGCTTGTTCTTTTTTATTTGTCTCTTTTTACGATATTCCTTCAGTACAATAAAACCTTTTACAACCCTTCTACAATTTGCCTTTTTGAAATATTTATCTAAAGGTATTATTGTCTGCAAAGGGCAATTACTTTGTTCCATTATTTACCATCTACTCTTCAACCAGTGGAAGCTTTTACCCAGAATGCACCAGCAGGCCCGAAGCCACGTAAAGAACATTCAAGGCCATTTGGAACCATTTGAATTGTTTCCCTCTATTATGCACAGGGGCTATAACTGGACCTGCTGGTTTCAGGGTCATGGATGAGTAAATAGGAAGCATCAGTGTTTCCACCATTATCACTTCACATTTTTAAGGTCTATTGGATTATGTAGTGGTAGGTCAGAGATGGAGGACTTTTTTCTAATACGTTTTTGCTGTCTCGGCAGAAAAATAACGACGCATTTCCATTACTGGTCAGAATGGTATAAAATCAGTAATTTTGGAAAAAATATATAAACAATTCTCCAACATAATGCTAAAAAAAATGACATAGCTTGAAGAAATTTTAGGCTTTAGACTATTATCATTTTAATAGGATTAGTGCTTTCCTCAAAAATTTGGCATCAAATACCTTAACTTATTATAATTATTATTATTATTTAATAAAAAATATAACACCTGATGTATTTAAAATCTTACAATAAACAGTCCAGTTTTAAATATAACTTTCTACATTTTCGGTAACACTTTACAATAAGAGTCCCTTTATTAACGTTACTTTACACATAATTAAGCATTAATAAACTATAAAATAAAGAATTAACAATTGCTTAACCTTTTTATGTAATGCATTACTAAGCAGACACCCACCCTGGCTCTTTGTCCTAACCTTAAGGATACTTAATAGTTAATAACGAAAACGTTAATAAAGGGACCCTTTGTTTATTAATGCACTAATTAACGTTAATAAAGGGACTCTAACTGTAAAGTGTTACCTATATTTCATTCATCACGTTTTAAAGGGTTAAAGTCCCTGTTGATGTGCAGCTGAGCTAATAAAAAACTACTCCAATTTTCAGAAGCAACAACTATTGCCTCTCATTTATTGCTTCAGTAACAAACTTTATCTAATCTTTTAAAGTCCCTGACTTCATCTGTTATGTACAATAAATCTTTGTGTGCTGCACAGGAAAAGAAATATAGAAAAACAAAAATATATAATTTATCTTTTGATCAAATTAATGTTGAGGGTTTGTCTTTTATCTTTTTGAAGTTGGTTTCTTTTCCTCGTCTGGTGCTTTGATCTAAATCACTACACCTCATGTCTTGGAGCTTATATGTTCTTCTGCTGACGAAGAAGTCCCTAACTGGAATCAAAAGGGGAAAGGTCAGTGTATTAACCTATTGAACTGCCCTTTTTGCCCCACAACACCACTTTTCCTCAGTATTGATGACTACAATTGTCCATTTCTTGTATCCCAAAGCTCAGCCTGTAAATATTCAAGTGGAGATTACACTCGTGCTCCAGAAAATCCAGACTTCTAACCTATTGGTTGTAGTGGTTATTCTGTTCTGCCCTTGTGCATATGTGTGTGTGTGTGTGTGTGTGTGTGTGTGTGTGTGTGTCTGTATATATCCACATGCATGTGTGTGTGTGTGTGCGGTGCCAGGGCTCTATTCAGGCAAAGCCCTCACAAAGACTTTGACTATAATCTTGTCTGCTTTGCAGCCCTGGAAGCAATTTTCTGCTCCTTTTTGACTGGTGTCTTGGAAATTGCAAACCAAGGCATTTTGGCTGCAGTGTAAATCCTTGGCATACAAGGGTTTGCCCATCCAAATTAGATTATGCTCAGCTCCAAGGCACAGGCTGAAGCCAGCAAGTGCTATTGTGAAGATTGCTTACATTAATGCTTTGTCCAATTCTTAATGTTTGCCAAAAGAATAACGCGAGGCCATGGACGAGGTGTGTCTGCGCTAGCATGTGTGACTTTGCATGTCTGCAGACTCCTGTCCCGGGTCAAGCCGTCTACTTGCTTGATAAAAAAAAAAAGAAGAGAATTGAATCTTTGTGGATTAATTTGGTAGTTTAATCTCCAGTTTCCTTTTATTATTGAGTAATTTAATGCCTAAGTCTGTCAGAAATGCTACTGGTACCAAGTGGCCAAAACCTGTGTGCTTACCACAAAGGCAAACACAACAAAGGAATAGAGGGGAAAGGCTATAAAAGTCATTGTTGTATTTGGAACATAATCAGTCCAGCTTCCAACATGAGGTTTTGTCCATATGTTAAAGAGGTTCTGTAGAGCTGCAGTTTCTAATATCCTGCTGTTTGAAACCCAGAGGGTTTAGTCCAACTTCTATTCCTTGGAAGAACTTGTGATTTGTTCTGGATCATCAAGGACTGGAAACCTGTAAAACCCCTAAAATCAAAAGTCAGTTACAATAGAGCTAAATGTACTCTGTACTCAGATGGAATTCTTTTACATCAAGACTTTTCACATTTGAGATTTGTTTTAATAAATGGAATTGGTACTCTCACTCACTCATTCTCTGCTTTTCCTCATTAGGGTCATAGCTGGCAACTATTTCCAGCAGTCACTGGGCATGTAGTGGGGGACACCCTGGACATGTCACCAGGGGACAATTTAGGGTTGCCAATTAATCTGACATGCATCTTTTTTTTCTATGAGAGGAAACCGGGGTACCCGGAGAAAACCCACACATGCACGGGGAGAACATGCACTGATAATATAGCTATAAAGATATTGAGGAGATATTAAAAAAAACAATAATAAAGTGGTTCTCTCGCATTTGTCTAAAAACCTCCACCAATAACACGTTTTGGACCGAAAGCAACCATTGGACCATCTGGTTGTCGATCTCACTGAACCGCTGCACTTCCCGCCCCACTCATAACACACTCATGTCTTTAGCACCAGCACACCACTGGTGTGAGAGGTTCTCCGCTCAATAATATCAGAGAAGGAGAAACAGCCGGCTGCTACCACTTCAACTTTAGGACAAACTA
This sequence comes from Aphyosemion australe, assembly GCA_006937985.1. Classification (NCBI taxonomy): domain Eukaryota; kingdom Metazoa; phylum Chordata; class Actinopteri; order Cyprinodontiformes; family Nothobranchiidae; genus Aphyosemion; species Aphyosemion australe. The sequence goes on from SSNS01000088.1 coordinate 1,723,108, forward strand.
CCAGAGTCCCAAAAAGAAAAACACCAAAGACGTTTGGACGTAGAAAACGGCAACTGGTATTCAGCGATTTCTTGTTTCCTCCAACATCGCGGGTTTCCGGTTCCGGCAGAAGCGTCTCAGGGAAGATACCCGAGAGGAGGAGTGAGTGTTCCGTGGCCGTGTTTGCGTTCAAAACCTAGCTTGTTCTGTAGATTCGCTATAACAGCTTTAACAAAACAATTTAGAGTTGACAAGGGAAATTACTGCTGAGTTTCTGAGTTTTATCTCTTCTTCAAAAAGAAAAATCTCTCCAAACAAGTTTGTATTTTTTCTGAACTGTCCCTGCTGTACCCGACCTCCTCAAGCCCACTTTGTGTGTGTGTGTGTGTGTGTGTGTGTGTGTGTGTGTCCTTTTTTTAATCAAATGTGATGCCCTGGGACAAGAATAGTTTTCAGTGTCAGCTCCGTGAGATGTTAGACCAGATGCCAGCCAGCCTTTTGTGGCTGCTACTGTTGATTCTGTTGCTGCCTGCATTAGCCTCTACAAATGGACGCTATGGAAGGAAAAAAAAAACAGAGTAACAACCTCCATGAAAAGCTCTTTGGGTTTACCACATGGCTGGATGTACTTAACATTTAAATGGTTCAAAACTCACTAAACTACTGGAAAGAAGCAGATCTTTAAATAACATTGCAACTGGTTACAATAAATGGTCACAATAAAAATACAAAACAGATGAGGCGAAGAGCTGTGAGAAGCTGTGTGCATGGCTAAGTGCCGTCTTTGTTTCTGTCCGGACTGGGACGGGTTGTTTGGAAGTTTAGTCTGGGACCCCCAGTCTTCACTCAAGAGCTGCAGACCACGGTGGTGACTGACACTCAATACACAAAGCCCCGCATTGTGGTCTGAACCAGTGCCTTCAACTTACCACATACCAGGTGTGTGATATAACAAGAGCAAGTTCTGCACATTATCAAATATAAGTGGCTATTTATGGTCTTGCAGCTGTTAAAGGCTCCAATTATGAGATCTTAAACCTATGCAGTGGTATTCTTTCCACTGTGAGGGGAAAAAGATGGTTCAGAGATCTCAGCGTGCAACCGCTCAGATTTCTACCGAGCAGCATTAGTGCAGAGATTCACAAAAGTAAAACAAGGACTTAGATTAAAGTTGTTGTGTTAAGAAGAAATTTTAAGTTTAAAATGATTTCCAGAATACAATCAAAGTTTTGAGAAAAAAGTCGACCTCTTCAGCCTTTGCACTTTGAGATTCTTCTGTAATGTAAAGTGCATTATAAATGGAATGTATTATTATTATTATTATTATTATTATTAATAATAATAATAAATGTAAAATCAGGTCAATTTTTACACCGCAAAATGGATTTGACTGAAACACAGATGCATTTAGTACATGCCTACAAAAAAATATAAAAGTGAGAACACATGAAAGGTTTCCTTTTTTTTATTTTTTTTTAATGCTTCTTTGAACATTTTCACTGTGGTGTTCTACGTGTTGCATTACTTTTTTTAAGAGAGAAAATTCATAAAAGTAAATTCACAAGTTCAACATAACAAAAAGAACTTTTTTATTTTTATTTTTTGCAGCATCTACCTTACTCCCCAGCAGCTTTTAGCTGTTTTTGATCCGTCTCAGGCTCATTGCGATCCCATAGCCTCGGGTTGTTTGCAAACCATAGAGACAAAAAGAGATCTCAGGACTGGTAGCATGTTGCTGAAACACATGGAAGAAGCAGGCACAATGCACAGGGCGGTCCGCCACCCGCCTCCTCCCAGAATACACCCTGTGGGCAGAGCACACGGCCTCGAGCACATGTTCTGCGGCGAGCCAGATTAAAGCTTTCTTTACAGCGCTGACAAGGGCCCTTTTGGGTTCCCTCGCACAAGAAGCTCCACAGATTCTGCTATCTATCCTCTTCCTACTTGTCTCCCTTCCTCTGTGACTCACGGTTTCACTGGCTTGGCTCATGACTTCACAACTGAAATCATGTGCAAGCGAACAAGTACTACATCTGTTTCTAGACTTTAAAGACAAAAGACCGCACAGGAAAGGCAGTTCAGATTATTGTGGGTGGCAGTCCTCCACTACAGCTCCGAGCACACGGCTGTAATTTTACTTGTGGCATGGAGAGCTGCATGCTGAAGTCATTCAGGGGAGAGACTGATAGTTTGCCAGCACTTGCGGTTGAGTAGGAGGAGAATAATGTGGACCGTTGCAGCTTTTGTTTCCTGAAATTTCTCGTTTTTTATCTTGAATTTGTTTTGTTTACACGTGCGTTTTTGGTTTAAGTAATCCTTTTTTCATGTTTACTTTTTCAGCACTTAGCTCAGATAATTTTCACCCAGCCTCACTCTTGTTGCGCCAAAGAACTTTGCAGCATAAATGCCGTTTTTTTTAATATCAGCCATATACTGATGGGCTCTTCTGGAAGCAGAACCTCCAGCCTCCCCGGATACGGCATGTCCTTTCGCTACTCCTCTGTGTCAGAGTGATCAGTAAAAATTTAATGACACTATAAAATAATAAAACTGCCATTAATTTATCACAGCACTTGATGCGTGGGCAGTAAAGAAGCATGAATGTTTTCCAGCCCTAAAACAAAAAAACCTCCAGGGCTGCGTAGATAACTTATGGCCCTAATTCCGACTATATTTCTACCTCACAGAGATAAATTACCAAACTTATAACCAATAAGTATATTACGCTCAGTATATAAAATTTAATGAAAATTTGCAGCACCGTGTTGGACTAATAGACTCACATGAATTAGCATATGAGCTTGACTTACTGCTGGTATATTTTAACATGCAAACTACTATGAAACATAAAGTAATGGATGTTTATGGAAGAGATAAAAACTCTAAGAAAACTCAAACAAGAGTTCCATTCAGCGTCCTTCTGAACCATCTAAAGTGCTAATCTCCACTGATCACATGACTTAGTGCGGCGGAGGAAGAAGTTCAACACCGTCGCAGTTACTAATGAAAATCATTGACGGATGGCCCCTGTTCTCTCTCCTCCCCAGCCCAACATGATGCTTAATGATCATGAGTTTATAAAAGGACTTGATTGATCAAGAGGGGCCAACGAAGCTCAGAAGAGGGATGGGATGACTACTTTATTACAGACACACAGCGCCAGTGAACACTGCGTCTTCCCAACCGGACTGTCGGAGAATCATCCGAAGCAGCGCCATCCGGCTAATCGCACTTTAGTCACTTTGTCATCAGACTGCTAGCATCTTTTCATTAAGAGCAATAATGTGGAAGGCTGATGGATTTGGCGACGCGTACGTGGGCGTGCGTGTGTTGCTTTACACAGAACGTGACACCGTGAAAGGCGCCATACTCCATCTTCTCTTTACAAAGTGTCCTTTTGCCCAGCAGGGACCGCCACATATGTCATAATTAGAAAACACTTAAGTAAGCAAAGGGGGCCGTCAGACAGACAGCCTCTAATCACAGGCCATAAGCAGGTAGTGTTTAATTGTATATCAGAATCACTCAGCTGGTCATAAATAATGAGCGCTCCTTCAAGTGTGATGGCAAATTGCGGTGCTTTTTTCTGCCTTTCGCACATTCCTTTCTTTGGAGGAAGAGTTCTTGAATAAATAAAAGCTTAAGAAGAAATTCAAAATGCTGTGAAAGGCCTCAAATGCACTTGAACTATCTTCACCCTTTATCTTGTCATACTTTGTTTTTTGTGTTCCATTAAAAAATGTACACAAAGAAGAAAAAATATATAATTTTTCTTTTTATTCTAACATGCACTGCTATTTCTGCTGGCTATTCTTCTCAATGTGGTTTAATTTACCGTGTAAAAAAACGTGAATATTAAGGATGTGAACACAAACCCGTTCGTTCTGATTCCTGGATGATTGGATCAGTAAAGCAGCTGGTACTAATGCAGTTGTGGGACTAGTTTAATGTTTCTTTTTACTAGGGATGCATGATATATTGGCATCAATATCGGTGTGGGATGATGTTAGTCATTTTTTTTTTACATATCGGTATCGGTCCGATAAGTAAAACTGGGCCGATAATAACAACCGATATTTTTTCCATCTTGTTTTCGTTTGTGTATCTGTTTCATAGGGTGGGGGGGGGGATGCATAATTGTTTAGTCATGTGACAGTGATGGTAATCATCTCAGAAGCATAAATGTGTGTGAGTATAATAACATTTATACATACACACATGTAAATACACACATACATACATACATACTTATGGGTATAGGGTTATTTGGGCTTATGGAGTAGTGGTGGGTAATTCTGGTGCTTGAGGGTCACAATCCTGCATGTTTTAGAAGTTTCTCTGCTTTAAAATGCCTGATTCAATAAAGTCATCAATGGACTTTTGCACAAGTTGATGACATTATGAGTAAATAATTCACTCATTTGAATGTGATGCATTAGGAAAGGGAAACATCTAAAACATGAAATCATCAGGCGTGTAATCCGCCACAGATTAGAGAATTATAAAAAAACCACAATTTTTGTTAATAAGTGAAGACATTTTTTAACTCTAATTTGTAGAAAAAACATATTATACTGTACCTTACCACTTGATGGTGTTGATTATAAAGAAAGGAACCAAAGGTCGGGTAGACAGTGCGACTTTAGCTGAGATCGAACACCCAGGGAGTAAAACAAATCATTTTTCTGAATGGTGGCAACAAGCCTGCTTTTAGTGTCATCTGAGCAAAACCTTCTGGGAAGAGGGGGGTATACGGTTATTTGTATCATGCAGAGTCAAAGTGTCCATCTCCTAGTTGAGTCTTTAGAGAGGAGGACAGCCCTTTGCTAATGTTCTGTGTATTCACCGAGGAAGTAGGTCATTCAACAATGGAGCCAGAAGCAGTCGGCACTCTCTCCCTTTGCATAATACATTAAGTGTAATGTGCAGCAACTATTCAGATCCCCCCTTCCCCTGAAAGCTGTTATTTTATTCTGCAAATGCACACCGACATGACATTTAATATTGTCACAGAGTGCTGAATGACAGGGTTTCATTGTGCTCAAGTACAACATGATGCCAAGTTTAATCTGAGCACAAAGCGACAGGACGAATGGTAAAAACACGGTGTGTTCACCAAAAACATGAAGTCTGAATAAATGATGGGCGCTGAGCTCTGGGTGCTGCAGACTGGAAAGGAGGTTGAAGGAGAAGAAGACTACAGAGGAGAAAAATCTGAGCGCTGCAAAGAGGGCCGCGGCCTCATTGTGTGCTCTGGGATCACAAAGTATCCTTCTGTAAATCTATTTGCAGCACCCGCGTGGCCCTCACTGTCTCTCTGCCTCCTGTCATCTGCTGCTGAATGAAGGAGTGACTGAATGAAGAGCTGCTCTTTGGCTCCTGTCAGAAAGGCAGCTCTTCAAAACAACCTGCATTTACCAAAGACACTTTTTTTATTCTCCTCAGATCTTCAGGTTTCCATTTGAGTTATTTTTTTTATTTACAGCAGCAGTAGCTCAAGAGGTAGAGCAGGTTGTCCAGTAATCAGAAGGTTGTAGGTTCAATCCCGGCTCCTGCTGCTGCTGTTGTGCCTTGCCTACTGGTGGTGGTCAGAGGGACCGGAGGCACCTGTGCTTGGCAGTCTCGCTTCCATCAGTGCGCCCCAGGGCAGCTGTGGCTACATTGTAGCTCATCTCCACCAGTGTGTGAATGAGTAGATGACTGATTGTGTTGTGAAGAGCCTTGGGGGGTTGTAGAACCCTAAGAAGGCACTATACAAATATAGGCCATTTACCGTATTTACTTTTATTTGTGAAACACGCTTGTTAGTTTTCCTGACTGGCTTGTACTTTTCTTTAGGAGAGGATGCATTTTGACAACCTGGGACACCAGCTTGGTAAACTGGGAGAAGAAGGAAAAATCGGCCACAGAGTTATTGACCTCACCAGGCCCGAGGATCTAGATGGTAAGACCTTATTTGGATTGTTTCTTTCTTTTTGGTAATAAAAGAGATTTGATGGCTGATAAAAGATGCATTCAGCCATAAAAACACTACTGTGTGTGTGTAAGTGTGTGTGCCTTCTCTCTGTCTTCTCTGTCTTCTGAAACCCCCAGTGAGTCATGGTGGGTGGCTGCTCATACTGAGCCAGGCTCTGTTGGAGGTTTCTTCCTGTTAAAGGGGAGTTTTCCTCTCCACTGTCGCTATATCCTTGCTTAGAATGGGGACTGCTTTAAAGTCTCCGACACTAGTCAGTGACGTTTTAACTCATTGGCACAATGAACTGAACTCAATTGGAATGTTTACTTTGTAAAGTGCCTTGAGACGACTCTTGCAGTGATTTATATAAATAAACTGAACTGAATTCAATTGAAATTAAACTTCATGTATGGTAGATGCATTATGTTCAGAGAAACGCGGAGTGGTTGGCATGAACATATATTAAAATGAACCATGGCTCCGAGGTTTTCACAGATACGTGAGCAGAGGACAAGGGTGCACAAAGACAAAGCTGGCTGTGGTCCGAGTTCAGCTCCTGTTGTTGTCTGTTTGAGGTCCTGGACTCAGCGGCATAAATTCAGATTGCACCAACGTGACAAGGCGTCATCTGCTTTTGTGGTGCTGGCTCCTACACCAGAGCACGGAGTCCTTTAGTGCCCCAGTGTTTGTTTGAGAGAAATATTTGTGGCAGTTTCCATGGGATTTCAGAGCAGAGACTAAAAAGTTTCTGACTCATATTTGATGCCTCAAAGAGTCACATGGAGAGATTTTTCACAGGACAATGCCAGTCGTTGGAGTTTTCTCTGTAGTTTTAGCAATAAGTGCCACAGCATGTTGGTTCACACTGAGTTTAGACTAACAAAAATAAAACTCAGAAATGAAAACAAACCGTAAAAACATTTGCTTTCCAACTCCAAAGCTTTTCTTTTTAACACCAAGTCTCGTTTCACATCACACCCAATCATGAAGATGAGAATTAGAGGTGAATTTAAAGGATTCATTGACATGTTTCCCATGTGAGCCACAGCAGAGGATCCCATCCCACCCGTCTGACTCCTCGGACAGATGTGTTTTCATCGCTCGCACTCCCTGGTGGGAACCCTCCTTCTGTGGCTACTGTGGAGTCAGGACAGAAACAGAGCGCGCACGAGGGCATTTGTGTCCTTTTAAGTCCTGCTCGGGGCCAAGGGAAAGGCTAGCGCCAGACGCCTCACATCAGTGTTCCCAGTGGGCGATGGATTAGGAGCAGACAGAGGTTAGAAGAGGGGATAGGTCCTCTTCCCAGGGGGGGAGGAGGGAGAAGGTTAAAGACAGAGACAGAGCAGCACACATAACTCAAAACACACAGTTTGCATTTCTTACACCCCAATATATCAGTCTGTCTGTGACCATTCCCAACAGGAGCTGAAAGATTACATTTGTAGTTTAAATCTGAATTTCTTGTTTGGATTTTGGCCTTCTTCCACAAACAGAGGCCTTGCGTTTATATATAACTTTATATAAAGAGACATACAGGACACCTAAAGCTTATTTGTGCAGATTTTAACAACATAAACCAAATAAAACTCTTTATTTTGAATGGTATCTATTTTTAAGGAGCTTTTATTTCATAAAAGCAATAAAAAAGCTGCATGTTTCAAATATTTCTCCTAAAATTTATGACTTTTCAACCAAAACCTGGCCCAGTTTCTTTTTCCCAGACATCCAAAAAAAGTCATCTAAAATAAGTAATGCAATTAGTTTTCTGGAATCGTTTTGGCATGAAACGTACGGAAATGACTTTGAAAACGTTGGTATTCCGACACTTTTTTTTTCCTCCCAAGTAGATCAGAACACTTTTTGGTGTTTCCACGAAAAGGAAAATTACTGGGTGTACCTCCCAAACCCGACCCAGGGTGTGAAAAAGCCCCTTGGTGTGTGACAGCTTTCCCGTCAGAACAGAGCAGCCACACTGAGCAGGCGTAGCGTAACGCCAGCGTCGGTTATCACAGCACCTCACTGGAAGCTTTTGGGCGCTTGAGCTAATATTTGCAGAGCATGTGGCAACCGAAGACCAAACAACTCACACACAGAAAAAGAAAAAAAAAGATGAACGGGTGGAATTTGAATCATTTTACAAATACACACACATGATTCATCTCTTTTAGAGGTTATTTTTAATCTATAATAAAAAATATAATTAAATATCACAAACTCCTAACCCTAAATCACCATCACAGAGGGCTTAGAAAGAAGACAAGCCACCCTAAGGAGGCAGAGAACAGAAGAAGTTAAATGAGAGAAAATCAATGAAGGAAATCGGTTAACAAAGTCATCATGGAAGAGGATGCATCACAGCTTTGACACGGATGACTGATAACAGGTTAGAAAAGTTTGAGGTTTGCCTTTTTGTCACTTTAAAGCGATGGTGTGTACTTTCCCTGGCGATAGGGGGCAGTACGTACATAAATCATTGCAGGCAGGCAGGCAGTATTTTTGTGTTCAAGTAAGACCTTACCAACGGATGGCCGTTAGGGTCAAAAATCCCTGGGAGCACATCAGACTCCCTTTCATCACTGGCAGCAAGTGAAGAGGTAAATGTTTAGAACAACAATGTTTATGAATGGCGAAAGTTTTGTAACCGCTTGTTACGAATCATTAAATGCATTTTGTCCTCATGGGCTCCCGTAGAAGGAAACATGGCGTCACACAGAGATTTAGACCCATGCCAATGTATTTTAGACCTGATTTTTATGGTTATATGTTACGAAGCTGCCATTATTTTTCAACAACTGGGCATCATTTAATTCATTTTCAACAACATTTCGATGGATATTTCCAGAGATCAATGGTAAAAAATACACATTGTCACTTTAAGGCCATGGAAAACAAGCTGCTTCTTACAGCATTTTGCTAGAAGGGAGCTTGGATTCAAATATTCTAGAGTCACAACAATTCAATGAAATAAATCAGTGAAAATGTTTGACTTTGAATTTACCCCCAGAGGAACTCATTTTAGTGTGCATGAAAGATTAGCCTTTACTTTTGTGCAGACAAAAGTAAAAAAGAAAAAAAAAAAACTACCACCTGCAAGCTGCAACAAGTAGGTGTTGTGTTCAAACAGGTACTCCTACAAAAACACCGTCCAAAACACCCAAACCGTTCTTTTTGTCTAAATAAGATCCTACATCGGTGTTTATTGAACAGATTTAATTAGCCGGCTATGAGGCCAGGTTAGAGCAGAGCCACTGTGTTCTGCTCGGCTGTACCCATTAATCTTGCCTGATCCTGCTCTGAGGGAGAGGCTCTATTGTCAGCAGTAAATGCCTTCAGTCGGAGGTGTTAGATTTGATCCCAACAGGGAGGGCTTGGCAGATTTGTGTAATTGTTGCCTGCTCACTGAGGCTCATCCTCTTGAACAGATTCCTGGGTGACAGAATGAGTATGACGACAGAACAAAGATGAGTAAGGGGAGGGGGCGACCGGGGCAGCGCTACCCTCTGGCGCGGTACTAGGTTGAGTCTGAGCCTGCAGCTCACAGGTGCAATCGGCTACGAGGCCTCGAAACATTCCCCGCTTTATTTTTTTTACCTCTTTCTCATTATTCGTTTTCTTTTTACAGTCCTTCTTTCACGCAATAATTCATCCTCCGCGTCCACGTTTCCAGGAGAGACAAATTAAAAAGAGGGACCCTCATATCATTCTGTCACACTTGAGCTGCGGGCCTCATGAATCACAATAAATTCTATTAAGCATCTCACTCTCTGTTTCGCCCCCTCCCTAGTTCCCACCCAGGGGGGCTGGCCCTGTCACTGCTAAACATCTGTGTTTATTTACACAATCAGACACCTAACTAACTGATTCCTAAATGATCCTCCCCTCCAGGAAATGTACAAATAAAAGTTAATGCTCATTTGAAAAATGTCATGATTCTTAATGAAAATACAGAAACAATGGTGCGGTAAATTGCATGTTGCATTCTACGGCAATTTACTGTGTTATAATGCACAAGTTGAAGGGATGAATGAGAGCATCCTATAAATCTACTTTAAATTTTTGTTTTGTAATTAGAGAAACTGCCACAAAGATGAGTCAACTGTAAAGATTTGCTTGGTTTGAGTCAGCCTGGTACTTTATATATATTTAGGGGTGAAACTCGATTAAAAAAATAATCTAATTAATTAGAGGTTTTGTGATTAATTAATTGTGATTAATCACATTTTAATCGTTCGAGACAATTTGCGCCCAAGCAATTTTTTAAATCAAAAATAATGTTAGTGAGGCACAGATGACTCACCCACACTTTAATGAGTACATTTCTGTAATTACAAGGTCTGTTTGATTTGGACTCATTATAAAGGTAACCATTGTGGGATTTATTGGGATGTGTAAATATTAGTATATGTGTTATTGATGTAGTGTAAAAGGACATGAAACATTGTAAATGTGTACTGAATTGAACACTAGGTGACAGCAGAGCACTGCTAATATATATAGAGGTGCAGTGTAGAGTTCAGGGGGAGTTCTGCTGAGGGTTACAAGATGAATGCTGCGTGTATGCTCGTCCCTCCTGCTGTAATAACGTTCATATGGATAAAGTTACTGCCTGCCTGCTTTTTACCAACTACAAATCATAACTGTAAAACGTTTTTTTCCTCCTTTCTTTTCTACATGTAGGGCGATTTGTCTAGATTTATTTAATTGCAGTTTTAGTTGTGTGCTTATATATATATATATAAAATATTCTTTTTTTCTGTATTTGTAAGACAAAACACCTTCCTTAGTGGAACTTAAATAAATAGATTCCTCCAGTTGTTCTCTACAGATATCTGTAACATCTGACAGAGCAGACAGGCACTTTTCTGTGTGAGCAACTATGTGAAGCAAAGAAACCATGGCTCATCTGGATTCCCTCCAGTGAAGCGAGTCACGTGGCTGGTTTCCTGGCTAACTACGGATGTGGCACGTAGGTGATGGCAGGCAGTTGTTTTGTACCCCTCCCCATAAGAAGATCACCTCTGCCCGTATGCATGCACACCAGTATATAAATTGCTGAATCAGTGTCAGTGATAGAGTAATGGCGCGGGAGGCGTCGTAAATTACAGCAGGCGATCGCGGGGCGCAGACACTGGCTGTCGTGTCTGAGTGAGCGCTGCGCTCCTGAGCTAATGAATACCTTCATCTGGCCCTGGCAGTCAGCAGATTGCCCCGCATTGATGGATACTGTCAGCCCTCCGCCACTCCACATTTCATTGCACAATAAACATGGTTGTCAAAAGCAAACAAAGTGAAATCAATTCATCCTGTACAGTGAGTGCATGCTAAATGAAATTAACGTACTGTGGGGTTTGGTGGCAGCAAAGGCAGTGTATTATTTCTGAATTCATGACGGCTTTAGGGCCTGTAGCATTCCAGGAGGCTAAAGCAAACACGGTGCTTTCAGAGTTTGAGGGGACCTCTTAAATGTTCTGATGTAGTGCATGTTCAATTCAATTCAATTCAATTTTATTTGTAAAGCCCCTTCCCACCCCCAATCAAGGGGGCCCAAGGTGCTGAACATAATTTAAAAACAACTAGGACACAATAAAACAACTATGCAATAAAATACAAAAATAGAACATTCTAAAAATAAAACATGCAAAGATAAAATAGTTAAAAAACAATAAAAAACAATGATCAAAAAATTAAAAGACAAGTAAAAAACTATGAAACAGATCTAAGGTGAACCTTAAGCTTGGCTTTAAAAGTGGGCAACGATGTGGACTTTCTTATTTCTAGTGGCAATTGGTTCCAAAGTCGAGGACCCAAAACCGAAAAGGCACGATCACCTCTGGACTTGCGCTTTGACCGCGGTACCACTAGGAGGTCACTCTGACCCGAACGTAGCGATCTTGGGGGAACATAACGGGTCAGCAGCGAAGTTAAATATGGTGGGGCAGTTCCTGACAAAGAGTTAAAAACAAAAACCAAAATCTTGTGGAGGATACAACATTTCACCGGTAACCAGTCCAAATCAGCTAGAAGGGGCGTGACATGGTCCCACTTCCGTGCTCCAAAAAGAAACCTAGCCACAGCGTTCTGGACCAGCTGCAGTCGAGTTAATAAGGACCGGCTCAGGCCAGCATACAGGGCGCTGCAATAATTTAATCTGGAGATGACAAAGGCATTGGTTACAGTTTTTAATTCCTGTTGCGTGAGGATCGACTTAATCTTAGATAAGCGCCTCAACTGGTAAAAACATGAACGAACCACAGAATTTACCTGAGCATCAAATCGTAAAGCAGAATCTATTTTAACACCCAAATCCGTAATTACAGACTTCTCATAGGGTCGCAGCGATAAAAGGTCCAATCTATGGGGCTGGTTGTTATTTGGGGTAAAAACTATTATTTCAGTTTTGCCCTCATTCAAAGTCAAGAAATTGGACCCCATCCATTGAGTCACATCCTGTAAGCAATTCACCAACTGCTGTATGCTACCCCTGGTCCCTTGCTGGATTGGCAAATAAAGTTGACAATCATCAGCATATAGATGGAAGCTAATTTTATGTTTCTCAAACAACAGTCCCAATGGTAACAAGTAGAGTGAGAACAGCAGGGGACCCAGAACAGAGCCCTGGGGAACACCCCACCTAAGCTCAACATCTCCTGATGTTGTAGGTGTGCAGTTACACTGCGCTTTAGTCTGGGATCTTTGAATCGTCTCATTTTCTGACCAGGTCCTTTACCTGATCATTAAAGCTTTTGTGAGAATAGTGAACAAAATGTGGACAAAATAGCCTAAAAATCATTACATAGTAGATTATAAGGGTGTAAATCACTGGTTTGATCGTGATAAGATATTATATCAATACAGTGGATTGTGATTTGAGTTTTGCTGATATCTAAATTACTATTTTTATTTGATTTTATGGGCAACATTGGCAGAGGAGCTAAGTGCCCACACGTAATTGGAAAGTTGCAGGTTCAAGCCCCTCTCAGTCTGTTGCTGTCATTGTGTCCTTGGGCAAGACATTTAACCCGCATTGCCTCCTGGTGGTGGTCGGAGGGACCGGTGGCGCCTGTGTACGGCAGACTCGCTTCTGTCAGTGCGCCCCAGGGCAGCTGTAGCTACGATGTAGCTCATCACCACCCGGGTGTGAATGACTGATTGTGTTGTAAAGCACCTTGGGGGGTTCTAGGACTCTACAATTTTGATTTTAAAAGGATTCTACAAGTGATTGAACACAATCATTTTCTCAGGGGATAGATTATTTCTTCACTTACTGTTTTCTCTCAGTGCCCGCCATGACGCCACTAGCTTCTTCATCTAACACGTCTGGTGATGTGCAGGAACACGTGGAAAATAGCATGTCAGTGGGACTTCTAAATAAAGCCATTTTCAAAAATTGTTATGCTATAGATTTTTGAAATTTGGATAGGTGACAGTGTAATCAATGTAGATTGATTGTTACACTCGTAGTAGATTGTCTAAAAAAATCCTGTTTTTGAGACAAACAGGAATATAATCCAGCATAAACCTGAAACATCATCCTTCATTTGAAGTTTTTAGCTGATACCTTCTTTGAGAAAATGCAAATGTATGTGTCAAACTAATATATTGCTATTTTTGATTGATTTAACTTAATAAAAAATTGAAACAGATTGCATTTTGTGTATTATAGAATAAATATGATTCTTACCAACACCTTAGTTATAAGCCGAGAGCACACATTTGACAGACTTTTGGTTAAACATGAGAACAAAAAACAAACTTTTGTCTCCTTTTGCATTCAAGCAAACATCATTTTAAAGAGAAAACAAGATTTTTGTTCTTTTTTTCTGAGATTTAGGCTGAAAATGGTGTGTTGCTATCTGTAGTGATTAGTGCAGCGCGGGGTTTCAGTGGATTTGGAATGAATGTCTCTGCACAGCCCTGTATTACTCATTAAGAGTTTGATTTATCAACTGAAATAATAATAGAAATCAAACCCCAGGTAACGCGTGCCAAGGCTGCTAGTGAAATAGTCTAATGAGAAGGCTTCACATGTGGATGATGAAATATGCATGAGTCATCCCGAGCTTTCTTTTCCAGATTTGAGATCATTAAAGATGTATCGTAGCATATGGAAGGCTTTTTTTGTCTTATTTTTCAAGCCTTGTTTATCAACATGTTTTTGTTTGTTTAAATATTCATATTGCTTTTATTTAATTCTTTCACATCTTACATATAAAAGGAAGCAAATGCGCATGCAAACAGAAATCATTATCAGCCTGATGTACAGTTTAATACTGAGAGAAACTCTCTTATGCTGATTGTGAATGCCCTGATTGAGAAACAGCACTTTGCAGAATCGGCACACTCCCTCCACACTAATGCGGGCCGGATTTGTTTGTATGTGTGTGTTTGCACGCTTAAGAGGGATGAGAGATTTAAAAAAGAGTGGGAAGTAAAAAAATAAAAATAACAGAAATTATTTATTTGTGCACATGCATGTTAAAATATACTTTAAGATTTGCCAAAGTTTGCTTCTTGAGTTGCTAATTTGAAAGACTGCCTCAAGTCTCTTATTTATTATTCATTCAGGGCACATTTTGTGGGCAGTGTGGATGTCAAACTGAAACGTGTGCGTTTGAAAAAAGTCAACATTTAAAGACAAAAACATTAAACTGTCTTTGAAGTCAAAGGTTCTCCTCTTCACTCAGAAGAGGAAGCTGAGGCAACGCAGCTCCATGCAAACTGACAGTGAATTCAGCTTTGCAGCACCTAATCGTTTCCAGTCAGTCTTTCCCACTCAACAGAAAAGTCCATCTCTCCAGGATGGTTCGCTTCCGCGGCCCTCATTTAAAACAATATTCATTATGATGATGAAAGAGGCAGTGATAGCGGGAGAAGGAGAGTTCAAACCTGGCTCGTCATTTAATCAATGCTCTTCCTCACCTCTCTTCCTCACACTCCTCTGGCTTTTCCAGGGTCCAAGGTATTCACCGGCTCTGCTGATAAACTCTTTTGTTGTTGGCCAACAGGAGGCGCTGGATCCACCGAGGCGCGGGTCTTCAGGGAGTCCCGGGGACGGAACAACAATGAGCCCCACATTAAAAGGCCGATGAACGCGTTCATGGTGTGGGCCAAAGACGAGCGGCGCAAGATCCTCCAGGCGTTCCCTGACATGCACAACTCCAACATAAGCAAGATTTTGGGTAAGACCTTCTAAATCGCATAGAACAGCTACAGTTTAAAGGTGTAGTTCACTGAAAACTCTTTTTATGATTATTTCTGATTATAATCAATCATTCTAAGTTTTTCATGCAGGCTGAACATTAAAATAGTCTCCTACACCTATCTCCTGCATTAGCTTCTCACAGAAAATAAATTCTAGGATTTAAAATTCCTGACAGATTTACGTCACTTAACATTCATGGACTCACCCATCTTGACTCACGACGGGGAAGGCTGTTGTTGGTTTAGCGTCCAGGAAACAGCAGAGAACGTCTCGGCTAGTAGAAGCTAACCGTTAGCATTAGCAACTCCACCACACAGCAGAACTCCTCCAGGCTTGTGTTATTTGTGGAGATAAAACATCAACGTTAAAAGTCAGAGGTAGAGTCATGTTGCTAAAATCCAATCCGAGGCAAGATGTCCAAATATCAGGAATTAAGACTAAATCCTGCCGTGTCCTGCCACTCTGCTGCAGAAGACTTGCTGATCCAAGCATTTCTGAGCTTTTGTTTGCCCCGAGTACAGCTTGCAAGGCATTCAATCCTACCAGAGACCACTGCAAACGTATTGATTAAACATGCGAACCACACCTTTAACCAAAGAACATAAAAGTCCTGGGTAGACGTTCCTTCCTAATGTTTAAGACACTGGGTAAACGCTGTAAACTAAAATGTCAGCAGGAGTCTTTAAGACAAATTTTTACATGCTGACAAAAATATAAATTACGAAATTAACAAATGTTTTATTTTTATTTATGAACATTAAAGAATCAACCTGACTTTTTCCTCTTTTACAGGCCTACTGAGTATTTCACTTTTATTCAGATGGCTTTATTGCTCTCTGATATGTAAATATACGACAAGATTTGCGGGCGAGTGTGTGTGTATGTGTGTTTTTATGTTGCCTGCTGTGCATCAGTTCACCTCAGCATACAGATGGATTTATAGCCCATCACTACCATAAGTGTTTGTCATGAAAAATGACAGAGACTAAATGGGTCTTGTCCCCTCAGCGCTGGAGTCCATACATCAGAGCTGTTAAAAGTGCTGTCATGCATGCCAGTGTGGCGCACTCCATGGAGCTCCAGTATTTACTACTGCGGCTTGTTGTTCCGTACTGTTTGACAGTGAGGAACAAACAATGCTGTAAGATGATGTGCATTGGCACACCGATCAAAAAGTTGTTTTAAAATGGGCAACACACGTGTCAGCAAAGGTAACAATCTACCTCTTTCTCTAATTGGGTTTCAAAGGAATGCCTTGAAGGAATGCAGGTCGCCCACCAGCCTTTGTGAGTTTAGAACTAACATCAAGTTTTGATGAAATCTAAAGAAAAAGGGAAAAAATGAAATAACTCAAGATCTAACACCACCAATCATTCCAGTTGAGCTCAGTTCATTATGTCAGTTAGCTAAAAGTTTCCTATGTAAGGAAATGTAGCAGATTGTATTGAGTCACTGACTTGTTGTGTCAGTGACTTTACAGCAATCTCCACACTAAGCAAGCATGTAGCGACAGTGGAGAGGAAAACTCCTTCAGAAACAGAACCTGGCTCAGTATGAGCAGCCATCCACCGCAACTCACTGGAGGTCTGAGAAGACAGATTTCTTTTTTGTTATAGTTATGGTTGATTTGGCCGTGACAGCTAAAGTTGGGTTGACTTAAATTAATTAGTTGTAGTTAATTAACTTCTGAGAGTTTCATCAGAAGCCATCCAGTGGTTCATGAGGTATTTTAAAAACAGGCACATTGACTTCAATGGTAAATGGTTGCTGTAATGCAATTTAAAAGCAAGACAACACACATCCAAATATGTTGCGTTAATTAGCGCAGTAATGCTTCATGTGAAAATTCAGTTTAGAATTAATTAATGAATATTTTTGATATAGGTGAAGTCATATAGTCATATGTGTAATTTAAAATTGATATTCTGTCTCATTCTGTTATTACATAAGTGGTTCCTAATTTGGGGTCACTAGAGATCACAGGGAGTCCCCACAATTTTGTCTGTGCTAAAGTTTTGATGTTACCAAGATTATATTTGTAAAAGTTGTAAAATCCCCAAAACTTTTATATACAAAACAAGAATTATAACTCTGTATGTCTTTTATAAAGTTTGTAATTAAAAACGTTTCATGTGTGTGGGTAGGGGTTCGGGGTCCTGGCTTGTCTTGGATACAGGCATGGAGGGTCCTCAAGGAAACAAGTTGAATTAGTTCAGCTACATTTATAAATACTAACACATCCCTCTGCTTTCATCATCAGGTTCTCGGTGGAAGTCCATGTCCAACCAGGACAAGCAGCCGTACTACGAAGAGCAGGCTCGTCTGAGCAAGCTCCATCTAGAGAAGTATCCAAACTACAAGTACAAGCCACGACCTAAAAGGACCTGCATCATCGACGGCAAAAAGCTCCGCATTGGAGAGTACAAGCAGATGATGCGCTCACGGAGGCAAGAGATGAGGCAGTTCTTCACCGTGGGGTACGTTTGCAAACGCAAACAAGAATCCTTTAAAACACAATGCATCCTTCTGGCTGTCTAGACCTTGGTCGTGTAAAGTGAAAGCTCAAGCATAAGACGAGGCGTGCG
This sequence comes from Aphyosemion australe, assembly GCA_006937985.1. Taxonomy (NCBI): domain Eukaryota; kingdom Metazoa; phylum Chordata; class Actinopteri; order Cyprinodontiformes; family Nothobranchiidae; genus Aphyosemion; species Aphyosemion australe. The sequence goes on from SSNS01000088.1 coordinate 1,740,830, forward strand.
CTTTAAAATTAAGTGTGTCTCAATAGCTGTGATTTTATAATGTTATACAATAGCAGTCTTCACATGGAGCATGGAGTGCAGAGATTATTGCAGGATAGAAACTGTAAGTATACACTCAGAGAAGCCTGGAGGGCAGCAGTCTACAGCGTAACGCTTTAATTTACCGTGTGTGGTTAGCAGGAGAAACTCTTCTCCAGGTGCTCCCTTGTCAGTCATAAGCTTCGGTGGCTGTGGTATCAATCACGCAGCCCAACAGCAGACAGGAGCAGCACTAGCCGCGGATTGGTTTTATGTCACCAATAAACTGGCTAGTGTTTCTGAACAGCTCAAAACTGGGAGCTGTGGGGAAAAACTCTCCTCTGCCAAATCACTTTCACAGACCTTCTGGCTTGAAGGAATTTGCAAAGAAAAGCTGCAGCAACAGAAGCGGGTGTAGATGTCCTAATCGGTGTTTAAGCATTCTTTAATTGTAATTTTATTTCTCATTTGTCCAGCCAGCCTCCTCAGATTCCCATCACCACCAGCGCCAGCATGGTCTACCCCGGGGCAATCACCATGGCGACCACCACGCCCTCACCTCAGATGACGTCGGACTGCTCGAGCGCCTCAGTGAGCCCGGAGCCATCCATTCCCGTCATTCAGAGCACTTACAACATGAAGCTAGAGCCCAGCGTCATGGCGAACAACAGCGAGCCCGTCAACGGCGAGGACGAGATGGACATGTACGAAGACTTCGAGGACGAGCCCAAATCAGACTATAGCAGTGAAAATGACACACAAGAGCCAGTCAGCGCCAACTGAGAGCGTTTTAATGGGAAGAGGCTAAAGCAGACACAACACACACACAGGAGGATGCCCGAAGGGCTGATCGGAACCGAGGGAGAAACTGTAACACAAACACTCACGGGGGAAAGAAAAGAAACGTAATCATGTAGAAACCAGCATGCAGCTATGGCTCAATCAGTCAAAAGCTATGTGGTCTTAATTATTTCTTTACGTTTGTGAAGCATTTTGATTGTGATAATTTATATTTGTTTTAAAGTCATTGCTTTTGTTTTTGTTTTGGCATCATGGTTACCCAGTTAGGCTGCCAGAACTTGAAGCTGGACGTTTGCTTTGATCCTTTACAATTCTTACAGTCACCTTGTTTTCATCACATCTTTGATTCTGCAACATTATCTAACTGTTCAAGATGGGAATAATACTCTCACTCAGGTAAAGTGTGCCAGCCAACAGCTTGTGAATGTTTCGAGTCATGAGGAGAAAAATGTGGTCAACACAAAAAATTTCAAACGGAATTCAATATGAAAAGGTAATCTCACATTATTATTTTTTTCAAAAACTTCATTTTTGTGTGAAAGTGCCAAACACTTAATGTTGATTTGCAAACTTATTAAGGCTTAGCAGTGGTGTGCCCAGGAAAGTTTCATAGGGGTGGCCATGGGGCCTTGGAAATTTTTGGGGTGGCACACCAAATTGATCCCCATGGTAACTCTGGGAAACTTTAGCCTGTAGTGAAGTAATAAATGCTCCTTTATTCATTTTCATTAAAAAAAACAACAGTATGCATCCAACACTTTTACAGCAAATTTGAGTAACACAAAAATTTTAGAAAAAAAACCTTTGAAACAGTCATTTGATGTGTTGTTTCAACATTTATTTTAGAATTTTAGAACAACTTAATTCACATGTTGTTTCTTCACTAAAACAACCACAAAAACTTTGGTGATTGAAACCTTTGTTTTGAAAATGGTGAGCAGCAGCGACGTAAACATTTTTTATTCTGATTATTTATTCATTAAATGCATCATTTTTATAGGGTTTTACATCCCTTCATTAAATAAGATAAATTTATGGTTTGTGTGAACATTAATAGGACTTATTAAAGAACACTGGTCTTCCCTGGAGTGGCCAGCAATTTTCTAGGGGTGGCCATGGCCACCCCTGGCCACCCCTTGCGGGCACCACTGAGTATTAGACCATCTTTTTTTTTTCCAGCCGTTCCTCGCTCTAACAGATCAGATGAATTAAACTAAGTAACTTTGAGGCAGCGAGCTCTTTAGGAAGTAAAGAAATGTTACATCTTTGGACAGAAAGCTAGCTGTACTCCAGGGAGACGAATGCAGTGATCATCGATGACACCCCTTGTCATTCCTTTATCCCAGTTTGAACAGGAAATTGCAGCGTTATTTCCTGCTCTGCAGCCCAGTCAGACTCACAAAAATCTTAATCAGTGATTGTAATCAGACCAGAGAGCTAAAGGGCCAAATGCCTCCAATCTGCAGGATTGGAACAGGAACGAAAGGCAGCTTTGGTGGCATTAACCAACTTAAATTGATGTTGTACAATGTGTAGCTTTACAGCTACGGTACATTCTGTTAAACACTTTAGCCCAGTTTGGACAGCATGTTTAAAGTCTTACATCTTAAAATGTCTTTTTTTTAGACATTGTAAATCTTGAACTGACACTAAGAAGTCTTAAAAAAACAGCGCGGTTAAGGAGTCGATGCGATGAGATGATTAGTGAAGGAGCCTGGATGTGCCTCGACAAAGGCAAAAGGCTGCAAACATGTTTAGGTCTTGTTTAACAAATGTGGCTCAAAAACAGATTTTTCTAATGATGCACATTTATAAAACTCAAGAGTTTTATTCTTTAATCTCATAAAACTCATCAATAACTAGAAAATTACTAAATAGAATGCAAAAAGTTGCAGGAAATAACTTTAGCATTCACAGCCTTGCTGCTGAGGCTCAGATCCGTAGAGCAGAAGGTCTAAGTGGCTCTCCTCTCTGCCATGCCCCACTCTGACCCCAGTCTGTGGCAACCTGAGCACCCAGGGGGCACCATCTGGCTCTGAAAAGGAGAAAGCAATGGGGAAGTGTGGGAAACAATGAAAGAACGGGGTGTGTGTCCCTCATTGTGCTCTCCATCAAAGTGCTGGAAGTAAGGCCTCGACAGGGCTTCCACCGCGGCCCAATCACCAGGCACTGGCGAGCAGATGGAACAAGTACATCAAGCTGTGGGGGATTATTAAAATGACTGACGACTGGGTATCATCTGAAATACGGCATTATTAATGCATGAGTCCAGTTATTCCCCTGCCTTGCCCTTGAACTTGTCCGTTTCAGAGAGCGTTCAGAGCTTTGTGAAGAAGCTGCTCACTGGCTTTCGCCGCTCAGCGTCCCAGTGCCGGTCACTGCATTTTCCTCTAATCGGTACAGATGGCTCATTTTTGCCCACTTATTTCCCAAAGCCTTACTGCCAACACGCAATCCACTCTCCATGCACGCTTTATGAATCATTTCATTGGTCTTTTTTTTTAACTTCCATTGCATCTTTTCTCTCTTGAGCAGCAGTTTACGGATGTTCTGCTACGAACAAACTCGAGCGACTTCCCCTCTGACTCAACCCGTTTAGTATTTTCTAAGGTGTTTCCTCCTGTTTGCTGGTGGTTCAGTTGATTTGTTTGTGATTGTAAATAATTTCCCGACGACGCCACACTGCTTTAGCTGACTGGCTGTTGGACTCTTCAAGGAAGTGAAACTTGACTGTGCTTATTCGAGCAAAAACACACACACACAAACACACACACACACAGAAAAAAAAGGATAACATGAACTCATAAAGAGACAATGTGTTATAAGCACTGGATATAAATTGTATTTTTATTAATGCTGATTAATGTGAAGTTGAGTACAAAAAAGAAAAAAGAAACATCATGAATGAACAAGATTCCCTGGCCGCACTCAAAACTGGTTTGTTGTCATGATTACCAGATTTGATTTTTTTTTATTGTGTTTTTGTTTTCTGTTTGTCTACTTATTTTGTGTATTTATGCAAAGACACGTGTGTGTGTGTGACAAATGAACACTTTGTTGAAGCTTCAGGGCTGCCTTAGGGAAAGACTCAGCACAAGAAAGTGAGCAGAAACACAGCAGCAGGCTCCGAGAGCTGTGAAAACAACAAGACGTCAGTGCATTTATATTGTATTTGATGCTGCAGCGTATCAGCGTGTTTTATTTATTATTAGCCACTGCCGGCTCTAAAATCGTCAGTAAATCATCCACAACATGGACAATCAGAGAAGTGAGAATTAAAAATTAAAAACATTTGGAGCTAAACGTGTTTTTCAGTGAATTCACCACAACTCTTTATTATTTTTGTAAATATGAATCATGAATATGTCTTGTTTGTTAGTCAGTAATAAGTTATGAAAATGGCAGTTTTATGTTGTGCTTCATGTGTCTTAATGTCTGACACGTCACCGTACCTCATGTAAAGGCTGATTTTATCTTGTTTTTCCTGCTATTTGGAAAAGTATTTGTCCCAACAGATGGAAGCAATTCTTATCAGATTTTACGAGTTATCAGGTACTAATTCAAACAACAAGCACTTATTGTAAAAGTCCATGTGTTTATTATAAAACCTATAAATGGTATGCGGTGTACCCTTCTTTTGTGTTTTGTGGTGATTTTTTATAGATCATCTAAAAAGTGTGCATGCATTTGGCTTGCATTGACTTATTCAAATCTTTTTTTTGCAAATTACTATTTCAAACACAATTTTAGGTTTTCTATGGTGAGAAAGGTTATTTATTTCTTCAAAACTTTGTACAATCTTACTTTGCCATTTTCTTTCTATGCTGCCATTTCTTTACCGTCTTCAATGATCCAGAATCTGCAAGCGTGAGTTTTTTTACTCATGTGCAAACGTTTTCACATTCTCCGAGTACAAAAAGAATCTATGCTGTTTTACCATTACTGTAATTTGATTTAATTTTATTTTTCCTGTCTTAATGTTGTGATGTAAATGGTGGGGATGTTCTCCATGTTAATTTAATCAGCACAATTCACTGACATGCTGGACTGACATGCTAGCTGCTGTTCAGAAAAGTGTAAAAAAAACGAAAAATGTTGTTTGGAGGCAACATTTTTAGTCGCCTTTGGTACTCTGCTTTTAAGAGTTGTCTTTTCAAGCAACACTGTGTGGGGCTCTTCGATGACTGGAGCCATCGTTTTGAAAAAAAAAATTTGCTGGCAGCCTGAAACAATTTTCTGCGTAAAATCCTTTTGATTATTTCCTCTCCTGGCAGGTACTTAAACCCCACGGCAAGTATTGTTTGGTTGTTATTAGAGAGAAAAAAAAAGAAATACATAGTGTCTGTTGCTGCTTTAAAGGAAAAAAATGTTTATGTCTGAATATGTAAATAGTTTATCATAATATCTTGTACAGTCCAATGTAAAGTTTTTAATTCAATTTAAAATAATGTTGCCATCACATTTGTGTTCACATTCTTCTTCATACAGGAAAAAGGTCAAGTTTTTTTGCAAGGGTGTATTATTGCTGGGAAAAAAGAGAAAATGTTACTTAATTTTCTTTTATGTTTGTTTTGCTTGGCTTCAAAGTGTACACAAGCATTTTTGTTGTTTTTCTTTTTTTGTTTTTCATGTGCAGTATTGACGTGAGGTAAACTTAAGGTGAACATTTTACTTCGGTGTGTGTGGAGAGCCGTCTCCTTGGCTTTGTTTGGTAGTATTAATACACTATATCGAGAAAAAAAACAAACCAATGATTGACACGTGGGTGCATCTCAGCGCCGTAGCAATGTGTATATTGTAAATTATTAAATTATCCCCACAGGATCACTTGAAACATAATATAAAACAGCATTTTCCCGTAAGTCTCGGCCCGCTGTGTCGATGCAGCGGCGGGTCGAGTAACTGCCTGTTTTTGCTCATTTACCTCAAGAATCTCGTTTTTTCTGTAAAAGAAACAGAAAATTGTGTTGCAGAAAGCTTCTCACATCACTCCATCTTTTGTACTGCTGTTGACACTTACCGATTAAAGAGACATCTTGTTTTAAGAATCGAGTCATTCTTTTGATTTTGGAGGTATTTTGTGTTTGTGTTGACCTTAAATTGACATTATGTCTTATTCAGCAATCTGCATGTATTAAGCAGCTGATAGTTTCAGAGTCTTAGTGCATTTTTAAACAGAAAGTTAGTCTTTGGCATCCTGACCGACCTAAAATCATTCTGCTCCAATTTGCATATATATGAATTATTTTTAAAAGTACCACAAACATCATATTTTTAGTATAATATGCTTCCCTCTGCTCCATTATTCAATTTACTTTCTGTTTGCATGTTTTAAAACTCACCATACAACCATCTTGACTGGATGTTGCTGTATTTCTGTATAGGACCTGCACTGCAAATGAAATAAAGCAGAAATTGTACCTAAATGTAAAATAAAGTCCATTTTTCAGAAGGTTACAAAAAAGTAAAGCTATATAAATGAGACTTTTTGGTATTTAGTGCAGGTTTATTGTCTTTTAATACATATTGAACACAAATAAACTGTTAGAGGCTTCATGTACCAAGCTTTATGGAAGCTTATTTGCAAAATTCATGTCCAGGAACACACTCCCTTCTTTATGTCATAGTATAATATTTCCATGTCTACTCAATGGCAAGGTAAACTTGAGCTGCTGTAGTAACTGGTTCTAATTGGAAACAATTTAAAAATAAAGAATAAGAACAATGAGAGTTGGACTCTGCCAAGGCTGCCCTTTGTCACCAATTCTGTTCATAACTTTTATGGACAGGATTTCTAGGAGCAGCCAAGGTGGTGAGGGGATCTGTTTTGGTGGCCTAAAGATCAGGTCTCTGCTTTTTGCAGGTGATGTGGTCCTGTTGGCTTCGTCAGAATGTGATCTCCAGCTTTCACTGGAGTAGTTCGCAGCCGGTTGTGAAGCAGCTGGGATGAGAATCAGCTCCTCTAAATCTGAGACCATGGTCTTGAGTCAGAAAAGGGTAGAATGCCTTCTCCAGGTCAGGGATGAGGTCCTGCCCCAAGTGAAGGAGTTTAAGTATCTCGTGGTCTTGTTCACGAGTGAGGGAAAGATGGAGCGTGAGATCGATAGGTGGATTGGTGCTGCGTCTGCAGTGATGCGGGCGTTGTACCGGTCTGTCGTGGTGAAGAGAGAGCTGAGCCGGAAGGTGAAGCTCTTGATTTACTGGTCGATCTACGTTCCTACCCTCACCTATGGTCACGAGCTTTGGGTAGTGACCGAAAGAACGAGATCATGGATACAAGCGGCTGAAATGAGTTTTCTCCGCAGGGTGTCTGGGCTCTCCCTTAGAGATAGGGTGAGAAGCTTGGTCATCCGGGAGGGGCTCGGAGTAGACCCGCTGCTCCTCCACATTGAGAGGAGCCAGTTGAGGTGGCTCAGGCATCTGGTCAAGATGCCTCCTAGACACCTCCCTGGTGAGGTTTTCTTGGCACGTCCAACCAGGAGACGACCCAAAGGAAGACCCAGGACACGCTGGAGGAACTATGTCTCTTGGCTGGCCTGGGAACATATTGGGATTCCCCCAGAGGAGCTGGCCCAAGTGGCTGGGGAGAGGGAAATCTGGGCCTCTCTGCTTAGGCTGCTGCCCCCATGACCCGACCGCAGATAAGAGGATGAGAGTGGATGGATGGATGGATGGATGGATGGATGGATGGATGGATGGATGGATGGATGGATGGATGGATGGATGGATGGATGGATGGATGGATGGATGGATGGATGGATGGATGGATGGATGGAAAAAGAACTAATAAAAAAAATTTCAAAAAAATCACACAACTTATTTTGTGTGAAACTAATATTTTCACCCCAAATATATTTCTCAAAATCTTAATAAACCCATAAAAAATTGTGAAAATAATTACTCTTAAAAAACATCTGTGCATGTTTGTTGGTTTTTTTAAGCAATAATCATTCGGACCCAGTCTGTGGCCTGGAACTCACACAATAAACCACCAGGTAGGAGTCTTACAGAAATGTTAATATGTCTTTAATTAACTCTCAGTGGTGTTTAATTCTTGTGTTCAGCCCCGTCAGCTCTGCCTGCCAATTTGCAGCTTGCTTGACTGGCTTGCAGTGGTTTCACCCACTAACCTCAACAAAAGGAAACAATTCGATCCGGCTGTTTGTCTTCAGAGAATAACCAGCATGAGAGTGACAACTGGGGTCTTGAAACATTCTTCACAGGAAGAAACAACGTTTGCTAACAGCTACAGACACATAATCACTGTGGAGTGTCAGTAACTTGATACTAGAGGAACACATTAAATATTAATACATTTTAATGACTGCATTGGCTGATGAAATTACACTGCTTCTTATATATTAGATTGGTATTTACCAATGCTCGTGCAGAAGGTAGATGCTGAAGGCAAACATAAAAGGTACATAAAAATCTAAAGATTGCATGATGTCTGTTTAACATTTGACCTCTCGGCCACATTAATACCCCCCTCTAAAGCATGTACTCGCATAATCTGCTTGATTTTTAAGAGAAAATTGCAAATTCACATTCCTATATATCAATAAAATAGACATGATCTTTACATGATAGATGTGTGAGTCTAGAACAGAGACGGAGGTCATCTTGAGGAATGTAAACCCTTAATGGATCAAAGTCATCTAATGATCAAGTTCATGATGGTAATGACTTTTTATATCTCGTTTCACTGATTTTAAATCCATACTATGCAACTTTTTCATATTTTTAAATCATGTTCTTGAGCCAGTTTGTGCTAAAATGACCCTTTACAGGGTTAATGAAATGTCAGTCAGACCCCCACCGCCCTCTGAGGTCAGAATACCACACTTGCAACTTCAGAGTGCCGGTCCAGTCCCTGTTGGACTTAGTAAAGTGGAGCTGACATGCCTGGTGCTGCAGTCTGCTTCCAGCATGTTTCCTGCATGTTTTAGATCATGAACACAGCTGATTTGTTTGATTTAGTGATGGACCGCTCCTGTAGACACTAATGAAGGCTGAGGAGACATTTCAGTAGTTAGATTAAGGTGTTAAAAAGACAAACGCACAACAAGGAGGAGAGTTTTACTTTCGTTTGTACAAACCGGACACTAGGGGGTGCTAAAGGAAAGGCCAAAACTTCAAAGTGTGCCTTTAATGTTTTAAAATAACTTTTGGATCCATACATTTATAAAATAAAAAAAACATTTTATTAAGACAAATAATCTCTCAGGAACTTTCTTAGGATCTTTTCAACAATTTAAGTTTTTTTTTGTCTTAGTTTGCTGCCTTTATCATTTTGTCATTTACTGCTTTCTGCTTTCCATAGAGCCATGATAAATATATTTTAACTGCACCGTCTGTAATAGATCCATGTTACCATTCTCCAGCAGTGGATGGAAACACACACACACACACACACACACACACACACACACACACACACACACACACACACACTAAATCATACAATCATTTTCCAAGCCCGCATCACAACTAAAGGTACATTAAAAACCTCTGTGGTTTGGGTGTTTGCATTACTGCGCAACATTTTAAAATTTCCACATGATGTGGAATTTTTCCATTTTGGGGCTTTTTATTGTGTCTGTAAATTCTCCATAAGCAGCTTGATGAATAAATGATGGTCTGGAGCGCTTTGAATTAAAGTATTTCAGTTTAAGTAGCCTCTTCGGTTAAACTGTCATTGTTGTGTGAAGATCTGCACATGTGAACGGGGTAAAATAATTAATGCAGCGATGCTGTCGCGACGCGGCAGGGCTGCTTTTTCACAACTCTGATGACTAAACACCGGTGGGATAGGGGGAGCAGAGAGGGCTGCTTGGAACAATATTTTACACATTTGGACCTGCTCGATGCTACAGTCGTTGCACCCGGTGAATCTGTCAGGCTGCACCGTTTCCCCAAGAACAGCTGCTATTTATCTGATTTTCCCATTAAAGTTGACTCATGACTTCATTGTACAAGGTTTGGCAGAGGCACCACATACCTACATATGTCTCTGTAAAACAGCTGAGCTTCGGTTGCTCCGACGTTGCTGGATGTCTGAACGTGCAGCAGCCACAATCCGTTTCTCTGACTATGCATGAAATAATTGAAAATAGAATATTTTATCCTTATCTGACCCTGAACTCCCAGAACAAAATGATCCAGATGTTAAAAATGCTTTGCTGCTTTCGATCAATTTCAAGCACAGATGAAAGAAAACATGTTGTGGCTGATCTCAAGAGTCATCAGACGTGTACACAAGACCAGTATCTGAGAACACCCACACTCTTAGCCGTGTTTTAATCCTTAGAGGTGAAGGACTAAGGAAATCTTGCTAATTTCACAGATGGTTTAAAATAGATTAGTGTGGAGTAGCAGCTCACAGAGAAGGGCTGACCCACCAGGCTCCCTGTGCAGCTGCCAAAACGCTGTGCCTGATGCTCGGAAGTGCCTTCCAAAAGTCCTGCAAGGTTAAACTCAAACTTGAGTATCTTGAAATGCCATCCTGGGTATTAGCTGTACTGCAGGTTCAATAAACTGTCCAATGAATTTGTTTTCTTTGTTTGCTGTCTTAAAAATACTTTTGTCCCATTTAAAATGTCTGAAATAATTCATTTTAAATTACTTACAAGAACACTTTTACAACCGTCCATTAGTGTTTTTTTTCTTTGTCCCCGTGTGCTGTCCCACTGTAAAGCAATCAGAAGGTTATAGATTCAGCTCTAATGCCCCGCCTCCTATCAGAACTTTATTAGAAATGCTTTTTGTTGTTTTTAATACAAACGGACACGGAGACAGATATAAAAGAGAAAAGGGGGGGAGAAGAAAGGAAGACGTAGGGGAAAAAAGTTCACAAAGATAAACAATGTAAGATGTACAAGAATCCGTTTCTAGACCTGCAGGAAGAGAGAGAAAAAGAAAGGGAAACACAAAAACACAACAGAACCAAGATGTCACTGCGCCAAACAACATAAGAATATATGAGTAACGATGTTTGCTGAAAATCAGTAATGATTAATTCATGGTGCATTTAGTGCCAGCCACAGCCCAAGGTAATGTGTTCCAAACACTCGAGTCCATACTTGTGAGAGCACCATGTGAGCGCCTGTGTGTGTACACGCACTTGTGTACGTAAGGTTTCCCTAGGAGTGTCCAGTAGTGAATGTGAGGGGCCACAGACTTGTCCCTCAAGATCCCTGGAAGACATGGAGAAGATCCAAGACATCCAGAGGTCCCTCCGGAGCGTGGAAACCCCAGGGAAATCGCCACAAGAGGCGCCCCACCCCAAATTTAAGTTTTTGCTGGACGTTTATCAGTCCCTACAGGGTTGTGCTCCTCCATACCTGGCTGCACTGCCACAAAGACATACACCAACTCAATCTCTGCGCTCAGCTGAGCAGGCATTGTTGATTGATCCACACTCCAAACACAGGTTTAGAGGGGATCGAGCATTTTTAGTGATGGCTCCAATTCTTTGGAATGAGTTGCTGCTTGCTGTCACCATTGCAGGTGTTTAACTCATTCACTGCCATTGACGACTTTAGTCGTCATTTGCATTTTTTTATGGGGCGGGTGTCGGAACGAGCACCAGCTTCTATTCAAAGACAGACTAAAGTAAAGAAAAGCCCAAAGACTAAACTTGTCTAAACTAAAAGCGCCTTTAAAAACTGGAAATGGTTTACCTTGGACCTGATTTTCAACGGTGAACAGATCTTCGCATTCAACTCGAATTTCAAACAACAGAGTTGTTTTATATGAATAAGTAAGCCTTTAAAATATACATGAATTACCAGCATAAGAATAATGTAATTGTAGAGGTGCACATTCACAAATGAGAGGCGTTGCTTCCTGCTGTAGAGGGGCCTAGATATTTTTTCTGCCTCTAGGTGACCTCCTCTGAGAAAAAAACTTTGGATTTCTGCTTTGAATTCGGTTTTTATTGGTTTTCTTGATTATTATAGGAACTAAACATCTTAACCTTTGTGCAGTGTGCAGCGGTGATAATTGACCTTTCACTATGAAAGTCTCTTCTTTCTTTGGAGAATCTGCATTACCTCTGTATTCACGTGTGGATTTTCTCCATATTTTCCAGTTTTTCCTTATAGTTTAAGAAAAGAAAATGTGACGTCGGGTTAATTTGAGATCCTTCGACGGAGGTGTGTGTGTGATGGATTGTTATCCTGTTGGTAGTTCACCCCACCTCTCCAGTTGAAAATCCTTATGACAGCTGGGATAGGCACCAGTCACCCCTGTGACCCTGACACATCCCCAAAAAAATCATTTGGAAATAAATGTGTTCTTCTCGCCAGAGACCCATTCTTACTTGACTCTTTGTCTTCTGTTGAGCACAATGCATCCAAAAAGCCTTTTTTTCCTTTGGTACAGAAATAAAAGGCGTGAATCAGACTCTGCATGGTGTTCTGAGCAGGCCAAGCCTGCTGCTGGAGTTGGTCTACATCCGAGTAGGCATGACACAACTCTGGCCTTCCTGAAAAGGCCCAGCTTGGAGTTAATGTGAACAGACAATTGTGTAGGGTGAAAAACTCAACATGGTTTTGTTGGACTTGTCATTCTTTGGTGCATAGTTGGGAGCAAAGCCTAGGAACCATCTGAATGTTGTTTGTGCTTTCTGACCCATATTCAAGACGGTTTTCACAAAGCCCTTGTGAGAGGGTTGAAACAATGGAGAGGCCCTCTTAAAAGAGGGACAAGCTTCAACATCAGCCAAGCTATCTTGGACCTGCTTTGCACAAATTGTCTCCCAAAGGTTGACATCACTGAGCAGCTATTGGTGGACTTAAACAATGCTGAGAGCAAATCAAAATGACCGGTCCTAAAAACAATTTTATTTTTAGCATCAACTATCTTCAGAAAGTTGGGTGAAAGCTAACATGACTCAGTCCTGTAAAGTACAGGCCGCGCTCAGAGAATTCAAATGCAAACTATAATATCTGAACGTGTGAGCAGATCAGATTTATGTTTAAAACGCATAAAAATGAGCACAGATGTTATGGATTATTCTGTTTAGCATTGGCTGGGTTTCTTCCGGCTGAAGTGAGACGATAGTGAAAACATATTTCTTTTTGTGCAAATCTGTCAGATTTTCTGAGCGCAGTTGTTAAGAACACAGGGTCTGCTAAATGAACTTTTGAAAATCCACTCGGGACAATCTTTCAGAAAATGTAATTCTGCATACTGTTTCACATCGCTGCACCTCCTCAGTGCATTTGTCTCCCAAAGCATTTGACTGCATTTCTGTGGGGAAGAATAAATGCCTAATGTTTTTCTTTAAACACATCTCTGCTCCCTCTGCTTTTTGAAGAATTTAACAAAATAAAATTTCGTTTTCCTTGGAAAATGTGTTATTCTCTCAAAGCTATCACTGAGCTCGCTCATGCACATGTGAATTACGCACCTTTATGAATATGTAAATGTTGCGAGAATGCCTCATTAATTAGTAATTCATGCATTTTTCACAAGCCCGATACTTTGCTAGTGCAGTCTAATGATTTATCAGTCAGAAGTTGAAAAAAAAAAAGATTCATCATCACGTTTTCAGAGGTTCTGGGCTACATCTGTAATTATTTTAATTCAATGAATACAATTTGCGCAGGTTTTTAAGCTTGTATCTTTGCAGCTGCCTCATAATATCACATTTATAATGTCAGATTTTGATTTGGAATGTTTAAGTGCACTTATGATTTTAGAAAGCCATATTTCTCCTTGTGGATGTTTGCTTACAGAGTTACTGTTAGGCTGAACATTGTAAATGCAAATAGACCTCTATTAGTAATGTTTAGTTGTACTCTCAGTTCAAGACAAATGGAGATTAAAAATGACATGTTGCAAGCTATGTAACAATAACTTAAGAGATTCAAAAAGCCAGTGCTGGGGAAGTTTAGGATGTTTGTTTATTTTACATGCATTTCGGTCACTACCCAAAGCTCGTGACCATAGGTGAGGGTAGGAACGTAGATCAACCGGTAAATTGAGAGCTTCGCCTTTCGGCTCAGATCTCTCTTCACCACGACAGACCGGTACAACGCCCCCATCACTGCAGACGCAGCACCAATCTGCCTGTCGATCTCCCGCTCCACCCTTTCCTCACTCGTGAACAAGACCCCAAGATACTTGAACTCCTCCAGGACCTCGCCCCTGACCTGGAGAAGGCATTCTACCCTTTTCTGACTCAAGACCATAGTCTCGGATTTAGAGGAGCTGATTCTCATCCCAGCTGCTTCACACTCGGCTGCGAACTGCTCCAGCGAAAGCCGGAGATCACGTTCTGACGAAGCCAACAGGACCACATCATCTGCAAAAAGCAGAGACCTGATCCTTAGGCCACCAAAACGGATCCTCTCACCACCTTGACTGCACCTAGAAATCCTGTCCATAAAAGTTATGAACAGAATCGGTGACAAAGGGCAGCCTTGGTGGTGTCCAACTCTTACCGGAAATGAGCCCGACTTACTGCCGGCAATGCGGACCAAGCTCTGACACTGGTCGTACAGGGACCTAACAGCCCGTATCAAGGGGCCTGGCCATACTCCCAGAGTACCCCCCACAGGGCCCCCCAAGGGACGCGGTCGAACGCCTTCTCCAAATCCACAAAACACATGTAGCTTGGTTGGGCGAACTCCCACGCACCCTCCAGGACCCCCCCAAGGGTATAGAGCTGGTCCAGTGTTCCACGGTCAGGACGAAAACCACATTGCTCCTCCTGAATCCGAGGTTCGACTATCCGACGGACCCTCCTCTCCAGAACCCCTGAATAGACCTTACCAGGGAGGCTCAGGAGTGTGATCCCCCTGTAGTTGGAACACACCCTGCGGCCCCCCTTTTTAAATAGGGGGACCACCACCCCGGTCTGCCAGTCCAGTGGAAGTGCCCCCGATGTCCACGCGATATTGCAGAGCCGCGTCAACCAACACAGCCCCACAACATCCAGAGCCTTAAGGAAATCCGGGCGGATCTCATCCACCCCCGGAGCCTTTCCACTGAGGAGTTTTTTGACCACCTTAGTGACCTCAGCTCCAGAGATTGGAGAGCCCAACCCAAAGTCCCCAGACTCTGCTTCCACACTGGAAGACGTGCCGGTGGGATTGAGGAGGTCTTCGAAGTACTCGGCCCACCGATTCACAACGTCCCAAGTCGAGGTCAGCAGCACACCCTCCCCACTGTAAACAGTGTTGGTAGTGCACTGCTTTCCCCTCCTGAGACGCCGGATGGTGGACCAGAATCTCCTCGAAGCCGTACGGAAGTCTTGTTCCATGGTCTCACCGAACTCCTCCCATGCCCGGGTTTTTGCCTCCACGACCACCCGAGCCGCATTCCGCTTGGACTGCCGGTACCTATCAGCTGCCTCCGGAGTCCCACAGGCCAAAAAGACCTGATAGGACTCTTTCTTCAGCTTGACAGCATCCCTAACCACTGGTATCCACCAGCGGGTTCGGGGGTTGCCGCCACGACAGGCACCGACCACCCTGCGGCCACAGCTACGGTCAGCCGCCTCGACAATGGAGTCACGGAACATGGTCCATTCGGACTCAATGTCCCCTGCCTCCCCCGGGACACGTTCAAAGTTCTGTCGGAGGTGGGAATTGAAGCTCCTTCTGACAGGTGACTCTGCCAGACGTTCCCAGCAGACCCTCACAACACGTTTGGGTCTGCCAGGTCTGACCGGCATCCTCCCCCACCATCGAAGCCAACTCACCACCAGGTTGTGGTCAGTTGACAGCTCCGCCCCTCTCTTCACCCGAGTGTCCAAGACATGCGGCCGCAGATCAGATGAAACAACAACAAAATCGACCTGCGGCCTAAGGTATCCTGGTGCCAAGAGCACATATGGACACCTTTATGCTTGAACATGGTGTTCGTTATGGACAATCCATGACGAGCACAGAAGTCTAATAACAAAACACCACTCGGATTCAGATCAGGGGGGCCGTTCCTCCCAACCACACCTCTCCAGGTCTCACTGTCGTTGCCCACATGAGCATTGAAGTCCCCCAGCAGAACAAGGGAGTCACCCGAAGGAGCGCTTTCCAGCACCCCCTCCAGGGACTCCAAAAAGGGTGGGTAGTCTGAGCTGCAGTTTGGTGCATAAGCACAAACCAGTCAGGACCCATCCCCCCACACGGAGGCGGAGGGAGGCTACTCTCTTGTTCACCGGATTAAACCCCAACGTATAGGCACCAAGATGGGGGGCAAGAAGTATGCCCACCCCTGCTCGGCGCCTCTCAGTGGGAGCAACTCCAGAGTGGCAGTGAATTAGTTAATATTTAGTTAACAATGTTATTTAAGATACAGAAGTAGCTAAATCCAATCAAGTACATAAATACTTTAAATAAGATGCAACACCATTGAAAGAGTTTGATTTAATACGATGAGATTGTAACAAAAAGATTGTTTACAAAAAGTTTGAACTTTTATAACACAAACTCATTAACTTGTTAACAATACAGTAAAAACAAGATACAGACCCACTTACAGTGACAAACAAAATCCTCTTTTTAAACAAGAGTTAAACTTTTTCTCTGGTATGCCAAGACTTGGATGAACTCCGCAAGAATCAAACCATGTATTTGTTTATTTAAGGTCACTAGAACGACGGCTGGCTGGGACATTTCAAACTTCCCAAGAGTGCAGAATTCCTGGGAAGTCTTTTTATTACAATGGTTCTGCCCAGATGCCCATCTTCCTTGGACAGCTTACGTTCCGTTCTCAATGGTAGCAGATGGAAGGTGAGTGAACAACTTAAACAAAAACACTCTTAACTCGATTAAATAGTAACAGATTTACAAGCGGGTTGCATTATTACAAACCTTATAACACATAGGCTTGATAGGACATACTTTAACATTTTTAAATTATGGCCAAATCCATCATATTTCACAGCCACATCTCTGGCGTTTATAACAAACCAAACCGTTTGAAATTCAGTTGAAAATTGAGCAAGTTAGAGTTATTTAAATAGTACATGCACCATTGACACCAATGTTACGAAAGGGGGCAGCTGTCCGAGGTAAGATGGCCGCCGCGTTGGGATGTTCATCCAATCGACGAACAGCGCGGGTAAGGCATCTAGTGATATATATGATATCTATGGCTATGGCTCCATAGTGGTCCAATCACAGCGCTCTATTGGTTTGGTTGGCCAATCACATTTGGCAGGATGTTACTGAAAAAACAAAGATGGCGACGGCTCATTTGAAATGGCTTTGGCATCCAATAGCATGCGGAGATAGTTTGAAAGACAATCGTAGATCTCGCCCCACAACTGAGAGCCGTTAACGGATCTTGGCCAGACTACATGTTCACATATAAGATGGCTTGCCAGGCTAAAAAGAAACAAGACTATCTGCAAACATTAACGTAATCATTACATGGGATGGATTTTATTGAAACAAACCAATGCATTTAGATTTTATCCCAAAACCTGCATTTGGGTGACCGTGGCTGCTCTAATCACATAAGGCTTGTACTCATTCATAAACAAGCCCAGGTTCTAAATAGTCACAAAAAAGTGTTTTTCAACATTTTCAACCTGAGGTCACAGGAAAGGAAAATGAATCAACCACATTCATGTTTGATAAAAGCTGTTAATCGACTCTTCTGTTATCTTTTTTTTACCCCCTTTGTTTCTCTAGATAAAAATTCTGGTGAAGAAAAACCAACATTAGAGCAAAAAGAAGAAGAAAAAGGGCATTGAAGGAGTTCAACACTGCCTCAATGGAAACTTAACGTGAGTATTAAACACCAAGCTTTTCAACTTTTGCTTTAAAAAATTACTATGCAATCATGTATGAAGTAGAATTAAATATTCAGCGTCTCATTCCTTGAGGAATAATGGTGATGGAAAAGTCTGTGAAGTTGCTTTCTATATTTAATGATTTTCTAACAAAGCTAAAAAAGCCTGACTATTTAGATTTATACACATATTTCTTTTTCTTTGGCATAACAGAAACGAAACTGCATTTTTCTCAGCGTGGTGGTTCAGTTAATACTTCACATTAACCTAACAAGTTAAGTGTTATTCCATATATTCATGCAAAGCAGTTCTACAGCTCTACACCCACCCCTCATTCACACATTAGCTGAAGAGATTGACATAGTAATAAACTGATGTTAATTAGATGCACTTTGAAATTCTCCATTCTGCTCCTCTTCATGCCCTGGTGGAGCTGGTGGCTTATTAAATCATTTGCTGCTCTTGGGTGATCTTCTTTTGAATCGTGGTCTTACCCTCCGGGCACAATTTATTTTTATTTCACAAAAATTTTACCAGCAAATTTTACATTAGTTCAAGAGAATTATAAATCATTATTACACAGGCAGACACTTCAAACATTTTAAGAGCGTTCTGCCCGATGAGGCATCAAAGGAGATGTTCACACTGATGACTGTTACACAGACAAATATCTGTTCATTAGTACACTGAAGTTGGAGCTATCATGTTCGGTACACGGTCCACAAAACTGTATCTCTGTGGAGCAGATGTTTACAAGCTTTTGTTCTGGTCAAAGTTCTGAAGGAAAGTTTCACAGACACTAAAAAAATTAAGTCCTAAAATTTAAATTAATCTTTTAAGGGATTATCCTAAAACCTGGTAGTGAAGAGAATCTGCTTCACCCTGGAAGGGATCAAGGACAGCCTAGACAATAGGCCCATTTCCACTATCAGAACTCCCAGGACGCTTTACCAGTGTCACGGATTGGAGGCCGAGGTGAGGATCCAAACGCAGGTGAGATACACAAGCAGGCAGGTGAGGACGTTCTGAGATTTTTAATAAAGGAACTGAACACACTGAAGACAGGACTGACTGAGACTGAAACACTGAACCGACCCAACACAGGACTGACGGTTTAAAGGAGTCATCACCTGAAATTTTCACTTTTCCACTTGAAAAAATGTCTATAATGGCTTCCTAATGATTTTTCACTGGCTGAGAAGCCGATATTTAACATTGAAGCGTTTGTTTAATCTTGCCTTCTTCAACCAGCTCACATGCACCCCACGAGCACGCACACTCCAAAACGAGAACTTGAGTTCTGGCCTATATGTCGCCACAAAGGCAAAATATAACCAAATATGAGGCCAGCAGCGAACAAACCAGCACAACAAAGCTCATTTCATAACGTGAAACGCATAAATTTTGTCTTACCGTTGCTGATCCGTGTTACGGGGGAAAACAAAGTCCACTCGGTTTGTGTATTCAATCTTCACAACAGCATGATGAGCCAATGCCAGGCTGTTTAGCTTGCTTTGTCCCATCTAGACTGTTTACAGATCTCTAATGCCGCATCCCGGTTTACGGCGCTTCACTAAAACAAAAACTCAACAACAAGCGAGGAAGCCAATACACACGAGGCGAGGGCTCGTACTGTTGGATCCCGTAGGTCACTGCCAGGTCGGGTTCAGTTATAACTTTTGTTATTTTGGAGCAAGATGCTGAAGCTGCTTCCTGCTTCCTTCCACCAATCAACACGCCCCTCAGTCCCGCACGCGTCCGGCACAGCCGAAATATCGCGTGTGATCTCGCGAGAAAATATGTCCTTTACAAAAAAGGATCAGAAAAGCACATTTTTAGTTTATTTTTCTAATGCAATTTATTTTAATGTCCTAAAAGACTATAATAGGACGTAGACATCCATGGTATTATAGGTGATGACTCCTTTAAATACACGAGGAGCTGGGGACTTGAGTGACTGGAGTAACGAGAGGCAGGTGGGACCAATTAACATGAACACAAGACTAAAGAGAAACTGGGGAGACAGGACAGAATGTGACAACCAGACCTTCCAGGCATGCACACGTCTCCATTTCACGGGACGGGCCGGAAAGACCATTTTGTGGGCCATTTCGTGGACCGGCCGAGGACCTGAACTGGGGTACGTTCTTGGAAAAGGTGCGGTGGAGTCGCTGGGCGGGACTTGAGGATAACTCATGCGGATCGTGTTTTACGTCAGTAGGAAATGACATCAGCTAATAGAGCCAAACAAACAGCATTTTTAAAATTGAAAAACTCCCATTGCAGAAAAATGCAGTGGAACACCCCCCCCCCCCCCCCCCCCCCCCCCCCCCCCCCCCACACACACACACACACACACACACACACACACACACGACCCAGTTATTTTTGCTCTGTAAAAAACACAGTTTTTTCTGGTCTTTTATGTCATAGAGCTGTTATCCCAGTCCCCCAAATAGATTCAATTACGGTGACTTTTAATGTTATTAATATCTGTGAATGCCTTTTGGCGCTGATCAGTGACATCACTCACTCCTGAAAGAAGTCATGATATGTTAACGTCTTAGCAAAGTCCTGAAAGGGCCTCAAGTGGAGGAGTTTAAGGATCTCAGGGTCTTGTTCACGAGCGGGGGAAAGATGGATCGGGAGATCGATAGACGAATTGGTGCTGCGTCTGCAGTGATGCGGGCGTTGTACCGGTCTGTTGTGGTGAAGAGAGCTGAGCTAGTTGATCTACATTCCTACCCTCATCTATGGTCACGAGCTTTGGTTAGTGACCGAAAGAATGAGATCCCTGATACAAGTGGCTGAAATTAGTTTTCTCCGCAGGGTGTCTGGACTCTCCCTTAGAGATAGGGGGAGAAGCTCAGCCATCCGGGAGGGGCTCAGAGTAGATCTGCTGCTCCTCCACATCGAGAGGAGCCAGTTGAGGTGGCTCGGGCATCTGGTTAGGATGCCTCCTGGTGAGGTTTTCCAGGCACGTCCAACCAGGAGGAGACCTAAAGAAAGACCCAGGACACGCTGGATGGACTATGTCTCTCGTCTGGCCAGGGAACACCTTGGCATTCCCTCGGTGGAGCTGGGCCAAGTAGCTGGAAAGAGGGAAGTCTGGGCCTCTTTGCTTATGCTGCTGCCCCCGCGACCCGACCCCGGATAAGCAGAGGAAAATTAATGAATGGAAAGATGGATGAGAAGTCTGAGCCATAGTATTTTCCTTGTCACCCTCTTCTCTCCCAGAGATTTCCCGGAACTCCTATAGTAGAAACACAACTAACGACTAGGAGGGTTTAGGGAAAACTAGACAGTTGGAGGTTATCTCATTTTATAATGAACTCTAAATCCTTCTCATAACCACTTATTTAATTATATTACAGATTATATTCCACTCGCTGTCTGAAAATGTGATTTCCTTAACTAATTTGCTATAGTTTTGTCAACTCATTTTGAGAAGTAGCCTTTTTGCTTTTAAAGTCCATTATCTTATTTTATGACATAATTAAAGCATCATCACCAAAAATATGAGCGTAATTGTGTCGAGATACTGAGATAGCACACTGATTGTCTTTCAGAGCATGTCATGACTTCCATACATAATCAGGGCATTATAAATCTATTATCTTAAAGAATGCCTCCGTTTTGTAAATGAACATTTCAAACATGATAAGAATAAGGCATCAGGTAAAAATACTTATTGTAAATTAGATGAATAAATTTGACTCAGCAAAGAAGCTCCATTAATGTTCATCACTGTACAATTAGTCCTCTAAACAGCTGATTAGTTTGAGCCTCAGAATTAAGTTCATGATCTTCATTATTCTCATCTAATTAGATGATATATTCAACACACATTAAACCGTGTGCATATAAGATTCAGGAGTGGTTGTGCGTAATGCCATTGTTAGGGGTTCAGCCCTGCCTGTGGCATGACTAGTGAAACAGAAAGTAGTCTTAGTATCAATTATAGTGGCATGATTAGTGCAGCTTTGTCTCACAGTCCCCACAGAGCTGCAGAATAAAGCCAGCAAGCTCAATTACCCTCCACCCAGAGGTGGCAAAGCCTTTTGATTTGCCCTGCCTTTTAAATATCAACTGTAATTCTAATATAGCTCATTATGTATCACCACCTCGGCACTGGCCAGCCAATCTTCTCTGTGAAAGATCACAGGAGTGTCCTGAATACTGAGCCTTAATGCCCTATGTGCAATCAAAATGAATACAAATGCATCTGCCCTGAAAACACACTCATTTAAACACCAAGCAAATGAATGTTCTTAGAATAAAAAGCATCTCACGGATAAAAGCCAGTGCCTTCATTACACAAAAATAACAGTTTTCATTCGTTAAATATTATATACTGTAAAATTCTATTATTTTGTACATTGTAAAGGAATTGAATTAATCAAAAGTCATGACAAAAAGTTTCTTGTGCTCAGGGTCACTTAAAAAAAGAGTGTGAAAAGAATAAAGAACAGAAAAAAAAATGTCCAACTGCACGCGGCTTGGAAAATATATAAATCACGAATATTAGAGAGAACCTTTACATTTACTTAAGCTGTGGTCATTCCTAATTATAATGTTCAGTATGAAAAGGGGAGCGAGGGGACTGAGATCATACAGAAACATGCTGGTTTATCAGTTTATTGGTTTTGCCGTTAAGCGCCGCACATTTGGCAGTTACGACTGCTGTGGTTTTTGCAATAAGAAGTACAAAATGGCAGATGTTTGAAAAAAATACCCTGACTTAATTTTTTAAACAAATTACTGTGCACTGGAAAAAAGGAGGTGGATGTATGGAGAGCCAAAAGGGACATAATTTGTGAATGAAAAGCCAACTGGGTCATAATTTGTGCTTTGAAACACCAACCGGTGGACAATAAAATGTTAAATACAGCACCAGGCATTTTATAAACGCCTTCAGCGTGAGAGATTTAAAATAATAAAAAAAGACTAGCACATTTTATTGTTGTTCTGATTGTACCAAAGCTGTACTGAACCCTCTTCTGCTGCTTCACCAGATTTACAGTCTGGATTAGCTTGACTGCGCTAATTGGGTACACCTGTGAAGGTGTGAATCTGAGGCAATTTACCTCTGCTAATGAAGCATCACGGTAGTTCACTTATATTGGGGTATTTCTGTTTTTAGTCATAAAAATCATCAACATTGTGTTCAGTTTTCCTTTATCCACTGGCTCAACCAGCCAACATGAGTCATAGTTTGTAGACGCAGCCCATCTGAGAAAACAACAAAACTTGGTTTTACGTTTGTAAGTGATATTTAATTGTACTGTGACCATTCCCTAGGTGCATATTGTTCTCTCTAAAAAGTCTTAATCTAAACGTTTTTGATGACTTCAGTGATACTTGGTCTGAGGAATTTTTGTACCCATTTTGGTGTAAGAAAAATCACAACAATTATTTTTAGTATCTTTTTACAAAATCTTACTAGAGAACAAATGTACAAGTCTGTTTAAATTATAGTCAACTTCAGTTCATTTCAGTTAAATATATTCAAACTGAATTATTTCACCTTGAGTTATTTAATTCAACCCACTCAAATCAAACTCCATTGAATGCAATCTAATTCTGTGAATTCATAGCTATGTGTTTTTGGCCATTAAAGACAAATCCTTTGTCATGAATAGAGTTGTGGAAAAAGAAAACAGTGAACTTTGAGAGTGATTCACAGTTCTGTAGCCATCCAATGTGACCGACCCACCGACAGCTTATAGAGCACTCTCTCAACCAAATTCAGCCTCCGAAAGTCTTCAAGCAGTGTGAGAAAATCCACACCTTTGCACTGCACTCAACCAATGAAAATACACCAAGGGAGTGATGCTAAAAACTAGTGATGAAACAATGCATGTGTAGCATTAGCAACATTAGCAACAATGGAGGCTATGCGCAAGAACATGTGAGCACTCGGTTTTGGAATTTGGTTCTGAGTCCGATAAAAATGTTAGCATTAGCGCTTTTTTCCCTTTCATTGCTGCCGTCTTGTGTATCTGTGGGCTTTTAGTGACGTATCCTTTTCAGCGATGTATGGCTAAAAACACCTCCTGGTCCTGGTGAGCTGGTATCCTGCATGTTTTAATTTTAACTCTAGTTTAATTTTAACTTTAGCTTCAACACACCTGATTTCAATCAGCAGGTGATCAACAGGCTTCTGAAGAGCCTGATGAACTGCTGAACAAGTGATTCCACCACTGAATTAGGTGTGTTGGAGCAGAGAAACAAGAAAAACATGCTGGATACCGGCTCTCCAGGACCAGGAGTGAGTACCACTGTTCTAGGGTAAGACTTTGTGCAGTTTGACTCACTGAAATCTTGGACCGTGTAGTTTGGCACCTCTCTAGATTGCACACAATGTGACATGAAGCGGCCCTTTGTGATGGCTGAAAAACGCACAGTTAATCAGGCTTTCAGACTTTGGTCATACTGTATGTTTTACCCTGTTCTTTTTTGGAACTGACAAAGTAGTAACTTTTATGCATGTACATGGTAAATGGCCTGTATTTGGGGTTCTACAACCCCCCAAGGTGCTTCACAACACAATCAGTCATCCACCCATTCACACACACACACACACTCACATGCTGGTGGGGATGAGCTACAATGTAGCTACAGCTGCCCTGAGGTGCACTGACAGAGGTGAGGCCTGCCGGTCCCTCTGACCACCACCAGCAGGCAAGCCAGGTTAAGTGTCTTGCCCAAGGACACAACAGCAGCATTCTATGGGGGGGGGGCTGCAACCTTCCAATTACTGGACAACCCACTCTACCTCCTGAGCTACTGCTGCCCCAGTACAGTGCGACAGTATGAGTGTCCTGTCACTGTATCCTGATTGAACATGCGCCTGGGCTGCTTGGCAACATGGATGTCCCTTTGGCTGACTGGTTAATGCGCATGACTCTCACCTGGGGGTCTGAGGTTCAATTCCCGCTCGGGCCCTCGTTTGTCCACCTTGCCATAACAGCATGAAAACTAACAGAGTGAGGATGCCGTAGTGTTCAAGCAGTAAATATCACCATTTATTTGACATTTCCTTTATTTGTGCCCCATCTTTCTTTCTATTTTATCCTTTTAGCAGAGCAAGGGTAATGACAACGCATTGGCTGTCAGGGTGGAAGTAACTAAAAAGAAGATTTTATTTTTGTAAAAGTTCATTCTTTTTCTTCTTGATCTGCCAACCCTTTGTTTTTACTATTGTAAGTTCATATGTCCGTTTTTTATTTTTCAGAACATACGTTGTTGACACGTGAGGGTCAAAATGAGCAACAGCCTTGGATATTCAAACAGCACCATGTGTTCACACATTCTGATGTGTTTTCTGAGGAATAAATGTGATGTTTTGAAAATCATATTGAAAGATTGCAGAGTTAAAATTAACTGAACTTTATTCAAAACTACAATCAAGCAATCATTTGTCCAACTTTAGCAAATAACATAATTTACACTTCATGTTCTATTTTACGTGAAAATGTTCTTAAATGGTGGTAAAATTTCATAAGCATGTTTCAGATCCCTTAATATTCACAGAGACTAAAACTTAGACCCAGCTGCTTCAGAAATCAAAGAATGCAACACAAGAGACGTGAAATGGAGCATAGATGCTAGAGTTGGAAAAGCAAGAAGCCTGACTGACAGGCTGCTTAAATGTGCTACTTCACTTTGCATTAAAGTGTACAATATCAGACATCGGGAGCCAAAGTGAGGCCAAATTTCAGCGAATACGGGTCGGGCCGTGAGCGATGGATCACTTACCTAAAGAAATCAAAGTCAGTGGCAAAAGATCTGATCTGGAGTGGAGCCCAGAAAGAGAAGTGTGAAACCTGGAGAAAGAGAGACGCTCATTGAGGAAATCTATTACCACTGGTGAAGCCAAGAAGCATGAAAGGAGCTGTCTTGTTAAATTGGCTGCTTGATAAAGGAGGTCTTTGGCTAGGGAGCCACTCATAGTCATCACTAGTGACACCAGACAGTGGGGGGAAAAGGAGAGGTGTTTCTTGATCCACCGAAATGTCGAGTCACTAAAGTCCACTCTATGTTTCAGTCAAGGAAAAACTCCAAAACTGTCAGATGAAAAGCAAAAATGGGTCTAATAATCTACTTTTTCTCGGTGCAAAATAAACTTAGTACTCAACACAACTACTCCCCATTTATATTTGGATATTCTACAGGTTCATGAAACGTCCACAGAGTCTAAAATAATCCGCAGCATGGTTCAAACATTATCCACCGCTCGGTGGGAAAACTGCTGCTCCACTCTGTTCCAACTACCACAAACCGAGGCAAGTCCTCGTTAAGCGCTTGTTAAATGTCAGCAGCAGACATGAAGGACAAGCATGTAGTTCTGAATCTATGTTCTTACGGTTTCTTTCAAGAAGGAAAAAAAAATATGCAGAGTTTAAATGTGTGTTACTTAACATAGAAGAAAATACAAGAAAAACACAGAATTAACCTCCAAAAACCCAGCGTAGCTTTTATGTACAGCACTTTGAGTCCTAAACTCTCCTGACATTCATAAATGAGCACTTTTTCTGCACCTATCTGATCAGCAGGTCTGGGAGGGAAACACTCATCCCTCTCTTCACTTCCCAGCTTTCTCTGGAGAATTATTAGGTATTTCCAGACCGATAATATGGAATCCACCCCACCCTCACATAAAGGAGCTTTGTATCTGTTTCAGAGTTCCCTTCCAGTGGGATTTGTCTAGAAAACCTTCAAAAAGGCAGATGACTAGTAATCCTGGCCGTTTCTAAACATGCATACTCATCTGAACTTGTGTACTCGCATCATCAACAATGGCCCAAGCACTGTTCCAATCCTAAGTACGTATCATGGCAAGTTCTCTCAAAGTTTCCAGATGTGTTCTTGCTCTGCCCGTTGTATCGAGGATGCATCAGTGCATCCTTCTGTGGACTGTGGAGCAAATTATCCCATAATGCATTGCATCGCAAACCGTTATACTTCGAACGGCAGAGGAGAAAGCTCAAACTTGTAGTGTTTTATATCAGAAATACAAATAAAGAAATATAAAGTTGTGTGTTATTGTACATAATTGTGTGTAACCTGTAAAATTTGCTGCATGTATTTTTTTTTAGACTTCATGATCCCTCAAAATGCTAGTTAGCTTAACCACTATCAAAATAAAAGCAGCATTGCCCTAAATAGGCCTGTTTTGTTGAAAAATTAACTTTGTCAATTTTGATCAAAATGGACCAAATATTATACAAATAATGTGTATTCATTGTTATTTTGTTATTTAAGGGACAAATTAGACTTTTATTTTTATGTCAAGTTGTTTTTTTAACCGGGAACATACTTGTCAAGTACACAAGAATGTACTAGCGTCCTTGGGTATTGAGAAACAGCCTATCTTAACAGATTTCTGAACTACCTCAGATGTATACAAAGAGGTTCCACTTAGATGTCATGCCTCCTCACCCCATCTGAGTCTTAGCCCAGACACCAGCGAAAGGAAACTCATTTCACATCATGACTCAAAGACTGTGACTTCGAATCAGGCTTGCAATGGAGATGGACAAATAAACTGAAATGCAAGCCTTCCAACTAGGCTTCATCTTTTCCCAAGCAGAAGGAGCACCCTAATTGTCTTTCACCCTGATTGTTTCTCATTTTATCCTGCCATTAATTGTTGAGCAATATTAAGTATTTCAGTGTTTTCCAGTCTAGGACCATGGTCTTGGTATAGAAGCGTTGATTCTCATCACAACAATCTGCTGTGGACCACTGACCAACAAAACCATGTCATCTGCAAAAAAAGTAATGAGAACCTGACATTCCTAAACTAGACATTACATAACCATGAGGACTGCATAGCGTCTTGTTCAAAAACACTATAAATAGGACCTTGGATGAGTGGCAGTCCTGGAAGAGTCCCACATCTCACAGGAAACATGCTCAACCTTCTTGCAGAACTCAAGTACAGCTTTGGTGATATAAAGACTGCCATTTTAGGTTTATTCATTTAGCAGACACTTTTGTCTAATGTGACTTAGAAGTTACCTGGAGTACCCAGAGAAAATCCACACACACACGGGAAAAACATGAAAACTGTATAGAAAGGCCACAGCTGGGATTCAAACCTGTGACCTTGCTGCGAGGGAACATTGCTTCCAACTGCACCACCATTCAGCCCATTTTAAGCCCTTAACTGTTAATGAAATAAAACGTTGGCATGGCGTGCTCTTGTTCTGGCTCTGGTTCCTCTCAGGTCTTTGTGGGATGGGATCACTTATCAATGGTATGAGGATAAATGGCTTCAATCTAATGCAAACCTTCACAAATGGGAAGCATTCGTAATCCCCCGAATCTAACCTCTAAATTTCAGATTAATATCTCATCTTTTTATGTTATCTTTGAATGTGTTTACACAGAAAACAACACTATAGAGTGTATACAGTAACTTTAGAATCCAAAAAGAAAGCTCTGCTGAGCCTGTTTCCATTGCCCAAAGTAACTTTGCATTGACCTTCAGTGTCTCCTGTGTACAGTATGCATTTGATTTTGAAAGATTGGTTTTGGCAATGCCTCTGGTGGACCAAGGTGAGTGGCATCAGGTAAGTTGAACCTGCCGTCTATGACCACTGACCCTTTAATCGTCTTGGCTCACTTGAGCCGCTGGTGGATCCCCCAGTAGATTTGTTTTTAATGCGCTGTGATTTTTTTCCCCCCTCCTTCCAAGCCACCGTTTTTATCTTCTTCCTGCTGTGTGGCTGAAACCTCAACGAAGCTGGGGCAAGCCTCAAAATCCCCTACAGCAGGTCAAGTAGGAAAATACAGCTTTATTAAATCCTGAACACATCTACTCGAGTGATAAACTATATTAATGTTTGCATACTTCTGCAAATGTTTACCATGTTTCATCATTACTTCTAGTTAGTTTGTGGAAGTCATAAAAGGACATATGACTTCTCCATTTAAGAGTATTGATTGTACTCTACAGTGTTTTGAAAATAATTCATCAAAAAGGAATACAGAGCTCCATATATTACTAAAGATTCCCGCTTGTGCACATTTGGTTTTCTGTTCTTAACTTCTTGTTTTGGATGTGAAATCTTGCTGCCAATCAGAAATGGGGTCTGCAAAATTGCAGATTAGCCTTTGAACTCTGAACAACTTGGCAGAGAATTAAACTTGTGACCTCTAACTTAAAGTTCGACTGATAGATAGACCCACTGCTATTTTCTGCTGCGAGCAGCCATTTATTTCAGTATAAAAACAATATAATGCAAAGGGATGGCTGTGTGCATGTTTATAAAATAACGTTCATATGAAAACGTTTTTTTTTTGCTGTAAGTGACTAGTCATGTTGGTGTGTTTGGCCTTTGTTTTTTTTCCAATATATGTGTTTCAGTGTTAATTTCATTGATGATATTTTTTTGTTTTGTTTTTTGTGACAAATGAATTTTTGAGAACAAAAATGAAACAAAAACTTAGATTTGTTCTTAAAGACTAAATTATGACAAATAGTAATTGACATTTTCGTCAACAAATAAAAGACAAATTGACAGCAACAAAAATCCAATCAGAAAATAGAAAAGATGGGAGAACAGAAAAGAGAACCAATCAGCAAATGGATCAGGCGGGACTAGACGAGAAAAGAACCAGAGTCTGGAGCTGGACGCTGTTTGAACAAGCTACCGGTAACCACAGACATCATATACTGATGTCTGTGCTGGTAACAGTAGAACAATTTATGCCTCAAAGGAGAAAATGTCCATGGCTGGGAGGAAAGGCGTTAAAGGGTGAGTAACACCATGGGGACTTCCTAGAAACATACCTGGATAAAAGGCGTCACCTGGAGGACCAAGACAGCACCCCCTCAACCCCCCTGCGTGTGTTCTCAGAGTTTCTCAGTCAGAAGAACGAGTCGTTAACAAGCGTCCGCACACTCGTGCGTGCACACAAGCACACAAATGAAGCAGACTTACCGCTCAGGAGAACGAGCAGACTGAGAGCAGCAGCAGGATGATTTCCTGTCCACCGCCATGATTAGAAAAAAAGGGGGAGGAGGAGGTTTTATCAAGGAGGCGATCGGCTCTGAGCCCTAATGTGTCATATCGGCAGGTGAGTGGTTGCGCCAGGTGGAG
Organism: Aphyosemion australe; assembly: GCA_006937985.1. Classification (NCBI taxonomy): domain Eukaryota; kingdom Metazoa; phylum Chordata; class Actinopteri; order Cyprinodontiformes; family Nothobranchiidae; genus Aphyosemion; species Aphyosemion australe. The sequence goes on from SSNS01000088.1 coordinate 1,770,512, forward strand.
GTGCGGTCGAGACTCAGCTCGAGTCCAATGCAATGCAGCCACGTAAGGTAGAGACAACGTCAACTTGCAGCTCTATAACCATCAGTGTGGAGCAGAGTTTTAAGCTTTGTCCTCCTTGCAGCACAACTTTAATTGTCTTCAACATGCCTTCTCCAACCTTCATCTTCATTTAAACACAAGTTAAACAAAGTTCATGATCTTCAACCGTAACTTACCGCAATCAACTTGCCACACTAGAATTGTTTCCCTGGATGGTACAGAACTACAACTTGTCAGTTCCTATAAGTATCTGGGTATCTGGCTTGACATCACACTTTCATTTGACATTCACATTAATTCATTCCTCTCTAAAGTCAAGTCAAGAATTGGGTTTCTATACCGCAACAGGTCATCCTTTACTCATTCTGCAAAGCAAACCTTGGTCAAAATGACAATCCTTCCCATCTTAGATTACGGTGACATCATTTATAGGACTGTGTTATAGAATTTCTATGTCCTGTATTGCTTCTCTATTTCATTCTGTATCTCACACACACCCACACACACACACACACACATCATCTAAACACACCCACTACCTTATCTCACACTTTAAATAAACTGTGTTGGCAGCCGCTCGGGGCAGACTGTACTCTGTCCTGAGTTGGTCTGTCACCCTTTGCAAATGGTTTCTATGTGTGGTTCATTCTCTCTCTCTCTTATCTCCTCAGTTAGGGTAATTGACAAAATTCCTAACAGACTGCTTCCAAAAACCTTCTTCATAAACTCGATGTCATTTATCACTCAGCAATCCGTTTGGTCACTGGTGCCCCTTTCACTACTCATCACTGTGATCTGTACTCACTCGTTAACTGGCCATCACTCCATTCCCGCAGGTTGTTACATTGGTATCAATTTATATACAAAACAATCATCGGTAGAACATCGTCATATCTTTGCTCAGTACTCATCACTTCCAACAACCAGCGCATTTTACGTTCCAGTAACCTAATATCTATGGTTATTCCCAAAGCTCGCACCTCCTTTGGCCGCTCCTCATTCCAGTTTGCTGCTCCCAATGACTGGAATGAACTGCAAAAATCACTAAAGCTTACTACCTACGTTCCATTATCTACCTTCAATAATTCATTGCATTCAATAGTTTCTGATCAATGTGCCTGCTTCTGAGTACTTAAAGATTGTTTCAAGTCTGTTTTGATGGCTTGTACATATTATATATGAGAACAGTCCTTTGTTTTTATGTCCAGCTGTTTTGTCTTATTTTTTATCTTGCATTTTTTTATCTTATCTGTTTTTTATGTGTTTGTGTAAAGCTAACTATGTGTCTGTTGCTGCTGCCTCTGTAAATGAGAATGAGTTCTCAATCGACTCATCTGGATAAATAAAATTTAAATAAAATAAAAAAAATAAATTTAAACTGAAGATGGAGATAGAATTATGGTTTTGGGCTGAAATATTAGATTTTAAGTAAGTTGCACTAAACTGCCAAAATAATGATTACACATGTCCACAGCACTATTAGACACTCATCTGTACAGGTTATCAGCAAAAAAAAGTTGATTTATTAAATTATTGCATCAGAAGAAAAATACATTTTTTGTAGTCGACTAAAATAAGACTAAAATGAAAACAAATTGGACGACTAAATCATGAATAAAAATAAAAATGAATTAAATTAAAAATAATTTTAGACTAAAACTAAATTAAGGTTTCTTGTTAAAATAACACACTGACTCCTCAGTTTCTCACTCCACTGGTCTACCACACCTGGTTCATCTGGTTTATGACTCCAGCTGCCTCCACTCAGTCACCAACCTCTCCACAGTTAGTCCTCGGTTTTGTTGTCCTCTTCAGATGCACCAGCTTGTCAGCTTGGCCAGAGCCAAACTTGTGTTTGAAGATCAATTATTATTTTAGAAGCAATCGATAATAGTTGTTCCTAACCTTTCCTGAAAATGTTACTTTAGAAGCTCTAACTACACACCAACAGGTGACATGATTCTGTTTCCAGTGAAAACTACTGTAATAAGCTGAATATAAACAACACAGCATGAGTGATTGCTACTTCTGACGAGCTCCCAGTAATGATCGCTCTCTTTAAAAGCAAAAGTCCAGTACCTTTCTGCAAAGTTTAAATAATTTTGTAAAAGCATTTGAACTTTTTTTTTCCTTCAGTAAATATTACATTTTGTAAGCTTAACTTGAAAGTGGGCGTGAACCTTCATATGTTTCTGTCTAGAACAGGGTTCCTACAAGGTCTTAAAAAGTCTTAAAAGCATTGAATTTATGAATTTGGAAATAAGACATTGAAAAGCCTTGAAAAAGTCTTGAATTTTGATATCTGGGTCTTAAAAATTGTGCTGTATTTTAGAGCTAAAACAAATACTCGAATGGTTTGAATAAATTCCTCGAATAATTTTAGTAGGCTTCATTCATTTCGCGCACTGCAACCTGAACACCTACTGATGAACAACATGGTCATCTAGGTGTTATGGAGGAAAATAAAGAAACCAGCAAAGACAAAAACAACCACTGTAAAAGGCAAAAATGCTCTTTGGGATCAACCATCAGTCCACAAGCAGGTTTGCTAAAGCTAATGCTAGCAGGTAGCATGTTCACAATCAAGTTGACCGTGAAACTTATTGAACTCTTCAAGAAGAAGAGAAATCCCCAAATGTTATTAGCACTTCCAGTAGCTTACTACTGAACATGTTAATGAAATTACGGTAGGGCCGTGAAATAGGTATTAAATTTTTATATAAATGGTCTTAAAAAGGTCTTAAAAAGACTTGAATTTAACTTGAAGAAACTTGTAGGAACCCTGTAGAAGAAAAGGCATAATTCCATTTAATGCTCTGATTTGTTCTGGAGTATATTGGTTAATTATCCCAGTTGGAACATATTTATTTTGTAGTATGACACTTGCATCTGAGATTTGGAGAGAAGCACAGAACAAAAAAAGTATTGTTGTTGGGTTTGGGTTGGAGCTAACAGGCTGCTGCTCTAAAGAAACATTCCATGGTGTCATATTTAGCTTCCTGGGGAGGTGCCAGCCCAAAAAGATGTAGTGTTCTTCTAAAGTGACATTATTTGCTGTGACTTTGTTTATTCTAATTCTGAATTAACTGAATTGTGTGTTTGTGTCAGAATACTTAAAGCAAGGTATATTATGTGTCCTGTGCTGGGAAGTAGGTCTGCACCTAAGATCTTTTATAGGTTTCTGTGTAATATGCAAGAGCACAGTTATGGGCAAACACTGCCAAAAAATAACTCATAACTCTACATGGTATTATAAAAAAGAACAACTCCCACTGGATCCCACCTATAGAACAGCCTTGAACACTACTTTACATTTTGCTTTATGCTCTGGTCAATAAAAACTGTATACTGACCAAATACGTGTCGGTTTGGAAAAAAGAAACTGACTATTAAGCTCACCAAACAAGGTTAACATTCATATTTGCAAAACATGCAAATGTGGCTCTCAAAGAAAATATTACTACATTTCTCTTTTTGCAATTTGCTAGTAATAAGCGAAGAAAAAAAATTGTCATTTAAATTTGACTTAGGACATGCAGTAAATATTTAGTGACCATTCCAGGAAAATGAAAAAGTTGTATTTTCTGCAAAAAGACAGAGCTACGTGTGCTTTAAGCTTTAGCATCGTGTCATTAAAAAAAGGGGAATGTGTGGGCTGCAGCCAGTAACCAGTAATGCCCACAAAATAGACCTGTGCAGATTTGAGGGTCAGTGCATAAGGACACACTAATTAAAAAGACAGAACTCAGGGACTTCATTTAAAAGAAAAACAAACACCCTGAAAAGCACTGATTTTTTTGGTTCATTTGCTTTTGACATCTATCCACCAAATTAAGGTTAAAAAATGTTGTTTTCAAAGTAGTTGAAGCAGACTAGCCATTCTTAACTGCCTGTGTGACATTTATTATGTTATCCATAGTTCATTATTTCTGAGCACTAAAGCATGAATCGGACACACTATTTATTAAAAAAGCTCATCAATGATTGCATTTTATGAGGAGGCTGAGAAATGCTTCTCAGTATGGTTTAACTTTATTTCTCGACTCAAATTGGTCGAAATCAGTCAAAACATGAGTTGGACTCATGAATGACAATCCTAGGACTGCCCACTCCAGTCACCTGACCCTGTGTTGTATTTGCACCTGACTGTTTCGCTAGGATCAGTACCCATGCTGTCTTGTATTTATTAGACATTTCTCTAATTATTGCTCCTCTATAATTTTTAATGCTTATTTCTTATTTTTGCTATCTCTTATTTTTTTGAACCGAGTACAGCAATTTCCTAATGTTGTGATTTCTCACACATATGGCAATAAAACCTTTCTGATTCTGAACTTTATTTGTATAACACTTTACAGACGCAAGTAAAAACAATACAGAAAATCTGATATAAATCAATAAAATACAAAGCGAAAATTAACCAATGTATAGCTGCCAATATAAGTGTAGCATGATCAAACATCTGCCTGCCGTCCAAGAATCTCTCTGCAGCATTCTGGACAAGCTGCAGACAAGCTAAGGCTCTCTGACTCACTCCAAATAAGACAGAGTTATAGTAGTACAGTAGTTATTTCATGTGTGTGTGTGTGTGTGTGTGTGTGTGTGTGTGTGTGTGTGTGTGTGTGTGTGTGTGTGTGTGTGTGTGTTTGTGGTAAGAGAGTCCCCTGGCTTTTTCTATAGCTGTTCAATATGGAAACTCCAGGAAAGAGTTAGATTTACTCTAAAAATGACCAACGGATGCAGAAGCAGAGCGAAAAAAAGGACACTAAGGCTGTGAGGCTCATGAACCTTGTTGTTTTTTTTATTACAATATGATTTCATGTGAGATAGAGATATGGTGAGAAGTTCGGGCATCCGGGAGGGGCTCGGAGTAGATCCGCTGCTCTTTTACATTGAAAGGAGCCAGTTGAGGTGGCTCAGGCATCTAGTTAGGATGCCTCCCTGGTGAGGTTTTCCAGGCACGTCAAACCGGGAGAAGACCCAAGGGAAGACCCAGGACACACTGGAGGGGCTGGCCAGGGAACACCTTGAGATTCCCCCGGAAGAGCTGGCCCAAGTGGCTGGAGAGAGGGAAATCTGGGCCTCCATCCTTAGGCTGCTGTCTAAGCAGAGGAGAATGGACGGATGATTTCATGTGTTTATCAATGACTGTTTTATATTTTAGTCTGTTCTAAGTAACACTCTTTGCATTTATTCCTACTAAAAACTGTCTTTATTTTTCTGCAAAATTTTTGTTTATTTTTTTGCAAAACAAAAATTTTGTGTTGTCAAACCCAACAAAGCTGAACTTGGTTTATTTTCTCTTTATTAATTTAATTTTAATACAATTTTAAAATTCTTTACAATATCATTTAAAAAAAGATGAAAATAATTTTAGGAAAATGTAACATCTGTTAAATATTCTTCCAAGCTATCGGGTTTGGATAACAGTTGCATGTGAATCACATCACAAGGGACATTAGCTTTCCAGTTCAGAGATGCATTAATTTATAAATCACAAAAGAGCAAAGCACTCACTTACATTTCCCTGTATTGCCTGATTAGGTGCAAATTATAACATTGTCCCTTAGCGTGCCACTGTAAACAGGGGAGAGACAAGCAAAAACCATTTATTTTCTTGTGCGTCTGCTTCAGAATTTAATTAGCCTTTTTTTTTTAACCTGTGAACCCAAAGCTTCACCCCTGCTGTACGACGCGGAATTCATTAAGCTGTTTTCTGCCCTCAGATTTTCACACCACGGCTTTGAACATCTGCACCCTGTCATGTATCATCCTATTCATTTCTACTTAATTTGATCCTAATAAGTGCCTACATGAGGAGCCAGATGTTGCTGCTTCGACTGTGGCACTGAAAGTTTTGTTTGAGGGGAGTTGTGCTCTGCGCCTGGTGAGCAGGGAGGTGAATCCAGGGTAAGGCGTAGACTGTTCGGTTTCACTCATTAATATGTAGAATAGTTTTGTGATTTCTTGTTTTCTCGATATTAGTTTTTCACTTGTCAGTGCACACAGAAATACATCAACATTTGACAAGGTCCCTCAGGGTGAGCCTGAAAACTTGTTCTATTTTATTTTCATTAATTCCAGAAGACCTCTTTACAAGAAAATCATACAAAACTATGCTTATGAAATTTCAGTCTAATTTAAAAGACAAAGTTGGAAGTCAGGTTTAAAAAATGTCATAAGTTGTTTTTCAGGGGACACAGTGTAATCTTAGGGGACTGGATGTGTGTGACATGATGTTGAGTGGGCAGGATGCTGGGGGTAGATTTGATTATGTTCTGTTTGGAGAACCCCAGTAAACTTGACTGCTAATCAGCACCATATGCCAGCCCCTGGCCCCTCATTCTCATCTTGTCAGTTCAAGTGGCTCCTAGACGTGGCTCCTGACATGCCCTGGATTCAGCCACAGCAACTAGCAGCCTGGCATTCGCTAATGAGAGAAGTGGTGTGTGCCGAAGAGGCTCGTGTACCCCAGAGATGACGAGAAGGACGAGTAGAGAAGCCAAAGGCTGAGCCACATGACCCTTCTGAGTAGAGTGTTGGTAGGGTTTCTTCCAAACTCCTGAGGAATGAGGGTATACACTTGTTTACATACGCTCCTCACTGGCGTGACTGTTGTGTTAATTTTGAGCTCTTAATGATCCTAGGAACCTAGGTTTAAGGAGGAGTGTATATTTACACAAGTTGGGAGTGTCATTTGGAGTTTTTGGGATTTCAATACTTTGCCAAAGTCTGGAAGAAGATCCAAACCATGATCCTCAAATTAAATAACATTTGTGATGCTTAAAATGTTCACGAAGGCTCAAGTCTACTATGAATTGGAAACTGCTGGAACATTATGTCAGACAGTGGGTCTACTTGCATGAGGAGAAAACTAAATTATTGTCTCAATCTATCTAAATTCAGCATGTATACGCCTTAGTTTGGTAAGTGGCCTGTATTTGTGTAGTGCCTTCTTAGGGTTCTACAACCCCCCCAAGGTACTTCACAACAATCAGTCATTCACCCATTCACACACTGGTGATGATGAGCTACATCGTAGCCACAGCTGCCCTGGGGCGTACACAGGCACCACCAGTCCCTCTGACCACCACCAGCAGGCAAGGTGGGTTAACTGTCTTGCCCAAGGACACAACAGCAACATTCTCTGGCAGGAGCTGGGATTGAACCTGCAACCTTTTGATTACTGGAGAACCCGCTCTACCTCCTGAGCTACTGCTGGCTGAAGTTGAACCAAACTGGCCTCCCAATCGAGCTAAGGCACCTAGATAATGTGATTAAAACAGAATTTCTCTCAGTGCAAACGATATGCTATCTTAGCTATGACCGGCCTGGGCACTCGCCTTTATAGAAGTGACAAGAACGCAGAAACGGTCTTCTGACATCATCGCCACAAGACTACGTAAATCTGACCATCAAAAGGTACATACCAAATGTACTGTGCTGCAGCATTTTGTTGTCCATTTCTTTGATCATTGTGCATATCCTGCTTGTACTCCCATCTGCTTCTCTCCCAGCATTGTTTTAGGCCAACAGGAGAATGCCAACAAAAAAAGGTGCATGTGCCACCTACCATTGGAGTCAAACACTCATTCATTAATTTGATTTTCTAACTGACATGTAAACTATGATAAAAGCTTCCATTCTGGTTAAGGTATTAGCTCAAGTGTTGCCATAGCTTGATTTAGATGTGCATGTAAACACACTGACTGTCCATAGTGAAGCCAGTTTTACATCACCAAGGACTGAGGGAAGCTGCTAGTCCAAAAAAATATATACCTTCAATTTTGACTGAAATTGAAATGAATAAGCCATATTCCTTCAGGGGGAAAAAAAATCATTGTCACATGTGACAATGTGTGTGTGTAAAGGTAAGGCTTTAAAACTTACAAGTGAAACTCGAAAAATTAGAATATGGTGCAAAAGTTAATTTACTTCAGTAAATCAACTTAGACTGAGAGACAATGTAAAGGCCCAGGAACCCTCAGCAGGTGTTTTGGATTAATTAGCTGGCCTAGATCAATTCGATCCGACAAATTTTAGGCCCATATTCCAACTGCCATTTCTATCCAAAGTCTTAGAAGGGTTCGTATACAAACAGCTGACCGATTTTCTGAATAAGCAAGGCTGCTTTGAACCTCTTCAATCTTGTTTTAGGGTCAGACAGCACAGAGTCTGCACTTTTAAAATTTTTAATTGACGTGCATTTAGCAAATGACTTGGGAGGTCGTGTTGCCCCTTTTGTTGGACTTAATGGCTATGTTCGACACAGTTGATCATGGTATCTTGCTGACCAGGCTCGACCAATGTGTAGGGATCTCTGGGATTGCCCTGGAGTGGGTGTGGTCTTAACTAACCAGTTGAAGCTTTTTTGTGAAAATTGGTGAGTCTCTGTCAGCTTCTTCTGATCTCATCTGTGGGGTACCACCAGGTTCCAACCTCAGCTTCCTATAGTTCTCCCTCTGCACCTGCTGCCTCTGGGTGCAATTTTTCAGAAGCATAGGCTGAGTTTCCATCTATACGCAGGTGGCTGTCAGATCTATTGTCCCATGAAAAAAGGTTGAAATTGTGCTGTTAAGACCCCACTGGCATGTCTGGGGAAGGTAAATGTTTGACTGGCATGACTGTCAGAATCTGATTCATTCAAGGTCTGGATATTCCCTGTATATTCCTGGAATGGGAGTGCTCCAACCTTTTTTCTTGTTTTCCTCTCATTTAACAAGAACATTGGTAGTTTGGGCTATTGTTAGCAGTAGCTTGCACTAGCATTAGCAGAAGCTCAGGCTAGCATTGTTCTGTGGTTAGCAATACTGTGACCAACGTTTATAGGGAGGTGTATCTAAGCCTATGATGAGCTAAACCAGCTTTTCTCAGGACAAACCGTTTCTCTGTGGCCATTCATTACTAAATTACATAAGTAAGCAGGTTGGAGATGGCACAGACTTTTTGGTATGCTATATTAAAAACCCCAAGCTGCCTATATTCATCAAAAACAATGTGGTTTTGAGTTACCAGCTCCGGTGGCCTAGTGGTAGAGTGTCCGCCCTGGGACTGGGAGATCGGGGTTCAAATCCCGGTCGGGTCATACCAAAGACTTTAAAAAAATGGGACCCAATGCCTCCCCGCTTGACACTCAGCATTAAGGGGTTGGATTGGGGGGTTAAACCACCAAATAGTTACCGAGCGCGGCCACAGCTGCAGCTCACCTTTCCCCACCACGGTAATTTCACCAGTGTGTGATGATGACTTGGGACTTTATGATGCCTTTAACTGAGCTTTAATAAGGGGGATATTTGTATTTATAAGACTGAGCTTTAATGGGGGGATAGTTGTAAATATTTGAGTCGTTATTTATAATTTTGACCATGTTTAAAATATGCACCCAATTCTCGCTTTTAAAAGTCATTAAAGTTGTATGCTGTATAATTTTTAAGCTTGGCACACTACTACTGACCACAACTGTGAATTTTGATAATATTTATCATAAAAACTTATTGTGCTCAGTTTTTTCTTCCTACCTATATGAACAAATCAGAGCACAGCACAGTTCTTCAGATCACTAATAGTCACTTGTTTTTGCTGTGACCTGGCTCTAAAATAGGTAGTAAACAGGAAAGCGTTGGTCTAACACAGACAGAAGTGGAGCTCCATCAAATCAAGTCTATCTAAATAACTTCCCTGATTATAATTTCTATACACTCCAGGGTTGCAGGGGTCAAATGTGTCATCTTGCCATGGATTGTTATTACATGGAAGGAAAACTGAACTGGGATGGATGGGGGGAGGGCAGATCTCAGGAGAGACTCCCAACTTTCTGTTGAAACAGGCATCTGCTCCTGTTTAGCACCAGGTCACAGCCTCCTTCTGCTTAGCTCCACTTACTGACTTTGCATTGAAGAGGATCACCTCCTAGCCACATATTCCCTCCACACGCTGTTGTTGTTCAGAGCAAAACGCTGACAAAATACACCGAGTATGTGATGACTCTGCAGTCCTCCAACAATGCAATAAACTACAACAGCGGGTTTCCAAGGAGCTGTGATTGATAGCTTTGATAGAGCCTTCTGTCTGCTCGCAGAGCTGTTTGTACCGAGTCCCAGTCTGGGGCCGTCGCTGCTTCTCTCATGCACTGTTGTCATTCAAAGTGACTGCAGCTTAGTGTATCTGTCAGCTGGCTGGTTTCTCATTGTTTTACATGCTTGCAGACTATCCTGTGAGAGAGAAGGAGAGGGAGAGAGAGCAAGCGAGTGCAGGCCCCTCAGGCAAACATCATGTCAGCCAGCTTTGTTCTACAGGATGCTGGGACTCCCTCCACGGCTGCTTGGCTCCGCTGTGAGCCGGGGAAGTCGAGGAGATTAAATGTAACATCCTGAATCTCATACTTCCTAATGCTTTGTGACATCCACACTCTGCTGAGACCGAAGCCTAACCGTGCCTACACAAAAGAACGATGACAAAACAAACACAGCCACTTTAAAGGAGATTTCATGCCACTAGACACGTGTACATCATTTACACTGATTCTGTCTGACAGAGGTGGGATTTTTTTTTCTTTTCACAAAGCTGCTTTTAATAAATCATAGAAAATGCTTTGATTAAATACAGAATTCTGGATAAGGTGCATTATTAGAAGGATTTGTTTAAAAGGCACTACATTTAAGATGTGTGCCTCTGTTTTTGGCTTGTAATAGTATATTAATGAAGGACTTAATACTGTTTTATGAATTATTGAAGACAAGACCAAAATCCCAAGTCGGTGAGTCAGTCCAGTCAACCCCAAGTTTTCAATGCAGGATGGGGGGGTTGTGGTCCCATGAGAGGAGGTCCAAAGCCATCTTTGTTGGAGGCAATAGTTGTTGAGTTTAGTAAACAAGTCATTAAAAATCTCAAGAACATTCAAAAATTTGACATATTTTTTTGTAAGTTTATTCAGCATTACCCTGAATGGCAGTAACAAAGACCTTTAAATCAAACGATACAGAAACACATAAACAAAACGATAAAAGCGTGCGGAGGAGGAGGTCGGCGTTATTGTGATAGTCGCAGAGAGACGCAAACAGAGAGATAACAGTCAGATGCAAAATATATAACCCTCTGAAATGGTCATTATTATTTCATACACATGCCTTTTTTCTTTGCTTGAAAAATTTAAGCTGCAATGGCAGCATCAACACTGCACATGTCAAAAGGAAGCTCGGGGACCACAGATGATTTAAGTGCGAGAGGAGAGCATATGCAAAAACCACATGTGTAACAGCCATCAGTAAACAGTGGATGTGTGGTAAACGTGCATGAACAGGGATGTGTTTGTTTTTTTAGAGGAAAAACCAATGTTTTAAATTCTAAAAGTATTTTTTCCCTCCTTTTGTTGCATCAGTTAAGGACTTGGCTAAATACGTGGACTAATAATTCCTATATGTATTTAAAAGTCTCACGTTTAAGTCTTTATGTGACTATAAGTCACTTTAATTACTGATCTCATGAAGAGTTAAAGCACTGACCGTGATGAAGTGAGGCTTTAAAGAGAATGTCTCCATGTCTGTCCTGAAGAAACTAGAAAGAAAATGAAAGGTTCAAATGTTGTTTTTTTATGAAAATCTAATAACAGTCCACCGATCTCCTCATTTTATAATTCAAATATAACTCAGTTTATTTATTTTACTGAACATGAAGCTTTAATAAAAATTTCCAGATAAAACACTGAGAAGATTTCTGTGTTTACAAATTGCTAGTTTGATTCACAATTTAAATGATTTTCTTTTTCCTGAAGAAGAAATTTCAATAAGTCTTTAAAAATTTCAATATCCCACCGCCTAATTATACACGCTCATCGGTGGAGCAGCGATGCTGCATCTTTCGGTCAACAGCCAATAAACAAATTTGCGCGTTCTGCTTTATTCTTTGGTCATTAGCTTACAGGCCATCTGTACATAGAAATAAACAAGAAACCTTCTTCTAGCCTGTGTAGGATTCTAACAGTGGTGGTTCCTTTGATCTGTGGCCCTTGATCTGTGGGGCTCATGGTGTCATGTAACCCTGTGATGTGGTGGATTAATTAGGTGGAACGGGTATTTATCCCTTAAAATCATAATACTAATTTACCCGATGCAATGTGCTGACTCTGTGGGTGGCAGCAGTGGGTCCGGCTCCTAATAAAAACGCTTAGCCTTCACATCGTCTGATGAGCTGGAGCGCTGAATGGATCACAAATCAGTGGAGACGTTCGACACGTGGAGATGCCAATTATTAAGAATCAATTATCTCAATATTTTGAGATATGATTCTAAGCTTGTGTTGCAGTTTTTTTATGCAATATTAACGTCTTTAAAAAATAGGACTTCTTTTTCATACTCCGAACGGGATTTGTGCAGAACTGAGCAACTAGTCTGTTAATAAATCCCCCAAATGTGAAACAATACAGACGTAATAAAAGTGGAAGCAGCAGGTAAATTCAGGGACGACGTGAGAAAAGGATGGAAAAAGGAAAATGAGAGCAGCTCTGCAAACAAGACTTGCCAAACCTTACAATAAAATCTTTCATTGGCTTTTTTTTTATGTTCAAACCAAAGATAGCGTACATTGTCCATCCCTGTGTACAATTCTGCAGCGCCGGGCCCCTGGTTCCTCAGGTTGAATGCAGCCTGTTCTTGTGCTCTGGCCTGTGAATGCTATCTCAGAGCAGCAGTGCCCAGAATGCTGTCTATTCCCACACCCAGCGAACGCCACCAGGGGATAAGGAACACACAATTGATAGAAAGTGTATTCTTTTCCACAGGTTCCCACCAACATGTTGTAAACTGTTTCCGGTACCTTATCAAAGAACAAACGCTTTTTGAAAATAAAAGGGGGAAACAAAGCAGCGGGCTGCATTGTTGTCTGCTTTTTGACGGGAATAATCTGGCTTTTCCATCACTGAACAAAGTAACCTCTGCCTAAGATTCTTGCTGACACGGCTGCAGAGGGAGCCGGCCACGGGCCATCTGCTGCTGTCGGCTACACACAGCAGTGGACAGGAGTGGGGCAAACCACTCAGGAATGTGTCATCTTTACCTCAAGTATGTTTTCTTTTTGTTGTTTTGCAAAGACTTCCTTCAGAAAATGCACAGTGAGAAAAGAATTAAAGGTGTGATCAAATTTGTGAGATTTAATTTTGAAACTCTTTCAGAATCAAGTGCACACCGACCATCGCCTGCTTAGTGCCACAGTAGAGCACCATCTACTGGCTAGAAAATGTACTGCACACAAAACTAACAGTTCCAGCTCTCTTTTTTCTGCACTGTGTGACACTTTTGTTCTTCAAAGTCCTCGATTTCATCCCAGGGCAAGCGTAAGACGCTTTTCCACTTTAATGAGGCTTTTAAACATCACGCTGTTTGTTTGAATACTGAGCTCAAATATAAATAAGAGATTCATGACTCATTTACAGCTCATGTCCTGCAACTAACAATATGAAACTATAGCGTCTGAGCTACAAAAGTGAGCTGTTTGTACTTTGAATGGAGATAAGATTAAAGATTATTATTTATTAGATACTAGTTAAGGATTCTGGAAAAAAATAGAAATGAGGAAAATGCATTACAGACCTATCAAAAGAAAAATATGGGTACACATACTCCAACTTATGAAAAACATCAAGATAGATTTTAAAATTTTCACAAGCACTTGCATTTTCTTTACATTAAAAATGTGCCTTTACAATCAAAAGAGATCTAATATTAGTCCGATTTGACTCAACCACCACTGTCCTAATAATGAGTTTTCTGTTTCGATCTGCAAAGCTGCTTTTCACTTTCACCTTTTTTTGCTGAATCTGAAACACACACTAATAACGAGTGTGTTGTCTACATTACAAGGAGGTGACAACCTGTTTCTAAAGTCGTGGGAGGTGTCGTCTGCACTAAAAGATGAACAGATCATTATTGCTTAGTCTAATGATAATCACTGTATGACAGCCCCTGTTGAAGGAACGAATGAAGACAAACGCTTGCATTGATTTTAAGGTCAAACTGATTGAATGTTTCTAGGAAGGTTTCTTTTCAAAACCTGATTTTTATGTGACAGATTCATAGTGTGTGTGTGTGTGTGTGTGTGTGTGTGTGTGTGTGTGTGTGTGTGTGTGTGATCCTACAAATGCTGAGTGTGTGATGAGGAAACAATGCAAGAACCCAAAATAACAATTTACAGTTATCTGTTTTTAAAGAGACAGTGTGTAGTTTCCTGGCGATAGGGGGGCAACAGCTCATATTTTTCAGGGTAGTTTTACACCATATCGCCATGACTAGTTAAAACAAACATTACGATAAATGTTACCTGTCGAGCAGACCTCAGCGTGATTCCTCAGACTTTGGTAGTCCTTCAGTTAATTCCATCAAGAGAATGTGGAGGTGGTGTAAGTTCTGGATCTGCGCATGCCGATGACGTCACACTACGGCAATACCACTCGGCAAAAATATATTGCATCTCTTTTTTAATTCTGTTCTTTCACATGTAGGTTTTGGAAAGAGTTTAACAGTTTTGTTATTAAATTCATGTTTCTTACTGTCTAAATGTTTTTAAACGTGGTAACGTACGTCCAGCCAATCAGCTAGTGTGTCATTGACAGGCGCAGGACCCTGAGTCGGCTCACGTAGAAGGAAACATGGCGTCCCCCAGAGACTTACTGTAGATTGCGCCCTATGTATTTTAGACCCAAATTTTATGGTTATATGATACGAAACCGCCAATATTTTTCCACGACTGGACATCATTTTATTCATTTTCAACAACATTTTGATGGATATTTCCAGAGATTAAAGGTAAAAACTACACATTGTCACTTTAAGGCACATTTTCAGTTCTTGTACTTCTTGCAGCCCTTTTATTTCATTAGACTGGTACAATTTTTAAGTCTACCTCATGCAGGAATCTTGTTTTTTCCACAATCTGCTCAGATCTCTTGATTTGCAAAAAGAGAGCAGAGAAACCAGCTCCTCCATTCTTCCATTGTGGAGCGGCGGTGTTTTTGGTATCCACTGAGCCTCGGTGTGGGCTGCTCTGCATCCTCACTGCCCGAAGGCTGTTTTCCTAATCATATTAATGAGGCAGCGATGCTCCAACCTGGGCTGCCGAGCCGCCGCCTGTGCTCAAACAGCAGTCCTATTTACACTGTACCTATACTAATCTGACAGCCTTGATCAAGGAACAGAAAATAAAACCCCTAAGGCCTCTATTGATCAACCTTGAGTCTTACTCTACCACCGTTGTGAGGGTCTGGTTTGCCATTACAAATGTTAGTGTGTTCAATGAATTATTTCATCAGAAAAAGCAAGCTGCATTAAGTATTTATTTTGAAGTAAACTATTTCAAAGGGGTGTCCATACTGTCTCATCTCTGTTGAAATCAAGGTCTAACAGTTCAGCCGATTCTTTGTTTATATCTGCCGTTTAGGCCCGAGACAGTGGAATAACAGTTAAAGAGGATGTCGATAGCAGGAAGTGCCTGGCAGTCTTTTTAGGCTTGAGTCAGGATCCAGAATTATGTTTTTGCTTCTTTTGAGTCCGAATCTCACTGGGTTGTGACTGTTAGCAATACCTTGCAGCAGACCTCGAGGAAGTTTCCAAAATGTCCTGAAACGTCCATGAGGGGTCTCGATTTCATAACCTGAGTTGCAGACATTTGTTCTTGCATCACTGGAATTTTTAAAATGTTAAAAATTTTGCACGGCAAATCTCTAAGTATAATCATTGCTTGAACCCTGCTGCTTGGAACCCTTATTATTTAATTTTCCATGAGCCATTTAAATGCAAGAACAATGGGAGGGGTTGGTGACAAAAAAGCAAACAAATTAAACAAATTTAAGATAAATTTGCACAAAATTTTCACCATTGTCACCTTTTGTCTGCAGCTACATCACTTGATCAAGCGAAATATAAAACTTCTAAGTCTGATTTCAACTCTTCTTGTAATTTTGCATCTATTTGCCAATGATTGCAGCCCAGTGAGATACAGGGTTACATGGCTGATTGTTATAGACTCGCATCACGTATGCTGCACTGCAAAAAATGAGAAGTATTTGGTTTTAGTTAATACCATAACGGTACTTCAGGAGTCCTAATATGTGAGACAATACACTTCAACCTGCAAGAACAAAGCTAAAACCATCAGTATAAAGCATAGAGAGAGTTTACTGTAAATTACCCGTAAAGACCTGCCTTCTCACTGATTTCCTAAATGTTTACTAATGGACTCTCCCTCATTCTATTATGGAGAATTGTTGAGTGTTGCCCTGGAGGTTTAAATCTTTCCCAGGGCTGTGGGCCTGGTTAATGGATGACCCACTTGTTAGCTAATTGCTGTGGTGTTCCTGAACACAAAGGAAATGTTAAATTATGTTATACTGCTGTTAGATAATGAGCTGAAGCAGCTTTCCTCTTTACTCCAGCTCTCTGCATACAGTAATAAATATTACACCTTAGGATTCTTCTGGCTGCTGTTTGTTTAACGGAAGTGCCGTTTTACACCTGAGGTCAGCTTTGGGATTCTAGTGTTTTAATTAACAGTGGGTTTATCTGCTTTATTAATTAAAGTGATTTTTAAACTAAACTGACTCTTTTCTTTTTAAAACATTGTTCTACACTATCAGGGGCAACTTTGCCTAAAATCTTGTGAAAATTGAAGGCTGTATGTTCAGCAGCAACCCCTTTTGACCACCAGGCGTGAAAGCGGCACGTAACATAATAGCGGCGTTTTACCTGCAAGCTCATTCCCAACCGGGAGCGTTTCAGAAGTGAAATAGGAGCGAAAGAATTCCACACCGCTGGTTCCGCAAAATCACGGGAGAATTGCAACACCACACGTGATTTCAGAAGTCCACACAATAACAAGCAAGAATAAATGGTAAATGGCCTGTATTTGTATAGCACCTTCTTAGGGTTCTACAACCCCCCAAGGCGCTTCACAACACAATCAGTCATTCACCCATTCACACATACATTCACACACTGGTGGGGATGAGCTACAATGTGGCTACAGCTGCCCTGGGGCGCACTGCCGAGAACAGGCGCCACCGGTCCCTCCGACCACCACCAGCAGGCAAGGTCGGTTAAGTGTCTTGCCCAAGGACACAACAGCAGCAATCTCTGGCAGGAGCTGGGATTGAACCTGCAACCTTCTGATTACTGGACAACCCACTCTACCTCCTGAGCTACTGCTGCATGTTTCCAAAATGGTCTGTGGTTTATTTCCGTTCTGTTTACATCGGCTACAGGGGAAATGACGTTCGTTTAGCTGCATGTGACTTTTAATTTGAAAGTTTCTGGATGTTTCACAATGCTTTTGTGTTTGACTTCCTGTCTGGCCAGAATTAAACTGCAGAGTTTTACGTGTTTTGGAAGAGTAGCGGGTCAAAAATAGACTCAAAACATCCCTTCGCTTCTGGGATGCATTGAAAACGTTTCACTTTGCTGCTTGTGGAAACGAATCATCCTCTATAACGGCGGCTAATTTCTGCGTAGTACATTTCGCAATACTTTCAAATCCAGTGGAATGAAGAGATTAGTCATAAAAATGGAAGATAATTACGTATTTAGAGACCTTATAAAGTGTTGCGTTGCTCTAATCTTCTGTCCTGCTGTCTTTCTGCCAACTTCTGATGAAAGCTCACGGCAGAGGACTTGTCACAAAATGTTGAAACCTCTCCTAAAATGTCACAGCAGAAGTAAAATTGTCCTTAAATTCTAAGAAGTATTTATTTGTTTTATTGTTTGCATATCTGCTTTACTCACAGATAATTCTACGGGACCAAAATAATGCAGATTTCACTGAATACGACTCAGTTCAGGAGCCTTGTGAGGCTGTATTTAATGATCCCTGAAGTACAGAGAGCCTCCTCACCTCTAGGACCTGCAGCCAAGAGTGGAAAGGCCTCGCTCGCCAAAAGAGTGTCTTTCACCCGCCTCTGAGGATTTGTTTTCACTGGAGGACATGTTGGAACACAGTGCCATGTTTGAATTCTACTGGCACTTTTTTCAAATACTAGTCTTGGCCAATTGGAAAGGCCTGGCTGGTGATTTTCTTCAATATTTAAAGTCCTAGGGCAGAATCTTTGGCAGCAGGGGATAATCAGAGAGCACTGCTGGGTATGAAATCAAATAAATAACTAAATCTGCTTTTCCTTTAGATATCACACAATTAAGACCTACCCAAATCCCAGAAATTATATTTTTCAAGCCACTTTCATGTCTGTGGTTTTGTTACGGCTTTATCATCAGTATCAGCAGTCTGTGTTTATTCAACCCTCAATTACCAAAGGCTCAGCCGGCAGGCCTTTAATTGATTACTTTAATTGATTGGTTGGGGGTAACCATGGCTGAAAAGCAGTTTATCTTAATCAGCTGAGAGGAAATTTAGAGAAGGGCTTGATTTCCTCCAGCTGATCACCCGTGTGGCATTAAAGTGCAGAGTGGGAGGAGGTGTGTGAACATTTCTACATCCACCACATATGTAAAGACAATATGAGTGTGGTGCTTTTATTTCACATCATTTATTTAAATTCATCTGAATCATGAGGTCCAGAGGTAAAAATAATGCACTTGTTTTGTCACCAGAACATTTTGTGGGTGAAAAATGTTTTTGATTTTACTTTACTTTTGATGTTTTACCAATTATTATTATTATTATTATTGTCTTAATGGTGAACTTTACTCATATTTTTAATACATTTGCAGTCGTCTCTAGTAGGAATGAATGCCTTGTAAGTTGTTCTCTGGGAAAAAAAGCTCCGGTGCACCTGTTTGAGGATGGAGAAGTCAGCTGAAGAATAAAGTAGCTTCAGACGGCAGGATCTGGAGTCTTATTTCCTGATATTCTGACATCTCACCTCTGATTGGCTAACAGCATCATGACTCTACCACTGACTCTGTTTGCTCTGCTGCGTTTTATCTCCACTAATAACACAAGCCTGGAGGAGTTCTGCTGCGTTGTGGAGTTGCTAATGCTAACGGTTAACTTCTGCTAGTCGAGACGTTCTCTGCTGTTTCCTGGACGCTAAACCAACAACAATCTTCCCCGTCATGAGTCAAGATGGGTGAGTCCATGAATGTTAAGTGACAGTGTGACGTAGATCTGTCAGGATTTTCAAATCCTAGAGTTTCACCGTCTATTTTCTATCAGAAGCTAATGCAGGAGATAGGACTTTGTTCTAAGCTTAAAGGAAAAGTTTGCTTTTTTAGACATTAAGTTTTATGTGTTCCTTCGCCCACCCAGTGCTCTGTAAACTTTGACCCATTTCACACACACACACACACCTGCTCAAAGATTTTCAGGGGAGAAGTGATTCATAAAGGTAGTTCTGGCTAGTTTCGGGGGCGATGTATCTGCGCCATTTAGCCTCACAAAAGGATTAGCCTCTGAAAGCATGACTAATTTACATATCAGAAACAAAGCAGATAAATTTACAACATTTAATATTTAACAATATTGTGAATAACTAAAGCATTGTAAGCAAGCTATATTTTTGTGTTTGAGTAAGACCTTACCAACGGATGGCCATTAGGGTCATAAATCCCTGCTGATTCCATCTATGTGCAGCATAATGACTAAAAGCAGCTTCACCCTGTCTGGTTCTGACCTGGATTTCTACCAGCTGACTGCTGTCTAGGGATCTGAGAGCCCTGCTAGGTGTATATACTGGAAGGAGGTCCAACATGTACTTAGGTCCCATACCATTGAGTGATTTATAAACTAGTTGAAGCACTTTGAAATCGATTCTGTAGTTTACTGGTAACCAGTGCAGAGTTTTTAGAACGGGGGTGATGTGCTCGGTTCTCGTAGTTCTCGTTAGGACTCTAGCAGCAGCATTCTGAAATGTTTTGGGAAGACCAGTCAGAAGACCATTGCAATAATCTAGTCTGCTGGAGATGAATACATGAATTAGTTTCTCTAGGTCTTGTTTCGACATGAGACCTCTGAGTCTTGCTAATTGATGGAGATGATAAAACGCTGATCTGGTTATAGCCTTAATGTGACCAGTGAAGCTCAGGTCTGAGTCAATGGTAACACCAGAAGGAAACATTGCGTCTAATATGGCCAGGGCCGCCGCTGTCCATACGCAAGGTACGCGGAGTGCATAGGGCCTCGGTACCTGGGGGAGGCCCCAAAAAATGATTACAGAGTTGAGTTCAGACTGAAGCTCACCCAGAACGTCAACCCAAGTCACCGAGCACTCCCTCTTTCACCTGAAGATGAAATTCTAATTGTGTTTCAGAGTTTGTTCCGCACCTGGACCTGACCTGCCAGGTGCGTCAAGGTTCGGGTCTCAGGACTTGGTTTGGACAGAGTTTAAAATGTGAACTCTGGCTGTCTAGGGTCGTGGTAATAATCGTGACTTTGAGTTTTCTGGATATTGACTTGTGTCCATGAAGGTGAGGGCGTTTATGTAGATCAGAGCAGCATCAGCTAAAGGTTTGAGTTTCTGAGCTGGACCAGGTGTGTGTCCTTCACTCCCTCCAGGAAGTGTGCAGCACACCTGAATCAGTTATTCTAATGACTGGTTGTGGTTCCTCGTCAGTCCGCTCCTTCGGCACAGAAGATCGTCCCACGGACCGGCCCATCCCGCCTCGAGATGACACCTTTGAATACATCATCTTCAGAGGAAGCGACATCAAAGACCTGACTGTATGTGAGCCACCCAAACCAACATGCTCCCTTCCTCAGGACCCGGCCATAGTACAGGTATCCCCTCACACACACACACACACACACAGCTACACAAATTGCCTCATACGGCCATCCCACAGACTACTGACCTGATGTAATGTTGGGCTCATGCCAGTGATTGGTTCTGACCCAGTATCGGTCCCACAGCAGAACTTTGTTTTTTCTTCTCTGTTTTCCAGTCTTCCATCAGCTCCAGCTCATCCTCCACTGCCTCAGTTCAGACTCCATTTCAGTCCGCCAGCTCCTATGGCCTTTTCAGCCGAGCTCAGGCTCCCGCCTGCAACCAGTTCAGCACCAGCCCACTGGTCTCGCCCCAGTTTGGAGCCGTTGGTGTCGGTAAGCAGCTGAGTGTGAGAGAAGTGGCTCTGTTTGCATGATATCCAAGGGTTCTGGGTCTCTGTGGCTCTGGACCACGAACATCATGCTACAGGAAGTGAGGAGGTGTCGGGTTGTGGTTTCAGTGAGAAACCTTTGATGTCTCCCCAACATGTCCTGGTCTGTGCTGATCCTCTAGAACCTCTAGCCGGGTCTAGATCAAGGGAGAAACTCTGTGATGTAAACAGGGAACTGACAAAAATTGAAGTTCCAAGCAAGTTCCCAATCACTCCCATGTTACTAGGGTTGCAGGCAGCTATCGATTATTTGAATAATCTGCCACAGTAATCGATTGAGTTATCGGATAAGCCTTTAAATTTCCTTTGCTTTGAAAATACGGTAAAAATGTAATGAAGTAGTTGTGAAAAACAAGTCAATGAGCAGTATATTTCTTTAAAGGGTGAGTCACACCATGGGTTGAGACTTATTGCACTCACTGTAGAAGGAGGCAAGTGGCTCCGAGCCCTAACGTGTCATATTGGCAGGTGAGTGGTTGAGCCAGGTGGAGGTGTGGCCAAGACTCAGCGCAGCCATGTAGCACGGTAGAGACAGCGTCGCACTGCAGTTCTACAGCCATCAGCTGTGACTGATTCTAGATCAGTGTGGAGCAGAGTTTAACCTGAAGATGGAGATAGAATTATGGTTTTGGGCAGTGCTTAATTTGTAAATCAAACGTTACCGGAACAAAAGTAGTGATGTCAGACCAGAGTTCACTAGGACAAAACTGATGCCGGATCGCGCGGGGGGGGGGGTTGTTGGTGTTACTGGCTCTTTAAATAAACTGATAACAAAACATTTTAGCCTCATGCTGACTTGCAATAAAGCACAGAGGAACAAAAAGAAAAAACACACTTGTTGGCGTTTAGGGGTAGCAGCTAAATAATTCTCAGGCCCAATCCCAATACTCGCCGTGCGCCCTTCTGTGAAGTGCACTTAGAGGAGGTGCGCAGTAAGGCTTCAAGTGCATAGTACACAAGTGTGCTGAATTGGGACAGGGATCGACCGTGACACATGTTGAGATGCCGGTCGTTGTTTGTGCTACTTTTTAAAAAAACCTTTAACAACTTCCAAACAAACAAAAGTTACATTAATTGCTGTCCACATGAAATTTTAGTCTAAAACAATCAGAGCATGAATAAATATCATTAATCGTCTTAAAATTAACTACTTTCATTTGAAAATACAGATTTTCAGAAAAGGCACTTGAGTCATTGCTCCGCCTTCTTCTCAAACTTCCCACGCAGCAATGGATTGTGGGTAACACCCTTGCTCGAAGTCCCCATCGATGCAGACTTGGGCGAAGTGCGGATTCAGGGTGCAAAAGGGGCATTGTCACCTTCCGCACTTGAGAATCGAGACACCCCTGGCCGGGAATGCGCAATCAAAGGGCGCAAGGGTGCAGCTGCGAGTATTGGGATTGGGCCTTAGCAGGGCCGGATTATGATTGCAAGGGCCCCTGGGCACAAAGTGCCCAAAGCCCGCCCCCCGTTACTACACAACATCCCCCACCCCACCCCCCACAGGAACATTGGCTGACCAGACACTCACTTCCTCCTTCTCCCTTGACCTTAAAGCATCAGATACTAAATGGGAAGTAATGTCATGTGAAAAAGCTTTCCTTCTACATAATAAATAAATACATTTGCAATAATATGAATACTACTACTACTAGTAATAATAATAATTTGATATTACTGTTTATTGTAGAAATCAAGTTTCTTGGACTGATACAGGATCATAAAATCAGCTAGAAATCCAAAATAAAGTTAGAAAAAAACTGGAAAAGACGATTGCAGCATTTGGTAAAAAATGTTACGTGCTTAATTACAAGGCTCCCTTCCTTCTGTTATCATCTTTAATGTTACCTTATATAACTTATGGTGTGGAGGTTTGGGGTAATGCTATAAAAGCATTTATATTTATTTCAAAAGAGAGAAACCAGAACAGTTCACACTTTGGGTTTTTGGGAGCACACAAACTCAACATTTTCGAGGGGGGCCTCCAAGTCCATTTTGCCTTGAGCCCCCAAATGCCTTGAACCGGCCCTGGAATATGGCGTCGCCCAGAGACCCACGCCAATGTGTTTTATACCTGATTTTTATGGTTATATGTTACGAAACCTCCAATATTATTCAACAACTGGGCATCATTTAATTCATTTTCAACAACATTTTGGTGGATATCTCCTGAGATTAATGGTAAAAACTACACATTGTCACTTTAAGGTGACACATTTATAAAAATGTCTTGCAGTAATATCAATGAAAGGTTTTCTGAGAAAGAATGTTGGATTCTTTTGTACAGTTTTAGAGTTCTGGATGCAGATGGTCAAAATGTTTGATACCTGACAGATTGCTCATGGTTTTTACACCTAGGGCTTTTTTCTTCATGTGACCAAAACGTAACAGAAATCTAGGGAATTTTCTGCAGAATCAACAACCTGTTATTGACATCACGTTGCTGTTAACAGGATCAGAGCCGTAAAACAGCAGGTGGACGCCTGGATGGGTTAGAAACTTGTTGATTTTTTTCTCACTTTGGTGATAAGATAAGGGATGATGATCATTTCTCTGTGGCTCTCTATAACCAAGAGCAAGGATGGAAAAATAAGTACTTTAAAAGCTTGTACTTGCAGCCTCATTGACCTTACATCCTGCGTGTCAAATGGTACGTGTTTTTACTTTATTTTGAAAGTTGTACAAAAATTGAGCAATGGTTTTTTTTCCACAGACACGGGAAACTTTTTAAAAACCTGTAAGAGCAAACTGTGCAGAAGCTTTGCAGAACTTCCTACGTCTCGCTATACCCAGGGGAACGCTCGATACAAGTGTGTTTACACATTTGTATCAGGCTGGATGTATCAGTGAGGGTACTTATGAGCGTTTTGTTTTTACAATGCTGTGAATTCAAGGAGAATAGCCACATTAGCTTAATAATAAAAGCCCTTGCTGATCTAGAGCAGATGATAGATTGATTTTGCGAATGCTTTGGGCAGAGAAAGGCAGTTCAGATAATGATAATCATCCTCCGCTACAGCAGAATGGCTCTAATGAACAGAACACATCGCACTCAGGAAAAGAGTACTTAACGCCAGCTTTTACTCACTCACTTATTTATCTGCTGAGCTATTTACAACTTCTGCTCATCTGAGATTATGACAACGCTGACCTTTGCTTTGTGTGACCACTTTGACCCGCCTGGCTTCATTCGTGTCCACTAACCGTTTGGCCTTTGCCTGCTAGTAATTGGTATCATCTTAGGACTAATGGCTGCTGGATTCAAATGCTTTTCCTCTATTTGTCCAGACAAAATGACAAAAGGCCAGTATGACCTTGTGTGTCTTCTTTTCTTTCTTGTAGAAGCCACTTTGCAGGGATTCCAACTCTGGCGACTTTCAGCATCAGAAACTAAAAATCAGAGCCATAATGAACAACTTGTTCAATGGTTTTATCTATTTTGATGTCTTTCACAAGACAAATACTCATGCAATTTAAAGGAGGATTTTTAGGCAAAACTCACCTTTTGCATTCTTTTGTGCTGCCATGTGGGGCTCTTATGCCTCTATAAACACTCCAAACATGATAAAAATCCATCCATCTGTTTTCTTTCAGTGTTTGGTTTTAGGAATTGAGCCGTTTCAAAAGGTCCCTGTTTGTGATGTCACAACTGGGGAAATTAGCATAGAGCCATCTCTCACCTCTTCAAGCTGGAGGAGCAGCGGCTTGACTCTGCGCCCCTCCCAGATATCGGAGCTTCTCCTCCTATAGCAGCCTGAGTGGGGTAAAAGTGGGCGTGGCCAGCAAGAGCTTGTTGTCTAAACGTGACAGAGCTATTATGTGAGAGGGATTTTAAGCAAAGAACTTCATAAACATTTTATTTTTAGACATAGCACTATTAGTTTTTTTTTTTTCAAAAAGTAAGATGTCTCCTTCAAGCCAATAATAAAGCAACAATTATTATAGAAGTGATAAACTTCAGATTTCAGTGAATGACTTTTTAGACTTTCTTCTCTAGATTTTTGTAATTATTAAAAATGTATAAAATTTAGTGGTAACAAGCACCCATGGTATGCAAGCTCACAATATGAAAACATAATCTGCCCAAATTAGCATTGCAGGTATTGCCACAGCCCTCAGTATTATTTTGAGAAACCTAGACTAACGATAAATGACAACAAGACGCAAACAACCTTTGAGCATTGTAAGAAAAAAACACTGCAGTTCACTAAAGCCAACATAAGCACTAAGACATAAACAGAAGCTAGGTCATGCACAGCTGAATTAGCTTACTGAGCTTTGAAGAGATTTGAGTAAATCTCAAAAAGAACTTTTTTGCAGCATGTTTTATTTATAAAGTTTATATATATATATATATATATATATATATATATATATATATTTTAAATCCCATCTCATTCCCATGCTCTCAGTATTGTATTGTGTATTGTGTAGCGCTTTTCTAAGTCAGGGACTTCAAAGTGCTTTACAGTACAATCATTGACACACTCATGGTTATAAACTACATTGTAGACACAGCTGCCACAAGGCTAGCACACAATTGGTGCCTCCGACTATCACCAGCGGGCAAGACGGGTGAGGCGTCTTGCCCAAGGACATGACTGACATGGATGGAGCCTGGGTTTAAACCGGCAACCCACCGGTTACAGAGCAAACTCTTAAAGCTGCTATTGCGAATCTACAAACACCTCTGTGGATGAGTGGATGTGTTACGCTTGTTTTGCCATTTCAGTAAAGTTCATGTTTTTATGTTGTTTTGTGGTGGATAAATACAAATAAATATAATAACTGCATTAAAGCTGTTGTAGCAAATCTGCAAACAAGCTAGGTTTTGAATGCAAACGCGGTCACGGAATACTCACCCCTCCCTTTGGGTATCTTCCCTGAGACGCTTCTGCCGACACCGAAAACCTGCGATGCCGGAGGAAACGAGATAGCGCTAAACACCAGTCGCCGTTTTCTAGGTCTAAACATCTTTTGTTGTCCGTGATCTCAAATGGTGTTTTTCTTTCTGGGACTTTGCTAAATACGTGAGTGTGTAATGAGAAGAGGACCCATTGCGACAGTTCAACGAGACCGACAACCGAACGGTCCAATGGTTGCTTTCGATCGAGCCGTGGTTTTTAGACAAATGCAAGAGAACCACTTTATTTATTTTTTTTCATTCTTTTTATCTCCACAATATATTTAGAGCTGTAAGATGTTAGGAGGTTAAGAGGCATGAACATTTTTTTAAGCTAACTTGTTTTCCAAATTTGCTGTAGCAGCTTTAACCCGTCGCTGTAGGTAACATCGTTTACTAAAACCTTTACACTATTATTACCTACAGATAACGAGAAAACACGCTTATGTATCCTTATGCCACATTTAAATATCCATCCTTACTGAATAAAACACAAATAAGTGAGTTTAGGGCATCATGTGTCCAGAGATGCATTTGATGCTCAGTGAAGTTTTACCTCTGGAGCTCAAAGCCAGATTATGAGTTTTGTATCTTGAGTGCTGGGATTTTGTTTTAAATGAGCAAAATCTCTCCAATCTCAAAGAGCATATTTCAAATATCTTTACAAGCGCTGCTGTCTGTTTGTTGGTCGTAGGATTGTTTATTCTCAACTGAAGGAACGGAAAACAAAAATATGGTCACACAAACACACTTTACTTGTTATTTTCTCTTGTCTATCTCATTCCTTTCTGTCACTCCATCTCTGTTCTGCTCCTCCCAGATAAATGTTTCATGAGGCAGTCCCCATATCCTCTCCTGGAATAGATATGTCCAAGAGATTATACGACACATCACTCAGTCACATTCGCCTCGGACGGCGCGTCTCGTGGCCCGGCTCAAACCCATCTTCAAAAAAGACAGGAGATGGAAATAAAAACAGAGGAGAAGCATATTTCATCACCCCCCAAAACTGACTGTCAAATAGTGTCTGCAGTCAAAGAATTATCAAAGGGTTTATCCTTTTTCAGATGTGGAAGTCTAAAGTGGGTCACACACTCCACATTCTCTGTAATATCACAGTAAATATTCACAAGCTCATCATTATTTCATTAGCCCCTAATGGAAAAGATCTCCACCCCAAATACAGACCCACCTCCAAACTTAATCACTTTCAAATGTGTTAACAGTTGTAACCGTAAACTTTTTACTGTTCGTCTGCTTGTTCTGCCTCTCGCATCAGCAGCTTGTGAGACTTGTCCTCATTTTTTACCCAAAGAAAAAAAAAGTCTTAACATTGGAAACAAAACTATAAAAACTATCAAGTGCATAGATGGCTTCCCTGGAGAGAGGAGGAAAGGAAGCTATCATGTTAAGTGGGAAAAACCTACATTAAATAGAGGTGGAGGTCTTAAGCCTAATTTATGCTGCGTCGGTACGGAGACACGCAGCGCAATTATCCGTTGTTTCGAGGGCTCTCCGACAGGCTCGCAAGTACGGACGGAGTCGAGCCCACTTTTCTAAACATCCATTGAACGAGACGGAGTGCAAGCTTGTGATTTGTCAGGACGCCGCTTCCTTTAAATTCATCACCAGCACCGCCATTACCCCCTCAAAAAATAAAAAGATATCTAGCAGCAGACACGGAGCAGCTTGAAGAATACCTTGCGAAAATACTCTATATAAAGATACTAGGCAAGCCTTGTTATTCGTGGACGAAAATGATGGGAAACGTGGGTTTAGAGGTGGTGAGAGCATGAAGAGGTGGAGGAGAATGAGGGACAAGTTTGTCCGTGTTAAAAAGTCTCTGAAATACAAAAAACACAATATAAACACAATAGTAAATGTACTATCTTGAACCGGATACATGACAGGATACCCCAGAAAAGCGCTACGCCCTCTGCTGTCCTGGCGGGGAATTGCTTTTCAACACTCCCCAGGTGACGGAAAAGTCTGAAGGAAAAACGTCTTCATCATTGCGTGTGCGTCTCTTCCTCGTGGAGCTGATGCAGACGCATAAATCAGGCTTTAGGTTTCACCTCTCCAACACCCATAATGCAGCTCTGAGCCTAATCTCCATACAGTTTCAGTCTAAGGCACACCCTCTTGCATCTAATCAATACGATTCCCACACAATAGAGGCCAACGACCCCGACGACTCATCAGGAGGTAGGGAGGAGGGTATTCATAGGTAGTTTCTGCTCGTTAAGCAAAAATAGACAGCTACAGCGTATAAGCTTAACCCTCCCATATTCCAGTCAGAATTGACAAAGCTCCTCGGACGAGAAACAAAACGTCTTCAAGAAATTAAAGAAGTCCAGTTGCCTTCATTTGAACCCTTTTGGAAAAACTATCAAGCTTTTCGTGTGATGAATTAAGATTTCTGTCTGAGTCTAACTCTTATTCATTGTTTTCTGCTGATTTGCATGAAAAGGTAAATAAAGCAGCTGCATAGTTCTGCATTATTAGTACTTTTGCATCTCCTGTGATTTCTGTGCGTTTTGTTTTGCCGTACATGTTTAATCTCATTGACAGAGCAGGGAACAATATTTCCCTGCATCTGCTGCAGGGCATGTCACCAATGTAATGTAATAATATATGCTTGCATCAAGATGAAATGTGTTAACCATATGAACCTTGGCACTCTGTTAAGAGCCCTGCTGTTTAATCTGTGGTAAATTATTCTGTCATGCCTGCCAGGATCATTTGTCAGTGGTGTAGCAACGCATGTTGGTAACAGTAGAGGTGAGAACATTGTTGATTTTATCACCTCCAGGGGTCAAGCTCTTCGTTTTTTGTTATCTGCTACATTTTTATTTTACGTGTTTGAGAAAAAAAACTCTTTTTAAACCAGCACACCCACTGCTATCATACTATATAGCATTATAAAGGTTTCATCTGTCAAATGATGTGCTGAAATAGATCGAACTCACCTCCCTCAGACTCTTCAGAGAATCTCTTTAGTCGATCATCTAGAGATACAAAAGTTTTATTGAAGCTTGCATTTTCAAAAACCATTTTACAATATTCTTTTCAATACACCGGCCCTTTTTTTCTTCTTACTATGCTCCGTTTCTCTGTGGTATTCTATTCTCAAGTCCAGTTTTTAAATTTTAATGCAACGTAACTTCATTGCATTCAGGGTGAGATCAAAGTGTTCTGCTCCTCTGTTTGATGTATTCTCTATTTGAAGTTTTTTTTTCTTGTTCTTTTTCCCAAAGACAGAGAGTGTAAAACAAAAGTTTACATATTTCTGCTTTTGTGGGAGCAACTTCTGCTCCACAATGTATTGATCAGAGAAAAAGAAATAAAAAAGTAGAAAGAACCTGGATTCAAGGCCAGAAACCCCTCTGTGTGTGTGTGTGTGTGTGTGTGTGCGTGTGTGTGTGTGTGTGTGTGTGTGTGTGTGTGCGTGTGAAGGATTTGAACTGCAGCCAGAAATAAAGAGAAACTCAGAAGCCAGTCAGGTTTCATGTGGTATCCATCTAAAAGCAGCTGACAGGCCATATGTGGATTTGGTCTGCAGCGCTGTCCTGATGGACAGCCTCACATCGAGGAAAACACTACTCACTGACAGTGACTGACAGACAGAAGTAGCACTGTTGTTGTCATGCTAAACGGTTAGCATCCCAAAACACAAGAGGTGTGATCAGGAGTGTCAAACAAACACGAGGCAGCTGACAATGACATCCTAAACAGAACCAAGGAGGTGGAACAACTGTTGATGTGTGTTTATTGAGAAACTGGAGCAGCTGTTACAAACCGCTGGTGTGTGTGTGTGTGTGTGTGTGTGTGTGTGTGTGTGTGTGTGTGTGTGTGTGTGTGTGTGTGTGTGTGTGTGTGTGTGTGTGTGTGTGTGTGTGTGTGCAGCAAGAACCAACTGTTTCTGCAGAATTAAACTGGAGTACTGTTCTCAGTCAAATCGTTACATAAGCCCTGTTGTCTTGATGAAATATAGAAGAATTATAGATTATGCTGTAATTATTTCTACTACCAATGTAACAGATGTACTTAGCTGGTAAAAATTTGTCATTTTGGTTTCTGGCTTCAATCAGATCTGTGATGAGTCACTGTTTTCTCTCTTGTGATGTTTTCAAATTCACACAGAATGAATACTTTGTGATGAAGAAAGAAAATAGCAAGAATTGTGATCGCCATACCAGGGTCTTCAGGTACATTGTAGGAACACAAATATGTGTGACTGAACATGATAAGTCTTCATAAGGTTTGTGGTGAATAATTATCGTGATGGCAAGATTTCAGGATTCTAGATGATACATGGTAGCATGATATGGGGCCAATACACACCAGTAATGCTGTTCATAGGGAGCCTAATTCACGCCCATCTACTTGTTGACCATGGGTCCCCTACTGCCAAAAAAGAAATGAATGGGCGTCTATGAGCTGATTTTCTGATCCTGTTTGATGTGCGCCATGGATTTCACATATGATGTCTGTGAATTTTAAAGACACATTTTGATGCCAACAAAGCGCTTATTTGCAACAGGCGGCAAAAGTTGTTTTAGGTTTTGTGTGAAAAGACGTAGTGGACTACAAATGCTCATCTCACCAACTTTTTTAGTAGCCCTTGGTGTTTTCGATGGTGTTATACGGTCTCTTTTCTCTGGTCTTGGTGAAGTTTGGTCCTCTGTTGCGATATTTCTTTTGTTTTCCTGTCATTTTTTCACTAAAGGCAAATCTCTTTCGAGACGTGCTATCACATTTACACAGGTTCTACAAATATGCACCGACGTTTTTTTGATCCTGGCTTAAAATTAATCCCAAACCCGCACATCTGTCAAAAACTGTCCTGTCTTGTAGTTTTTGTTCGAGTATTAATACAGAATTGGTTATAACTCCTTGGATTTTTAAGTTTTTACTACAAAAACAACAACTATCATTCACGTGTATGCCAGACGCCATCTTTGACTACAGCTAAAAACACTAACAGCGTCGCGCGATACAGTTGTCGTTTCCACCTTTTTTCTGATTGGTTATTTTTGACCTGGCTAGTCCCGCCCTCTGCCTGAGTATCCAGACTAGTCCTCTGTGTAGAATAGACAGAGGGCGAGTCTGGCAGGCCAGGCTAGTGATTTTACTGGCTTCCAGCACAATTCTGCTCATGTGACTTTTGTTCTGAAAAGACAAGTTTTCATAGATAGACATCAAACAAAAGGACAACACTGATTCGACCATAGATCTATAAAATAAAACCAACAGTGTTCTGTCCACATTAAAGCTGTTCAATTTCCTCAAAAAATAGTCTTTGTGCTTTTTTACAAATCTGGGATACATTACGGTCAAAGTTCAACCGGTTATCAATGACAGTTCCCGAGTATTTGTATGACTCCACTAATTCAATGACATTGCCTGAGATAATTGTTGGAATGACACCACTAGGGGACTTTCTGAAGTTCATGGCCATGTCCTTCGTTTTCTCTACATTCAGTTTGAGAGAGTGTGTGTTTCTCAATCTCAAGGAACCTCGCCTTGATGCCTTGGTCCCGCCCCGGTTGCCTAGGAGATACGTCATCAGGAACCACCAAGGCGTGTTCCAATTGGTTCCAATGTTCATGTGCTTCCAAGGCATCTGTCCTCCGTTTGTTAGCCGTTTAGCTAATTGAGCAAGGATACATGAGAGGTGCCTTGGTGCCTTCTCTTGGTCAAAAATTTCCCAGAATGCAGCGCGGTATTTTCAAACAGATGTGATCAGGAGCCGGCAGCAGCTACTGTGAGGGCAAATTTCCACTTTAAATGTAAGTCAACTAATTGTAGCTATTGGGCTGATATGTAAAATGTTTATTTAGATCCAAAGCAGTTATCTATGGTTGGTTAGTTGCTTAGTAGTTGCAGCTTTGGTGGCTAGCAGGTACTAACTCACTTACACATTTGATTTAACCAATATATACACAATTAAAAAAGTAAAAGGCTCAATATTAAAACTTAACATTATTATGATGGGAGGGACATCAACAGGGCGCGTAAGCAGGGAGCGGGCTCTGGCCGGCTGCGGTCACGTGGGGTAAGTCTGTTTCATTTAACCGTTTTCTTTCACCAAGGAAGGACAGAGTCCTCATAAGCAAGGTGTCTGGCCTGGCAAGGCAGTGCCTTGGCAGGCAAGGCAAGGCGAGGTTCCTTGAGATTGAGAAACACCCAGTGACTTTCATACCACTCCACAAAAGCATCCACAACAGGCCCATGTTCAGCCTCTCCATCCTGCAGCAGACTGGTTGGCATACTGTGTAAAATATTCCAACCAAAGCATGTGAAATAGATAGAACAATAGGCTACTTTGATTTAATGCTAAAAAAGCACAAATCATCAGTAAACTCTTTATAACAGCTAAAAAAAGGTTTGCCAAACTAGACAAAAAGGTAGAATACAGTAAAAATACACAATAAATATTTTGAATCATAGTGTGTGTGTATGTTTCCTTAAAAAGTGAATTGTGTTTCATGCTATCTGAAAGTATTCTGATATTAAGAAAAGTTACACAGCAGCAGTCCATTTTTACTTCAGCCACAGAGCTTTGGAAGAAACTTCAGCACACAGGGCTCAGATTGTATGTTGTTGTAAAATCAGTTCCACAACCTGCGTCCAACACAAACAGCTCCATACATACTTCAGTCTGAGGGCTTTATTCACTAGTGCAGCTTGGTCAGGGTGTAACTCCTGACTCACTCCATACAACAACATCAGATCTGACTAGCAAACTGTCTCAAAAGGTACACAGGTTACAACACTGCACACATTTTTTAGGATTGACTGCAGAGGTGTGTCATAAAAGCACAGGAAACACTAGTTTCTATTGGGATGAATTAGATGATGAATGTAAATAACACTGACGTATATTTCAAGATAAATTAGATACAATACCAAACACTGACACAACTTCAAGATACTGTTATCTGCTATAGACAATCAGTCCTCCACTTGACCCTTTTTACTTATTTTAGGCTTATTTATACAACAAAAGCAGCCAAAGTCCAAACAATCTTTTTTAAAAGACATTTAGAAAGACTCAAAATGAGATCAAATCCATTTAAAAGGCAGATTCTGAAAGCAAAGTCTAATTTTACTTACATGCTTGAAATATTGAACAATATTTGGAATGTATTTTTTGTATTTTTGGGAAAGAACTTTTTCATAGCACACATTATATTAGGTATTATGAGCTGCTTTTTAATCTTAAAGGAGTCATCACCTATAATACCGTGGATATCTACGTCCTATTATAGTCTTTTAGACCATTAAAGTAAATTGTATTGGAAAAATAAATTAAAAATGTGATTTTTTAATCCTTTTTTGTAAAGGGCATAATTTCTCGCGGGATCACACGCGATATTTCGGCTGTCTACGACGCACGCAGGACTGAGGGGTGCGTTTATTGGTGGAAGGAAGCAGGAAGCAGCTTCAGCATCTCGCTCCAAAACAACAAAAGTTATAACTGAACCCGACCTGGCAGTGACCTACGGGATCCAACTGTACGAGCCCAAGCCTCGCCTCGTGCGTAATGGCGTCCTCACATGTTGTTGAGTTGGGACAAAGCAAGCTAACAGCCAGGCATCGGCTCTTATGCTGTTGTGAAGATGGAATACACAAACCGATCGAAGTTTTGCACGGATTATAACACGAGTCATCAACGGTAAGACATAATTTATGCGTTTCACATTATGAAAATGGCTTTGTTGTGCTGGTTTGTTCGCTGCTGGTTCATATTTGGTTAAATTCGACCTTTGTGTCGGCATATACGGCCAGAACTCAAGTTCTCGTTTTGGAGTGTGCGTGCTCGTGGGGTGCATGTGAGCTGGTTGAAGAAGGCAAGATTAAACAAACGCTTCAATGTTAAATATCAGCTTCTCAGCCAGTGAAAAATCATTAGGAAGCCATTATAGACATTTTTTCAAGTGGAAAAGTGTAGATTTCAGGTGATGACTCCTTTAAATTCTGCTTGTCAGCAATATTACATAATAACCATCATAGCTGCAGAAGTTCTACGCTTCCCTCACTAATACACCAGTGTCTTCCCTACTCTTGCAAGTCCGTAATGTCTCTCGTGAGAAAGGTCTCAGGTCATGCTCTTAAAATAGTTCAACAGTTGATATGCCCAACAATAATTACCAATCGTTTTGCTACTGCTAGGGTTGATCTAGGTTCCTAGACTATCCTGCTGCAGAGGTAAAGCTCTTAGAATTTGTTTCATTTGAAAGCCCTCTTCAGCAGGATTATAGGAATCTAGACCAACCGTAGCAGTAGCAAAAAGATTTTGCTCAGCAGGTCGGCCTAGCCTTGCTCTATTTTAGCCTCAGCAGGTCTACCACTGGCCCAAACTGTTTTGTATCTGGCAAATCACAGTGCTCTAGGTTTGTTGGGTGGGCTTAACACTAGAGCTGCAACGGAGAAAAACAACAACAAAGATGGCGTCGGCTCAGGAACGGAGCTTGTTTGAAATGGTGTTGGTGTTCAAAATCAAAGATCAAATCAATTTATTTGTATAGCACCTTCTAACACCTTAACAGAAGCCCAGGGTGCTGAACAGTATATAAAAGGCATAGATAAAAAGTTAAGAGGATAAAAAAATAGCATATGAACAATAAATGGGTACGCATAAGTAAGAGCAATAAAAACTATGCAAAAAAGCAAAAATACAAAAGCCAGTGTCGAGGTTGTTGGGCCGTAACTGGGGGAAAGCCAACAAGTAAAAATGGATCTTCAAGCGAGACTTGAAGAGATGGAGTTTGCTTCACTGCCAGAGGGAGCTCATTCCAAAGGGTTGGTGCCATTATCGAGAAGGTCCGGTCCCCCCTTGATCTCAGTTTAGACCGTGGGACATCGAGCAACTCCTGCCCAGCAGAGCGAAGGGCCCAATAGGGGACACGCCTGTGTAACAATGCAGCCATATATGGGGGAGCACTGCCCTGCAGCGCCCTGAGGAGGATCTTAAATCTTGCCCAACAATACACCAGGACCCAGTGCAGAGAAGCTAGCACAGGGGTAATGTGGTCCCTCCTTTTAGTCCCAGTCAGAAATCTGGCAACAGAGTTTTGGACAAGCTGAAGCCGTGTAGTTGCAGTCTGACTCAGTCCGGCATGCAACGCATTACAGTAGTCAAGGCGGGACATGATAAAAGCATGTACCACTGTTTTCAAATGGGCTCTTGACAACAGAGGCTTTGTCTTTGTCTCAAATTAAAAAAGCCTCACTTTGGACAATTTGTTAAATTTAATGATTTATTAAACAGCAGGAATCGTTGAGGTTGTTGTTGGATGTCATGATGACCCTATTCTTCTTCTGGCGTGGACTGCCCTGTTGACTGTTTTCCATCACAAGGAATACATTATGTCGTTCGTTGCTCTGATTGGTCCTAGCGCTGTCCAATAGAGCGTTCTACAGTAGCTAAAAATAGATTGTGACGTAACGTCGCAAAGCACTCTGGGACGCAGGGTCATACAAGGAAGCGGGCATTTATAATAGTTTCATATGGGTCTGAGTTGCTCCGATCTGGCTAAAGTTGTTTTTTCGTCTCCTAAAGATTTTCAAACAGCAAGGAACTAAGCGCTGCTGGGGGGAGGTGATAATCGGACTCTAGATACCCAGATCGGATGTCGGAGAGGACTTTTTATCCCGTTTCCAAAGCTGGTAAAGTCCACGACCACATGAAACAGCTGTAAATGGACACGGATTAAGCTAAAGATAGATAAAGCAAATCTGTGGTAGTTTTTATGTGGAAGGGCGGATTTTAACTGTGTGGAGCAGATCAAGAAAAGCACGTATATTTTAGAGGTGCCTGAAAAAATCGATTCACATTCGAATCGTGATTCTTACTTATAAAGATTCAGAATCGATTCATAAAGGTTCAGAATCGATTCTGTCTGAAAGCCTTTATGTAAAGTGCCGTATTTCTGAGCGTCCCTGAACGCATCATCGCTGGCGCACCGGCGCTAGCTGTAGTTGCTCTGCTGTGTGCTGCTATGCTGCAATCTGCTGAAACATGACAGAGACTTACCTTTATTATTATCCTGTGTGTGTTTTATGAGTCACGAATTAAGTTACATTATGTTTTATAATGTTTAAATGGTGTTATCCTGTTTAGTTTGACTTGTTTCATGCCGAGTGCACCGTGCATAACTGATGCTTGTTAAGACTCATTAGTGCCTGTTAGTCTTCATAATGTTAAACTTTGTTGCCACACATACTTGAAAAGTATTTGACTGCATTACTTTCAAAGCTACTATTAGGTAATTGTAAAGATTTGCTCAATTTTACAAGGTAAGAAAAAATAAATGTTGCCTTTACATCAAAAGATTGCCTCTGTTTACAGTTTTAGAATCACTTTATTTTACCTTGTAAATTTGCATTTTCTTGAACATAACCAGTTTTTTAAAAATAACAATTTCCCATAGCTTTTTCTAACTTGCAAAAGAAAGTAGTTAATTCTGGAACTGACAGTCTTTGTTAATATTGATTGTGAATCGATTTGAATCAAGAATCAATTCTGAATCGAATCGGCACCCCGAGAATCGGAATCGAATCATATCAAATCGTGAGTTGTTGTAAGATCCACATCCCTAGTATATTTGTTTCTTACATCTTCCCAGAGGGAAAGGTCCTACATCTGAGAATGACCAGCCGCCGCTCTCAGACGTGGAGTTATCCAGGAGGCAGCGGTGTCAACGGAGGGGTCCAGCTGAACGTCTCGGCCAAACAGCAAATTTTATTTTATAGATATTCATTTGTTTTAGAATACAGATAAATACAGCTACCTTTTATTTTTCTGTTTGATTTTGACTTAAGAATTTTCAAATGAATGCAATCATTGTTGCCTAATATCAAAATATCGGTAAAACCGAACGTTTGTGCTCTGTTGTCCTTGTGCAACTGAAGTGATAAACAATCAAAAATAATGAAACATTTGATATATTCTGAAGGAACATCGTTGTTTTTGAGCCACGTGCAAATGTTGGTATTATGAGCCGTTCTTTTCACTGCAATTTGGAACAAAGAGGTTCAGGATGATAACTCCTTTAGTAACAATTAAGCTGATGGCCTATTATGCTGTATTGCAAATCAAATATGCGCAGCATTTGGCAGTAGCTGAAGTGTGGAGTTGTTGGCATGAAGCCAGCCTAAATATCTGAACAGATGAACGCACAGGTGCAACGCAACTTTCCCATGCGTGTCGGGGTGGAAAAAACAACAAAAGGATCCATAATAATGACAGGAATCTGCTTCAGATAGAGATGATTTCTTGCTTAAACACCCTTTGCTATGCAGGTTTTTTTGCATTTGGACGTTTACTCTAAATTCATCTCATTAGAATAATCATGAAGCTTTTTTCTCCTTGTCCGTTTCTGTAAAACAAAATTTCTGTAAAACAAAATTTTAAAAATTAACACATATCTAAGTAAAGTTATGCACTTTTACACACTGATTAACTGGATTCAAACTTGCTTAAAACTGAGATAAAATAGTGCTGCTGCTTTAATGTTGCTGTGATATTGTCAACTTCTGCAGTGTTTACCCCAACTGTGTTTGTTTGCTGCGGTTTTGTTTATCTCGTACATTTCCAAGCTATTGGAGGCTGTTTAGTTGTCATCAAAAGAAGCCCATCTATGAAAGTTCTTGTGTTTTGAAGAAGAACTGAATTTCTGCATTAAAAATTAAATGGTATATTGCAAAAACATCACTTCTTAGATTCGGGGCAAGTGTTGGAGCAGATGTTCCACCAGTGATCTGTAAATAAGTGGAATTGTAGATAAAGACACTGAGGAGGTTTTAAGATATTCAGGAAGCGGCCCAGCCCTGCTTCAAATCCACTCTAGGAAAATGGAGCAAAGGCAGTCAGAATCTGTTAAGGGGTATTTGATTCTTGCATCGTGTTTTAGTTCCATTTCCTCTCCCTTTTCTCCACAGACCCTCTAGCTCATCTCTGCTTGAACTAGGGGGGTGTCACAAAAAGACCTTAAAAGAAGGATACGAAATTGCATTAATCATTGCTAAAGTATGCATAGCTGTAAAATAAATAAATACAAACAAACATATGTGAAAAGTATCTAGAACTGCTGATGGGGTGCCATTTCAGTAAAACTGGATGCTTGTGGGTTCTGTTTCCGGAGGCTGTTTGGGAAGAAGTGCACTGCCCTCTGTGTAGCTCGCAGATTTAATGAAACGTATAACAATCGTTCCTCAATCAGAACAAGTGCTTGTTTAAAATGCAAATCTGCTCTTGTCTGTGACATGCTGTAATTAGACAGAACAATGATGTATTATTTCTGTGATCTTTGTCTGCGCTCATCAAGGGCCTTTAAGAATGGGACAATGATTGACCACCTGGTCCTGCTCCTGTAGCTAAATTTATTAAACACACTTTCTTTAGAAAATCAATGCACAATTGTATGAGTTGGACAGGGTCAGGCTTATTTTTCATGAGAAGACATAATTAGCCTGACCTGTGACTTGTAAAAGCTCCTGCTGCATTACTTTGTCTATGTCTTTAAACTGTGTGATGGGTTTTAGAAAAGACCGTAACACGTTTTTGTGTGATTAGATTACTATATATAGGAATAAGCTGTTTAAACTTTAAGATAACCAATCATTGTTAATAGGTAGCCTAATTTAGGATTTTTATCACAGACAACATGCATCAAGTGAGATCATTATTTTGTACTTGCCGTCTTGTTCTGAATGTGCTATTTTATACATGTTTCTCTAAAGTACAGGTTCTCAAATTTGACATTTAAAGAGGACCTAGATTGTAAACCAACATTTTCCTTGTTGTTGTTGTTGAATAAAGACAGCATGGGTGGTCAAAAGTAGCATGCCAAAATGTCAAAGCCATGTTTGACCTACTTTTTATGTAAATTAGAAAGCTGAAAAAGGCGAGAGAAAAACCTCTGATCTGAGAAAACCTTCCTTAACACGTCATAAGGGGGAGCCACGCCTCCTCAAACCTGCATGTGTCTGAGGCCTTCTGGGGAAACCGACCAATCAGCAAGCAGCTCATTATCATATTCATGTCCTGGCCGAGTGGGAGGGGCAAACAGCTCTTTTCACAGCAAGACTGGTTTAGGGGGTTTAGAATGGCCTGTATCAGGGCTCCTGGGACAGATGAAAGCTAAAAGAACATTTCTGATGCTTTTTAGAGGCTCAGAGCTCTGTTTTAGATTGTTGATGAACTGCATTCTAGGTACTCTTTAAAGGTCCAAATTGGATTTCTAGATTTTGTTAAAGGTAAACTTCACTGAAAAAGATAGTATTTCTGATTATAATTTGTCACTCTTAACATGCAGGCTGGACATGAAAATAGTCTCCTACACCTATCTCCTGCATTAGCTTCTGATAGAAAATAGACGGTGAAACTCTAGGATTAGAAAATCCTGACAGATCTACGTCACACTGTCACAGAACATTCATGGACTCACCCATCTTGACTCACAATGGGGAAGGCTGTTGTTGGTTTAGCGTTCAGGAAACATCAGAGAACGTCACAGCTGGTAAAAGCTAACTGTTAGCATTAGCAACTCCACTGCATGGCAGAACTCCTCCCATGCTTGTGTTATTTGTGGAGATAAAACATCAACATTGCAGAGCAAACAAATTCAGTAGTAGAGTCACGTTGCTGATAGCCAATCAGAGGCGAGATTTCCAAATATCAGGAAATAAAACTCCAAATCCTGCAGTGTTCTGCCACTCTCTCCTCCAGCTGAGTTCTCCATCCTCAAACAGGCGCACCGGAGCTTTTTATTCCCAGATATCGACTTACAAGTGTCTTACAAGTTCATTAGTGTCTACAGGAGCGGTTCATCACTAAATCAAACAAATCAGCTGTGTTCATGATCTAAAACATACAGGAAACATGCTGGAAGCAGACTGCAGCGCCAGGTATGTCAGCTCCTTTTTTTTAAGAGTCCAACAGGGACCGGACCACCACTCTCAAGTTGCAAGTGTGGTATTCTGGCCACAGAGGGCGGTGGGGGTCTGAGTGACATTTCATTAACCCTGTAAAGGGTCATTTTAGAACATGCTGGCTCAAGAAAATGATTTAGAAATGTAAAAAAATTTGCAGAGTGTGGCTTTAAATAAAGAAATTGAAAAATAAAAAACTCAAGCTCTGTCAAAGGTTTTTGTTGTTTTGTTGATTTGTAGAACTTCACATAAGTCAAAAATGCACATCAAATTGATTTCAGTAATAAAAATCGCATGCAAATGCAAATATCAAGCTGAGACTTGGTATTGCCATTAAGTGACTTGGCTCAATGAAGTCATGAGATCTTGACTGCATGGGACACCTTGAGTCTTATTTATGTTTCAATGGCTTTTGATTAAAAAAAGAAAAATACTTTAACGGTTTTTAATTTTTTGCATGAAACCAAAAAGCAAATTTAAATATGGGTTGGTTTACTTGTGAAACCGTTAAAAAGAAAAAAAATATTCCTCAAACACAAACACATCATCCAGCAGGAATAAAAACAAGCTATACTACCATCATGTTTTTTTTATAAGCTTTCTACTTTTCCTCCATGAAACACTGCTTATTTCCATCCATCTTTTTCACAAAATAATTTTTATTTTCCTGCTTTTGCACATTCCTTGTTGACATAAAAGTCTATTAAAAGAAAATGCATTTTAGGAAAAGCTGCACCACAAGTTTCATCCTCCTCACACTCTAAAGAAGGCACAAGCTGTGAATAAAGACATTAGCTTTTTTCTTTATGTGTGAGTATGAAAGAAAACTAGACCGTATGTCGGAGGGGCTTCTTGTGACTCGTACAAGGGTGTTAGGAGCAGATGCAAATTAGCCGAGCGCACCGGTGTAAAATGAAATCACAGAAAAGGAAAAATAAATGAGTTGTAGAGGAAGTGAGAGAGGATGCTGGAGTGTGTGGGGTTCACAGCCTGGGCTACTTTCACACCTGCAGCCACTGAACTTGTTATACACTCAAACAGACACTTGTCATGTGTGCACACACACACACACACACACACACACACACACACACACACTCAGTCACTCACAAGCACCGGATGACAACCGGATGACACGGCAACAACACGCCACAGCACGCCACTTCTGTATTCACTCAATCTCAGCCTCGCTAATGACCTGCAAATGAATATCCCGTTGTCCTTAGGTTACATCCGTCATGTTAACGGCTAAATTCATCCCTGATGTCAACTAAAACATAAATAACGGTTTAGTTCATGCGCTTGTCCTGCACTGCCCAGTTTTAGGGTTAACTTTCACTATAAACACTGGACTTTACTATGAATTTAAATTATTCAAATAAAATTATTGCATCTTCTTTTGAATCACTATGTTATGCTCTAATATTCTGCAGCGTGAAAAGTTTCAACATCTTTTAAATGTCATGATTGCAAAAAAAAGAAAAAAAAACTCCCACCTGCTTTTCTATTAACTGAAAATTCATAGAAAAACCGTTCTCCGGCTTACGGCTCGGATTGCTCAAGAGCATAACACAAACGAATCTTTTTAAGTGTGAACTGGATTTTGATTGAAATTGTAAGTAGTGTACCTTTTGAATTAAAGCAATTATTATCCCTTTTGTGTGTGACATCAAACGCGACTGTCTCTCTTTGTTTGAGGAAATGATTGATGCACTCGAGTTAGTCACGGTGACTTGCATCAGTCTTTAAATTTTAATTTCATTTGAATACATCCATAATCATTATCAGAAGTTTGAAAGGAAGCTATTACAACCATTTGCAAGGACTTCAAAAATGTTTTACAACAGGCCCGAAACATCAAATAAGAGCATAGCTGAATAGTTTTTAAATGCACTCATTAACGCAATTGAATAATGTTGTGGTGTAGCGATCAGAAAACAGCTTGTGTTCATCGACACGTTAAATTACGAGGTGTGCTAAATAGAAAACAGATTCCTTTTTTTAGTTTCTTGGAGTTTTTAGAGAGCAGTTATGCCACATGTAATACATATTACTTAGTTACAATGAAAAAAGTCAAAACTGTTTCCCAGGAACCTAATCAATGAAGTCTGTCTGAAGGTTATTGATGGTACAAAAAGAGTAAAATTAATGGCTTTTCTCTTCATGAGAAATTCATATTCAGATTTACATTTTAATAAATTGACAAGACCATAGATTAAAATTGTAGGCTAAAGGCTGCTTAATTTAAAGGGAAATGCACATTCATATAGAAATCAAACATTTCCCCTAAATGTAATCAGTAGACTCTTAGAGAGACGTATTAAACACAGATAAGAGTTTATGCCCAGAAAATAATCCATAATGTTAAACACAGTTGAGTCTATTATCATGGTTTCACAAGACAGAAAATGATTTAGGATAAGTTAATAAATGTTTTCTTTTCTCTATTTTTAAATCATAGTCCTTTTATTTTAACAATCGTAGGTTATTATTGGCAAGTGCTAATGTTTAAATATACAGCAAATATGTTTTGATTTAATTCACGGGGCAAATAACAGCAGGTAGGTTGTGTGTTGTAAACATTACATGTATACACTCTTAGAAATGAAATGTTGTATTAACTTAACCAAACTATGTCAACTTGTTCCACTGAACCTATTGCATAAATGTAAAGTAAAATATATTCAGTTTATTTTTATAGCGCCAAATCACGACAAGAGTCGTCTCAAGGCACTTCACAAAGTAAACATTCCAATACAGTATAGTTGATTAAGCCAATCTGTAAAAAAGTTTCATAAGGAACCCAGCAGATTGCATCAAGTCACTGACTAGTGTCAGTGTCTTTTCAACAATCGTCATACTAAGCAAGCATGTAGCGACAGTGGAGAGAAAAACTCCCTTTTAACAGGAGGAAACCTCCAGAGGATCCTGGCTCAGTATGAGCAGCCATCCGCCACGACTCACTGGGGTAAGTGTATAGTATGTACACTGAAGTAAATATATAGTACGCTTTACATTTAAAACAACTGTGTGTATTTTTCCTGGCAATAGGGGGCAGTACATACCTACATCATTGCAAGCAAGATGTTTTTATGTGTTCGAGTAACACCAACGGATGGCCATTAGGGTCAAAAATCCCTGGGAGTGCAATTTTTGAACAAGTACTTCCTCAAATTGTTCAACCTCCAGCAAAATGACAAGCACACCAGACTCCCTTTCATCACTGGCAACGAGTGAAAAGGTAAATGTTTAAAACAACAACGTTTATGAGTGGTGAAATTTTTGTAACCACTTGTTACAAATCTGTAAATGCGTTTTGTCCTCACGGGCTCATGTAGAAGGAAACATTGCATCTATTATGGCGTCGCCCAGTATTTTAGACCTGATTTTTATGGTTATATGTTACAAAGCCGCCAATATTTTTCAACGACTGGGCATCATTTAATTAACTTTTAACAACAGTTTGATGGATATTTCCAGAGAATAATGGTAAGAACTACACATTGTCACTTTAAGAT
This sequence comes from Aphyosemion australe, assembly GCA_006937985.1. Lineage (NCBI taxonomy): Eukaryota > Metazoa > Chordata > Actinopteri > Cyprinodontiformes > Nothobranchiidae > Aphyosemion > Aphyosemion australe. The sequence continues at coordinate 1,813,999 of SSNS01000088.1, forward strand.
CACCATGACATGTGGGGTTCCTCAAGGCTCAATTCTTGGACCACTGCTCTTCAATCTCTACATGCTCCCCCTGGGTCAGGTCATACACAATAACAACATTACCTATCATAGTTTTGCAGATGACACCCAGATCTGCCTAGCTCTATCACCTAGTGACTGTGGTCACCTAAACTCACTCTGTCGGTGTTTGGAACAGGTTAATGACTGGATGCAGTTAAACTTCCTTCAGTTAAACAAAGACAAGACTGAAGTTATTGTCTTTGGAAATAAGAAGGATAGGATAGAGGTTATTGTGATTTTAAATTCATGTTTAGTGATCACTAGACGGGAATTCCTCATGATAACATAATAACCCTTTTTCTTGAAGGAACGACCTGAAAATAACTTTGTTTCCACCATCATCTCTATGAATTTTCTTTGGCTATTTTCCACAATCTGGACTAAATTTGGTTACTGACTTGACAATAAGTTTGAATCTGAGCAGTGATTTTGTGTTTGCATTGCTGTGTACCATACCTGCACAGCAATTAAACCCTGCTGATAGTTTGTTGGAGGTATAGGATGATGCTGTTGTAGAGAACAGCTGGATCAACAGGAACTGAGCACTGATTTATGTATCCAGAATGTACTTAGGAACCCCAATTTAATAAATGCTTTTTGATTATTAACACAGTCAAATGCTTTAGATGCATCAATAAAATATAGTAATACAGAAGAGTTATTACTTTCTCCAGAGGAATAAAAACAAAAACTCAGGTTAGAAATCTTGGTGTCATAACTGATTCAGACCTGAGCTTCACTGGTTACATTAAGGCTATAACTAGATCAGCGTTTTATCATCTTCATCAAATAGCAAGACTCAGAGGTCTCGTGTCCAGACAAGACCTAGAGAAACTCATTCATGCGTTCATCTCCAGCAGGCTGGAACTACTGCAATGGTCATTTGTCTGGTCTTCCCAAAAAATCTGTGAAGCAACTGCAGCTTATTCAGAATGCTGCTGCTAGAGTCTTAACAAGAGCCAAGAGAACCGAGCACATCACTCCTGTTCCTAAATCTCTACACTGGTTACCAGTAAACTACAGAATCAATTTCAAAGTGCTTCTACTAGTTTATAAATCACTCAGTGGCATGGGGCCAACATACATGTCAGATCTCCTTCCTGTATCTACACCCAGCAGGACTCTGAGATCCTTAGGAAGCAGTCAGCTGGTAGAACCCCGGGTCAGAACCAAAAATTTGTGTATTTAAATTTGATTTTAAAATCTGCTGTTTTATGTTGTCACAGCGATTTTAATATTTTATGTTTATGCTGTACTTGCTCCTGGAAAGCCCATTGAATTGCTTCTGTGTATAAAATGTGTTATACATAAATAAAGCTGCCTTGCCTTACTTTTATACTTTCTGATATTTTCTTTTAAGGCAAATATGCATAAATCCATACCATGCTTTCACTTAAATCCAAACTGATTGTCAGCAGAGTAGGTAAAATCTTGTAACACAACTAACAATAATGATACATTTTAATATTCAAATGCATCTGTAGCCTGATACAAAACTTCCTAAAAATCCCAGCAGACTGTCACACTTTAGGAAACAGAAAAGTCTTCGCGTCAGCAGTCCCTTCATGCATTCTTAAGACTTTTTTTTCTGGCACTATATTTCACATTGACGAATTCAAGCTGTGAACATTTTTTTAAGTAGCTGCAGACGTTCTTTATCAGAAAGTTTCTCTTAACTTCAGTTGCAAATGGTAGGTGCTGTTCATTAGAACAGAAGAAATATCTAGCTATTACATTTTTTTTTTCATTATTTACGTAGCATAGTAATTTTAGCCTTTCAGCTCAGTGAAAAATCATATAGTTTTGGAGTTGTTCTATAGGACTATATTGATGTTCATGCAGGAATAGAGTTCAATATGTCTCCCCCCAAATGTTTCCTACAGAGAATCACTCCTTTCTCTATAATTTCCATTGAAATTTTGTGTGCAAATGCGGTAATAGACACATTTATAACATCAAAAGGATTCAATTTTCTTTTCAATCACATAACAGTATGAATAGCTTTTTCCATTGAATCTAACAACGAGAGGCCATTACCACATGCTAAAGGATGGGCTGCCGCCACTTGCTTTTATGAAAGTGTGTCAAACAATTTTTCATGTCTCACATTTGTTCTAACCAAACGGGGTTCTGTCAAGCAGGTTTATTTCTAATTTGTCAGGCAGAGGTCATTTTTATTTTAAACTGGTGTGTGCAATCATCAGTGATGTGTATATATAGGCCGTATTTAATGTATATATTTATTTTTGTCCTCTTGGTACCTTATTTTTTCCGTACGAGTTTCACAAAGCACTCTGATGATAACAAGATTCTGCTAATTGCAGCTGTTAAATTATTTGGAAACGATGACGCTAAAGCAGGAGTGTGATTGCTGCACTCCCAGCATTTTTATGTGTTGTGGATGTGGCTTCTGTTCAAATAGATGGGAGTTAAAAGCAAATATATTTTTACCTCGATCGTGTAATGGCTTAGTTTGGAGCACTCTGTAGGGACGGTTTGCTGTAAATGGCTGAAGGGGGGTGATATCCTCATCGTTAGAGCATTTTGTGACTGGATCATTCCTCTTGGGTGTTTTGTGCTGCGCCGCTGGAATTAATTCACATTATTTTAGCTCTATGACAATTATTAGAATAAATAGTTGGGATTTTTTCTTTTTACCAAATAATTTTCTAACTATCTTCATAAAGTTTTGTCTGCAGTCAAATTGTCATATTATTTTATTTTATTAAAAATTAATTATGTGCACATCGAACGTGTAAAGAGAGGAAAACTTAATGATTGAAAGTCAGAGAAAATCTCACGTCTTGGACTGACTTTTAGTACTAAAACTGGGTCACTAATAAATGAATCAGACATTTCCTCAGGATGATAAAATCTAATTGGCAAACATTTTAAAACAGCAAATCATTTGGTTAGTTGTAACTTCTGAATAAAGTTCAAATGATATGTTTTTTTTTATTTCCAATGCCGATATGTAGGAGACATGGTCAGCTGATGGCTGATATGTGCTGCTGATTTTTAGGGCCGATTTTTATGGCCAATATCAAGATATTTTCCACCTCATTTTCATGCTAAAATGTCATTAAAAACATCAGTTGATGCGCAAAATTTCTAACCAACTGGTAAATCTTAATTTTGTGCACTGCTCAGTGTTAAAGTCAGACACCTAAATAGAGTTAATTAATTAACAGAGCAAGTAAAAAATATTCAAAACTGATATATAAAAAGAAATGTTAGTTGAAATAATTTTTTGAGCATTTGTTGTGCAGATGTTATCCAGGAACATAAACATGCATTGAAATAAAATTCTGCAGCAGCACCAGGCTGCCCAAGGATGTGCCTGACTTTAAATCGGCTTTACTAAGGAGTTATATCAGCCGATGCCGATATTAAAATAAATTGTAAATATCGACCCGATATATTGGCCAACTGATAAATCGGTCTACCCCTACTTCCAAACACATCTCTTCAAGCTTAAACATCTGTGTACATTGTTGGGTATCATGCAACAACAACTGTATACATAGACCAAATTAAAAATCACATTTCAATTGATCAGTTATAACTCATCTGTTTTACATGTGAAACGCTGGAATCAGGTTCTCTTAAGTTTTCTGTTTTTATTTTAATTTCTTTCTTAAAGCTTTATTTCTTCTGGTGGGTTATCCTTGAGCTGATGCAGCAGTTATTAATTAAAACAATAATTTAAAAAATCAGCATTTCATTTAATGTCATTTGTTAGTGTAAAAATTTTAATTTTAGCTTCATTTTTTAATTCATATTGGTAAATTTATTCAGTCTGGTCTCATATCCTATGGCTAGAAATAAGTCCATGTACATGAGTGTGTGTTTGGTTTATTCTACAGAGGATAGGTCGACTAAGGAATACCATTTCATTCCAGTTATATAGCTGAAGTCAGTTTAGTCACGTTTCTGTGTGCTACACTGTGATTCCGATTTAAATACCCATAAACCTTTATCTACTTATCAGTTTTATTCTTGAATTTTATTTATCTATCAATAACAAAGCTCATAAAATACGAAAAAATGTCCAAGAGTTTTCATGAAATGCAACAAAACCTAAAGACAGAAATGAGCTTAATGGATGGGAACAGTGAGGATGGCCTTACTGTGTCAAACGAAAACATTTATAAACGCAATGCTGGGAGAGTTGATCCAAACACCTAAAGCTCAGATTAATATGCAGAGATCTGGTCTCAAATATATTCATTTGAAATCTAAAACTTGTAAATCACACTGGTAAGGAACAAAAAGAATCATATTTTCATATTCAACATTGTGGCGAATCCTTAACGTTCTTCCAGAACTGCTCGAGTTCATCGATCCGTTACTCAACAGATCATCCATGTGGCCTGTTTGCTCATCTTTCTACTATTTGTGATCATGCAAACTGAAACACGTCGTTTCCAGACTACTTCGGTTGCTTCAGTCCCGTGAGACGACGTTCACGGACCTAAGTGGAAACATGAGTGCCACAGCACCTGACAGCATGCTGACTTTATTCCTCATTGTAGTGACAGAGGAGCAGCTCCAGAGTGGATAATTGTATCTCAGCTCTCCTGCATGCTGCTTATTATTGATTCATAGAGAACAGAATGAACTCCTTGTAAACGTATGAAAATGCATTTACATGTCCATTCTCCTTCCCTAAAATCCCAGCTGCAGCTATCTGCTTTTGTCACTTCTCGTCTTGCGCTCTGCCAGCTCAGCTTTTAAGGCTCTGGCAGGCAGGATGGAGCTTATATTTAACAAAGCTGACAGGCTGGACAGTAATGCAGTTGTCTGGGCTTTTATTTCTTACTTGGGATTAGGTTTTGAAAAGCCACAGCACATTAGAATGAAGTGCTGTGCGACAGGGCCCCGCAAGAAAGTTGAACTACAGCCATATAAACCTGCCTCAACAAGACAGGAAACGTCTGTCCTCCTGTTCACGTGAGCTATGATGAACAAGATTTATCTCACTATTCTGTGATGTGTTGGAGACGCGATTGTGGCAAAATCTGCAAAATTTTCAGTTAAAATCATAATTTTGCAACACGTTTTCTGCATTGCAAAACTGATTCTGACGTTTGAATAACTTTTCTTTTCACTATTTATTGACAAGATTAAATGTGAATATATTTGATCCCCAACCTGTACATGTGTTTTCTCACATTTCTTTGTCTTTCTGAGAGACCTACAATGATTGTGTGACTGTTTTCAATATATGTGCTCATCAGTTTCTTTTGAAGGTCTTTAAGGGATGCCTATTTAAGACATTTTGTCAACCCCATTTTGGAAGCTGGTCAACATTTAACTCATTAAAGTGGATTGCAGTCTTTTAATGGCTCTAATCTCCCAAATTTAACCATTAATTATGAAAAATTGTTATTTAATAAAAGTTTGCATGGGTAGGAACGCAACATTAAGCTTTAATTTTGAAGAATAACTGGTCATAAATGCCATGGCTATATGTTTATTTTTTTCATTTATCTCAGGCTTGTCCGTTTTAATTCTGTATTTTTTACCCAAACCATGAGCCATTCTATTTAACCCCTTCTTTAGTTTAACTAATTAATGCTTATCATGATATCATATGAGTTTTATCCCAAAAGTAATTTATGAAGACAGATTATAAATTCAGGTTGATGGCCGTAGATGTTATAGCTACAATGGCTAATTTGGAAAACAAGTTAGCATAAAACATTTTTGTATGCCTCTTAACAATGTTCTAACATAGAATAGCTATAAATATATTGTGGAGATAAAAATAAATAATGAAAGTGGTTCTCAGGCATTTGTCCAAAAACTGCTGCCAAATGTTGCTTTCGGACTGTTTACAAAGCGCATCTGATTTCAGGGAACTTGGGGATCCTGGACAAGCCCCCATTTTTGTCACAACTCAGCTTGATAAAATGATAAAAAGTGGAAATATAGTTGCTTTCGGACCAAAAGCAACAATTGGACAATCCGGTTGTCGTCTGGCTGAACCGCAACACTTCTGCACTTCCCTGGGTCCTCCACTCATAACGCTGTTGCATATTAAGCAACAGAACATCACTGGTGTGAGAAGTTTTTGCTCAATAATATCAGAGAAGGAGAAACAGTCGGCTGCTACCACTTCAACTTTAGGACAAACTACCAGAGTCCCAAAAAGAAAAACACCATTTGAAGTCACAGACAACAAAAGACGTTTGGACCTAGAAAACAGGGGCTGGTGTTTAGCGCTATCTCGTATCCTCCGGCATTGTGGGTTTCCAGTTCCGGCAGAAGCATCTCAAGGAAGATACCCAAGGGGAGGGGTGGGTGTTCCAAGACTGTGTATGCGTTCAAAACCTAGCTTGTTCTGTAAATTCGCTAAAGCAGCTTTAAAACTCCAAAAACTAAAAAAAATTCTTCTATTCTAAAACAAAAATAATTTAAAAAAAATGCTAATAAAATATCCACCATGTCTTTTCTAGTTAGTTAGATATTAATGCTTGGTACAGAAGCTAATGGAGACAGACAGCAGGCTGTGGGGTAACCTCTGTTGTCAGAGGATTATGAGGGTTTACTGGTTATCCTGAGCTGTGGCACAGAGACGGCTGCCAGGCAGCTGGTCCACTTCACATTCACTTACGGGGACACCCACAAAAGCAAGCCCTAAAAAGATGACAATGTGCCCCATTACAGCTGGAAATCCTCAGGATGAAAAGTTTAGAGTGTGGGCCGAAGCTAAAAGCTCCCTGAGCCCAAAGACGGTCCTGGCAAAGCCTTTTATTTGTGCTCGTAAATCATCTTCCTCTCATTTTCTACAGATAAAAGAATAAAACATGTTCTCAACCTCACTGCCTTGTTTATTTGATTTAGCCTTTTGAGTGATCACTCATGAAAATACATGTCACTAGATTGATTTTCATCCTCTGGACAATTTCATCTGCTTTGATTATTTGATTTGACCTGAGGCTAAAGTACAGCAAACCGCCCGTCTGTGACAAACGTTAAGACTCCATTACAAATTACACATGCACAACAAATCCTGGGGCTTCATTCTGTTAAGTTACTGACAAAAAATAAATATATCATATATTATAGATAAAAACACAACTTAAAATGGTAACTGCTAGATTTCTAGAATGAAAAGTTTAATATAAGAAAGTAAAAACCAACAAGAAACAAGGATAATGACCTTTTTCTGACTGATCTGAATGAGAATAGCCAACAACAATAGCTTCAATAGGGAAATAGGAAATTACTAAGTATCTTCTGCCTGGTCCATTAATGTGGCTGGGATATGAACCAAGACTTCCTGAATTGACAGGAAGCCATACACATGTTGCCACTGAGTGATGGAGTGTGCACAGGAAAAGGGCGGGGCCGGTGGAGGCTCGCGGACCTGGCATGCCCAGACAAAAACATTGTGTGATGAGCGCTACTCAGTGTGTTTAGAGCTTGGAATGGCCATTCATCCACACCAGTCAGGCCTCCATGGCAGTGATTAGCATTGTCATCCTCATTTCCAGGCCCTTTAAGCAGATGGCCCGCAAGCTGGAGGTGCCAACGTGCGAGTGGCTGTTCTCCCTCACATAATCACTCTCTGGCCTCTGCTCTCATCTGTCCCCTTTATTTCCATAAAAAGTATTCTTGGAGAATTTGTATGGCCATTTTATGTTCATTATAGCTCTGGAAGATCAAGAATAGATTTGCCAGCCAAACATGGTGCTAGTGACGCAACTGTGGGGCATCTTTTCAGTAACTCATATTGGCATGGGCAACATTTGATCTTTTTAACCAAGTAGAATCAGTTTTCTGCTGCAATATAAAAACACACAGCGGCCGAAGATGACAGTTCAATGCAGCCGAGGGAGAGGGCTGATCAGCACACCGCCTGGGGCACTACAGGGCTGCCGTGGGCTCTCTGCAGCCTCGATAGATACACACAGCAATTAGGCCCCACTACGAGGCCTGTGGAGAAGAAAGTACTGCAGACAAACAGGATATGGCATGTCAGCTTGATACCATATCACCATGCGCATATGTCTGATAGACTCATTTAAAACCTTTGACAACAACCTTTGACTTGTCTCACATGGCCTGGTTTTACTCGTCTGTACTTCTACTCTCCTTCCCTGTGCTCTCTCCGACCCTCTTCTTATCTCAGAGTTGAGATGATGGACCTAATAATTAAAGCAATTCTGTATGAGCTGGAGAGCTCTGAACCATCTGTGTGTGTCAGGCTCGTGACATGATACAGAGGGACAGCATAACTATTAAATATCCATCATGCCACGCCACATCAGTTCTAATGCAATCAGAAACACATGAGTACGTCAGCTAAGTCCCGTCCTTCCACAATGATTAAGGGAGTCTTTAATTTCAAAGACAAATAAAAAATGCACGATCATTTTATCAAAAATGTAAATGACCTGTCTGTTTGCATGACATTGACCGAAGAGAGAGCTGGCACTAATGCGAAAGTCTGTAAAACACCATGCACCACAGCAGTGGGACCAAAACATCCTCACTTCAGGTCCATTATTCTAACAAGAAACTAGTGTAGTCACTTAGGTTGCTCATTGTGAACTAACGCAAGTGAAAATTTCCAGAGAATTGTTGTGTATATTGATGTCTGAAAGTGATTTTATTCTTTCTCTTCTCTCACTCTTCTGACATAATACTGTAGTTTCACTATATTTTAACAAAGCAATTGCTCAAAACAGGCTTGCAATACTACAAAAAAAGATAATTAGCAATTACTTAAGATTAGAAGCCTTTTCTTATGACAACAGCCACTTCTGTTTAGTTTAGGGCAGTACATTAAAATGCACCCATTGCTTTCCATCAACTGTTGGGTGGGCCATCAGTAGGGAATATTCAGGAACATAAGGGAGAATAAAAGGAACAGTTCAAAGGCATGAAATCAGCACTCTTGCATTGGCCTGATGGTCTCTGTTTACAAAGCGCAACTGATTTCAGAGAACTTGAGGATCCCGGACAAGCCCCCATTTTTGTCACAACTTAGTTTGATAAAATGATAAAAAGTGGAAATATTTTTATTTTAATAGCCAATGATTATTAATTTTGTTAAGAAGGGCATGTTAATGCGTCTGAGTCTGAGTGTGTGTGTGCGTTTGTGTTCAGTGTTGCTCAGAGCTAACTAAGCCATTCAAACAAAAGCAACATATCCAAAACAACAGGGCTGCCTGAAACTGAAAAAACTTGGAAGCCAAGCCAGCTAGAGAGAACCAAGGCCCAAAATGTATGTAAGCTTTACATAAAGATTACATAAACTTGGAGCATTGGGCCCTGATATGTACACCAATACCCATCATGTCCTACCCTCTTCGTCTCGTTAACTGTAGCTTGAAAGAACAATTAAAAAGCAGTAAAAGTTTCCAAGTTCAAATTCCAAAGCACAGGAAGTGGTTTTCATTCCGTCAGACCTTGTATGTGACTTCTTTGTTGTGAAAGCACCTAGAGTAAACATTGACAACTGCAAGCTTCTGCTAAAGACTCTCTGAAGAGTTTGCATTATTATATAATCACAATAAAAGTAGTAGCATGCTGTTTATAGAATCCTTTCCTTTTTTCCTTTCTTTATTTGGTTTTGGTTTTTGTATTCCCGATATGTCGTGTTTCGACTTGGTTGTTCTACAGAACTGTGACTACTGAAGAAAACAAGATGCTTAAGTTTAAAGTTATGTACTTTATTCTAATATTGTAACAAACTGTCCCATCAAGATTTAAGTTAAAAGTACATAACAGTAATTTGACTGGGCGTAAAATGACGCCTGATTTTGACAGCACACAGAGTTAAGTGTGCAGGAACTACTGGGGGTGTCAGAACTGGCTCACATTCAGAGCAACCCACCACCTCCATTGCTCTCATGTTTATGCAAAGAAAGACTGAACTCTTTTGATTCTACAGTGAAGCTTTTGATTCGACTCTGAGTGTCTGTTGGCAGCCTTTCAACACTGCACCTCAGTTTCAGGCATTTACTAATCAAGCTCAGGTGGGGCAGCTGCACACAGGAGATGAGACACAAGGGTGAAGCTGGTGAAGGGACTGTTTGGGAGACTACATCACCTTGTTCAAGTAAGACAGTTATCCATGGTCCCTTCACTCGTCCCCTGTATAACCCAGCATCTCTTTATGCACATGTAAATACTGCCTGTGCCAAACAGGAGCTGGAAGCGTGTTGAAAGACTGATGAACGCATTATTTATTCACACAAACTTGATTCAGACATAAACAACTTTAAAGGTTTTTTGTATAAAAAGATCTGGATGTTCCTTATCAACATCTCCAAGTTTTTTTTTATGTAAGTTTCCATAAAAGTTATTCCCAAGTTTTTATTTTTCATTCTTGATAAAAGCTCTGTCAAATGTCGAAAGACAAGCCATTTACTAGTCTTCTAATGAAGAAACGTATTATTTTAAAACAAGGGATATAATATTTAAATAAATAAATAAAAATTATTAAATAAAGCAATTAGCTAAATATTAGTTATGTTTTATTAAAATTTAGGTTTTACAATGTGGGGGGGAAAAGTGTGATTAAAGCTATTGCAAATTTGGAAAACAAATGAGCTTTAAACTTTCTTTATATGCCTCTTAACAACATTCTAACATAGTATAGCTAGAAATATATTGTGGAGATTAAAAAAAAAGGAAAAAATTTATAAAGTGGTTTTCTTGCATTTGTCTAAAAACCTCCGCCAATAACACGTTTCGGACCAAAAGCAATTACTCGACCATCCGGTTGTCGGTCTCCCCGGACCGCCTCACTTCCCTGGGTCCTCCATTCATTCCACACTATTTAGCAACAGAACACCACTGGTGTGAGAGGTTCTTTGCTCAATAATATCAGAGAAGGAGAAACAGCCGGCTGCTACCACTTCAACTTTAGGACAAACTACCAGAGTCCCAAAAAGAAAAACACCATTTGAAGTCACGAACAACAAAAGACGTTTGGATGTAGAAAACGGCGACTGGTGTTTAAAGCTATCTTGTTTCCTCTGGCAACATGGGTTTCCGGTTCTGCAGAAGAGTCTCAGGGAAGACACCCGAGGGGAGGGATAAGTGTTCCATGCACAGACATAAATACGTAGATGCCCCGTCAACTGGCACTGCTTATTGGAGCTGCCATAGTGGCCGGCCGTCTCCATTCGCCCCCCAGTGCATTTCATTCTACTGAGGAAGGTGTTTACCCAACTAAAAAACACATTTCATCATGCTTTTTCACCAAATTAGACATGTACTATGGCAGTATGTTGGTTGTTGCAACCATAACCTGCACAAAAAACAGGCCTACTTTCTCACTCTGCGTTAGTTCCAGTTGGGTTTGGAGAGTGAGGAACCCATAGCATAGGGCCAGCGTCTATATTTAGACACTTCCACTCACATCATAAATGATGTCGGTGTGCCTTTTCACGGACTCTTAGAATTATGAGATTTCACCCAACCAATCATCAGAGATCAAGCTAGTCACAGTTTGCACCGTGGCGCCGTTCGACCAATCAGCACAGGGCTACAACGCGCCAAATATTGGTGTGTCTGAAAAACCAGAAAACTGCCTTCCTGGAGCTCGTCTCCTCTTGTGTTTACGGTTGGATCTCTGAAGCTAACAACACTAGGTTAATGAAACTCTCACATCACAAGGTTGACTAGTGGTGCTAAATAAGGATACATGTGTTGTAAATGTTAAACTCAATGAAGTTGGTGAAATCAGAGCATGAAAATCAAAGCTGCCATATTTGATCATACGCCCTGAACAAGTAAAAGAAATTAAGTTGATTTTTAGGTAAAATCTGTTGTTTTTTAGACATAATCTTCATGATCATGGTTACAGTAATAATAATAATTATAATATTGAATATATTTTTCCGTTTTAAACTAAGATTTCTACAAAAAACCGAGGGGGACATTTATTGTGCCAGCGAGTCTCACCATCAGTGATGATGATGAAGAGGAGGAAGATGACACTGAGGCAGATCCTCAAATACATAATATTCTAAAATATTCTAATAATCTATATTCGATCAGAAATGACATTTAATGTTCTATAACTTCCAAAAATATTCCACAATAATCTGTTTTTATAAATGTTTACTGTATCGTTTAATAATGGTGAAATATTCAGTGTTATTCTACAGTGATATAATGTTCTAAAATTAGCTAGATTATTCTAAAGTGTCTTATAATTATCTATATTATTAAAAAATAATGGTTGTTTTAACTTGTTCATGTTTTTTATTTTGGGATTTCTTTTACCAGAACAGGGCCAGCGTCGATATTTGAGCACTTCGTTTTCTCTGATTTTCTCCATGAAAATAAATATTTTTGAAAATTGTAACAACAGAAAAATACTTTTGTTTTATACCATAATAACACCCTGGGGTTGAAATTAAAAATTTCAAACTACTTCAATGATTGCCCTATAAAGGGTTAAGTGAGTGATGAAGCGTCAACAAAAAAATTGCAAAATATTCAGCAGTTTTTATTTTGTTTACATCATTCTTCAAATGTGTCCTTATCTTTCCAAAAAGCATTCATATTCCTGCATGAAAATAATCGTTTGAGCTTTCACACAGAGTTCTAACACATCCGTTTCATTTATTAAAATACATATTTTCATATCAACAAATATTTCCTTTAACTCTGTCGTAGGCAAGGTTTTGTTAACAGAGCCTCATATAGACCCACCCCGGCACACAGACACTAACAACAGCCCTTTGCCACTACTGATTATGTAGCAAGCAGTTACATTTGGGAGCAACTGGGGTCAAACACAGGGGTGCTGTTTTTCATGGGGGTCTCAGACTACATTAGCCAGCACCTCACCTAGAGATCCCCCAAATGATCTAGTGAGCCTGTCATCGACCGGGTGCGGGGGGGATGGGGGTGTTTGGTAACAAGTCGGTTAACATGATGAGGGAGCCGTACAGATAAATCACAATTCACTCAGGGGGAAGTCACACTCAGGGAATATGTCACACTCAATGACATATTCACTGGCTGGCTCTACAGCTCATTTGATAACGCTCCTGCCACGCCATTCATTTCTCTGAAGGATGAAAGGGAGGCTGAAAATGTCATCAGCTCACTGAGGCAGGGACGCCAGTGACTCAGAATAAAGAGGAAGGGAGGTGCCTCATAATTAATTAAGTTTTTTAACCCTGCTACAGCCAAAGAGACGTCTCACTATTTTCCAGGGGTCTTTCAATTAGACATGCGTTGTAATTAAATGCTGTGTCACAGTGCTGTTGGAGCTTGCCAGATTTATGTCCCGGGATAAGTTACTGCCATTCATTATCATGATGGATAGCACGGTGCAAAAGGAATATTGTTTGGGTCTCTGTAGAAAAGCTGTAGCAATTGCGTAATAATAGAAATATCTCTTATTCTTGTCACTTCTCCCTATTGCTGCGCTGAAGGTGTTATATTTCAAACCTGAGTCAAGGAAACCTGCTTTACTAGGAATTTTGCCTTGTTTAAATTCATTTGAGTTAAATCATAAATGATATTCAATGCATTTTGCACATATTTATGCACGCCTGGACAAATACATTTTTTGAAATTATTATTATTACAATTTTGCTATTAAAAGAAAATACTTTTGCACAATTTGAATGATTCAAAATCATCAGAGCTGCTCCGTATCAAATATACCAAACTAAATCCGCCATGAAATAAACTGGAGAACCACTTCTAGGTACACTGGTCTTAATGTGTGACATAGTGTGAAGTCAGACACGCCTGCAAATTTACCAGGACAGCAGAGACGAGTCAAAGAGAGTCCTCTTTAGACATGTCTCCAGGACATAATGTTGTCATCTCTACAGCACAACCTTTGTGTTAGATGTACTTTGAAGTCTGGGATTCCCACCTCACTTCAAATAAACTACTGGTGTGTCTCTCAGTATAGCCTGAGATCACACACACGATGTACACTCACACACACGTACACACGCACAAGCACACGCACAAGCACACGTACACAGATACGCTGTAAAAATGGTTCCTTCATTGTTTCTTTTGACCCCATACAGATACATATTTTTGCTTTCTATCAAATGAAATAAAACTGATGATTAACAATAAACCTGATCTGTGGTTTGTGTGTTTAATGTTCAATTTGGCTAATGTGCAAAAAAAAAAGAAAAATATCAAGAAAATGTTTAATCCTGTCTTCCCAACTTGTTGCATAATCAATTGCATACCAGATTTTTTTTACTATTCTTTTCTAATTAGGCAGCATTGCTTTAAAAGTAAACCATGAATCTCCAACATAAAGTAAATGAAAGACATCCAACTTGTTTTACAGACATATCCCTGTAGATTTAAAACCATGTATTTTTTTATTTTTAACTGGTTTTAGTTGTGTTTTACTCACAATGAAGCCACTTCCCATCAGCTGACCCACATTTCAGGTTATTTACGCTACGAGTGAAACTCAAAGTGAAAATATGGTGCAAAGTTTATTTATTTCAGTAATTCAACTTAAAAGGTGAAACTAATATATGAGATAGACATGCAAAGCCAAATATTTCAAGCCTTTATTTGTTATAAGTGTGACAATTATGGCTTACAGCTGATGAAAACATAACATTTAAAATCTCAGTTAGAATATTGTGAAAAGGTTCAATATTCTAGACTAAAAGTGTCACACTCTAATCAGCTAATTAATCAAAACACCTGCAAAGAGTTCCTGAGCCTTTAGATGGTCTCTCAGTCTAAGTTAATTTTAATTTAAATTAATTTTTGCAGCTACGCTGAGAGTCCAAATAAATAATGTAATATATGTAGAAACTGGATCTTTCTTCGGGCTCCCCCTGGGTGTATAAGTTGAGGGCTTCCAGGGGAGCCCGTCACCCTTTCAGGGGAGCCGGGCTCCCTTTAGCTCCCCCGTAATTCGAACCCTGCTTATAAACTTACTTTGTATGACTCGTCTTTGTTTGTCATCTAGAATCTTCTGGTGCTGATCCGTAACTAGCAACAGCCATGAAACTCACGAAACAGGAGTGAGAGTCCCCTTTTGTTTAGAAAAATGGACTGCAGTACCCAAATTTGACCACAGGATGTCATTCTTACTTCATTCTTACATATTGCACCTTTAAGTTGTGAAAAGGTCTTTATTTAAATTACATACTATGCAGTACTGGGAAGACTAACAAATCAGCAGCGTGTAAATAAGTGCTTAAAATGAAAATGTGCAAAATAATTTTTGAAGTTTTTTGTTATAAAAATTTTAATTTGGCTCTAAATGGTAAAAATGATCAAACTGAGCATTTTACAGTTAAGTAAATTAGCTGCACCCATTCTGAAGACTTGCTCTTTTTATAATTTTCTGATTTTGTTTACTTTTATTGTTTGTTTGTTTGTTTGTTTTCATCACAACTGAATAGAAGATTGAGCTTTTACTTGCTTTTAGAATCAAACGAATATTAAAAGAAAAGAAAATATATTTTTACTGCCAAAAAATATCAAAATGTATTTTTAATAGAAAACAGCTTAAATGGAGGAGACTTGGTTGGTACTTACTTGAGATACTGAATCAAAACACTCAGACATTTCAACAAAATCCTTATCAAAAAAATTACAAACAACTAGCGTTCAAAACTCCGCCCATAAGATTCCATAAATGCGTTTACAGTACATCTCTATAAAACAAGCCTCGAATCCCATTTGCCTTAATTTTTCCACAGCTTGGTTAAAAAGCACAGTGTGAGTGCTTTCTGTCTTCCTGGTGGGATTCTCAGTAAAATTGCAGCACACTATTATATACTTGGCCATCTGGGGCTCCACACAATGAATTTTGTTGTAATTTCCCCTGTCATGGGGCGGCGATAAATGTTCCATGCTTTCTCCTCCTTTCACTTGTTTCCTACATGTAGACAGCAATTTACATGGAGACATTAATGTAACTGTCATGTTCTATCCAAGAGCGCTGATGCAGAACTGCAGAAAGACAGCCGAGCCACAGCACTGATGGTCTGGCCACAAAAGATTGAGGAGCAATACAAAGTTAATGGAATTAAGTCAACAATTCCCTTATCTCCCAGAGGGAAGCCAAGAAAGAGGCAAAAAGAGCCACACTTAAAGAGACACTTGTACATCTAACAATGATTGCAGCATCAGCTTTTTGTGTTAGCTTGTAAAGCAACAACAATGCTAAAGCAATACTAACAGGCTGCACTTTTAAAACAGTCGTGTTGCATTTCCCCCAGATCTCTGAACTTTATCGGTGGATTATTTTATGTCTTAGAGAGGTGGCAGGGGAGCAGGAAAGACAGTGAAAAGGCTTTAGGAGGCTCTTGTACGAGCACTACATGCTCAACATCTGCCTTATTTTCACCAGGGATCTGGCAGGCACAAGCCAGCACTAAATGGAAGGTCTGTGAGGTCTTTCTTTTGAGGTTTTGAGTCATAACTCCCAGAAAACCAAATAAATGAGTCTTGTAAAAAGAGCACTGAGGTTTGATAGAATAATACGACTTAAAACAATCTTTTTAAATTCTATGCTGAGGTCTAAATTTCAAATATCCTGTTAAGATTACAACAAGGGAAGGATTACTTACCGTTGGAGCTGTTTTACTATTCTGCACATCCATCTATCACTACTGCACAATGTGCTCGGCCTGTACTTCTTTTGTCATTAATATTTCATTAATGCCCTCTTCATTAATTCATAATATTTTTTCAGGTTTGATCTTAATTGCTCGCTATGGTTTTGATTTGGGTCACAGCCTGTGATCAATTAATTTCTGTGAGCAGACATCTATCGCTTTGAGAAGCACAGCAAAGCAATTATTTTCAAAGACAAAGCAACAAAGGCTTAAGTAATCGTCTCCTGAACTACGCTGAATGTTGGAATTGAAAAAGACAAATGCAGGAGTAATAAACAGACATGGGTGGAAAACAAATGTTGAGTCTCTGTTTGCACTTTAAATGTCAGATCAAAGTCTCCATCTCAGAGATGGAAGTAACCGTTATCAGTCTGTACCCCCACCCGGGTTATTTACAACCATCTCAACCACCTATTTTCAGGTGCTCACAAACCACTCCTGTTTATACTATTTGGTCTTTTGCCCTTTTCAGACAAACCAGCAACAGAAACTGTCCCAGCATGCAATATGACATGGGCTTATATTACATTTTTCTCTTCCATATTCATAATGAAGGCAGACTAAGGCTCAATGAGTAGACGCACATTCTCCATGCTGCATCCTAACATCTGATGATCAACTTTTGATTCTTTGAATTTACCTGTTCGTTCACTACTATAACAACGAGGACCTCCAGGCCAGGTTTAAGTAGATATATTATTAGACCCACCATTATTATCTATATATATTCAGGTAGTCGGCTGACCTCATTCTTGGAGCACATCCTGTTGCTGAACCTAGACCTGACCAACTGCAGCAACCCCAGATCATAGCACTGCCCCCATGGGCTTGTACAGTAGGCACTAGGCATGATGGGTGCATCACTTCATCTGCCTCTCTTCTTACCCTGATGCACCCATCACTCTGGAACAGGGTCCATCTGGACTCATCACACCAGTTTTTAATAATGCGTTGGACAGTTCTGAACCCAGTTTTAGTCGTTTCTGCAATCTCCTTAGATGTTTTCTCTGCTTGATGCATGCCAGTGATGTGACCCTTCTCAACCAGACTAACATCTTTACCACGACCACCAGATGTGTCTTTCCACATGGTTGTTTAAGAAACGAGAAGCAGCTCATTGCACCAGTTGGGGTTAAATAACTTGTTGCAGCTGAAAGATAATCGCCCGAGCAGTAATTATCCAATAGGAGGCTCCTACCTGTTTGCTTAGTTAAATCCAGGTGGTGACTTTTATTTTTTGGCCGGGCAGTGTACTGGTATCAGTTTCTATCTGTATCGGAAACTAAAAGTTAGACTAAATTAGGATTTGGATATTGGTTAAACAAATTGAACATCCTTCTAGGGACTCTAAAAGGGTTTAAAAGACTGTCTTGACCTATATGTTTGCTTTCATGCCACCAGGGTAATACAGCGACTCAGCACAGCAGCTAGTTTCTCTCTGGGCTGTAACTGATGACAAAATGCAAATAGCATTCCTGAAAGAGTTTCCAAACTCTCTCAAAATACTTGCGAGGGTTCCCAATTTCCTTGTGCAAGTCATAAGGCCTTGTTCTCATGTTGTTGGAACTTTTGAACATTCTCAAAATGTTTTACAGTCACCTGGAATTCTTCTTTGTTTAGTTTCCATGAGTCAAAAAATGTGAGCATTTTGAGAGAAATTGGCAACCAAGTTAAAAATGGAGTAACTTGGGAACAAATTCAGACAAAGTTAAGGCAAGGCAAGGCAGTTTTATTTATATAGCGCATTTCCTACCCGAAGGCAACTCAAAGCGCTTTACAAACTTCATAAAGTGCACAGCTTTTGCACAATGGTCCCTACTTGTTTGCCATTATGATATTAACCCAATATGCCCTGATCATACAAAAAAGTGCAAGTACCACATGAATGTGAATCCAACTTTGACTGGAGAAACATTTACCAACAACAATGGCAGACATTGTGGTTATAATGGTGCAAAGTCAGTCTTTGGGTTCAATTTTAAAGCAAAGATTAAAGGAAAGCTTCAAACATTTAGAAGAATTTTACCAGAGGCCAAGACTTGAAATGGTTATAAGGATTGTGAAGTGGCCCCTGGTGGTCCAGGAACACCTCATATGAGCCATTTTAGGAGAATCTGTGTTTAAGGTCATACCTGCAAATCTTTGCTGTCATGTTATTTTTCCTTAAAGATGTGCTTTTGACAACATTTATTATGACTGGTGATAAATAATACATGTTTAGGTTATAAATTTCTAATGACCTATTTAACCTAAAAAGCCATATCGTCACTGATTATCATTTTTATGTAATTACACTTTTATGCTTTGTAACACTGATTGATTTACCACTGGGGAGGGGAAAACGTATTCAAAGTGAAATTCTTTGACATGGAACTTAAATGTATTTGGTGATTTATTTGAGAATTATTCAAACTCACGCATATTAAACAAAGAATACTTTCTTAATGAAATTCAATAAAACTGCGAGCGTGTGACAGAACTGACAGTCTTGACTTCAAAAGCTCATGGTTAGAGATGAATACAAGAGTAAGGGGGTGGAGGGCATGATTAGCAGCAGCCCACTTGGTTTCTCTGCCTGTCGCAGGAGCTGCATCTACATAGCATCAGCTTCCTTCCTATCGCCTAATTAACTCCTTCACCTTTACACAACAAAGTAGCAGCTACTTCAAACCACGGGGCTTGATTGATTTGACAGAAGTGCTTAATGGGTGTTTTAGAATGAAAGGTGATCTTGATGATTTAACATACATCGCTAATAGCCATCAAATACATAAACGACTACCTCTATTTTTCTTTTTAGGGTGATTAGAAGAAGCTTTTGATGGGTTTGGGAGTCTGACTCAAAGCTTTGTCTTCATGGCTGTGTTTGGTCTCAGCCAGCAGCAGGTAAAACATTGGCAAATTATAGCCCGAGGGCAGCCTTTGCAGCTCGGCGCTTGATGCTGTTTGATACTGTCTGCCTCTAGTTTGTAGGATTTCAAATTTCTGCAATTGATTTTTCTTTCTTTCATTTGTTCCTAGACTCACTCTTTGGCATAAGTGTTTAAATATAAATAATAACTCTTTATGCATTGAGTTATGACTTTTTATCTTTGTACTGTATACAATGCATTACCATAAACATTTGCCAGTGATATACATATTTTTTTTTCTCCTGTTTTGAATTGAAATACAATTTAAAAGCATTTTTTTAGAAATTAAAAGAGCTTGTGTTTACAAAAATAATGACTATTGTATGATTGTCTGTCTCATTATTTTTAATTTTAAAAAATTGCTTTCGGGGCAAATTTTCTTGAACGATTAAAATGCAGTTAATCAAGATTAATTAATTACAAAGCCTCTAATTAATTAGATACATTTTTTTAATCGAGTCCCACCCCTAATAAAATTACATTGTTGGTATCTGTTGTCCAGCTGTGTCAACTAAATAATAAAACTTGCATGTGGGAATAGGTAAAAGGTGTCAGCACTGATCTAAAGGATTTTCTAACGTTTCTTATTCTGATCTGTGTTAGGGCTTGAAAAGAAGAATGGTAAATCTCCCTAAATGTGATGAGAGCAAAATGGACACAAGAATACAAAGATTAAAGACAGAGTAAAAACTACCATACCATAAAACTACCATTAGTCAGGTTTGCAATAATGAAGACTAATAATAAGTCTGGTGTGCTTTGAGGGAATGTCTTTGTTATGACGTTTTAAACAAAGTTCATTTTTTGGTCTAATGTGGAAAATAATGTCATGTTCTCTCACGCTGTGGCAGTGCGCGCAGTCACGGATGACTTTTAATCTCTACTCCTGCCTGGTCTGGCGGTTGCTGACCACCGATAGGCAGCGGCGCACCTCACAGATTTATTTTTTTCATAACCCTGATTATTTGGTGCCCTGCTGGCCACTTGGTGCCCTACTCATGGAGTGAAATTTGTGTGGGCGGAGCGCCAGTGGTGCTCCATCCCTTAGCCAATCACTGACCAGCAGTCTCTGACGTCATGTTTTTGGCCCGTCTCGGTACACATGGAACCACGTGGAAGCTGGTACCCGTTGCTGGTGGAAACAGCTTGAAACTGAGTAGGTACAAGTGGAAAAACCCCAGAGTTAAAGGTCAACTTTAATCAAATTTTTAATACATTTGCAGCGGTCTTTAGTAGGAATGAAAGCCTTGTAAGTCATACTCTTGGAAAAAAAAGCTCCGGTGCGCCTGTTTCAGGAGCTAAAAGTGAGCCACATCAGAGCTGAGCTTCAGACGGCAGGATTTGGACATCTCTCCTCTGATTGGCTAACAGCAACAATACTCTACCACTGACTCTGTTCGCTCTGCAACGTTGATGTTTTATCTCCACAAATAACACAAGCCTGGAGGAGTTCTGCTGTGTGGTGGAGTTGCTAATGCTAACGGTTAGCTTCTACTAGTTGAGACATTCTCTGCTGTTTCCTGGACGCTAAACCAACAACAGCCTTCCCCGTTGTGAGTCAAGATGGGTGAGTCCATGAATGTTAAGTGAAAGTTGCTATTTCATCTTCGTCTGTTACTCTGAAACCTAGCTCCTCGTGAACCTCGAGTGACCTAGTGGGTTAAAATTCACTTGTGTGATACAGCGAGGACTGAGTAAGCAGAGATTGTGTGTTTATTCATGTAGTCTATAATAAGGAGACCAGCAAATTGTTTTAATAATATATGGGTATAATATCATGCTAAGACAGCATTACAAAGATGTAAAGGAAACTGAAGCAAAGGCCCACCGGTTCCGCAGGAAAAAAGAAAAAAATCAGCATCCTCACCAGCTCCTAATTCATGAAAAGCAGCATCAAGATTCAAAAGAGGTGAATCCAAACATTAACATGCCCGCTCAACAGTTTTCACAGCAAACTATCACAGGGCCTTTATGTACAATAAAGAAAACGTTGCGTGACAATGAGTGTACATAGCGCACTCTTTATGTGGACAAGTGTTTTGTGTGTGTTTTGGGTGGTGGGGGGTAAGACTTGGTGATCCAGAGCTGGCTTCTTTCTTTAAATGTGCAGAATCTGCTTGGCATGCTCCGCATCTCCTTTTCTCCCCGCTATAGGCTCTGCTGGCTATAGCTCGTGGTGCTCCCGGTGGAGTAAGCTCTTTCCACTAACAAAATGCAAAATACAAAATTAATAAAAACACCCTTTGAAACTGACAAATATGCCTCGGGCAAACTATCGGCCCGCCGGCTGCTTAAAATTTAATCAGTATTTTTTCTTTATTTATTTATTTTCCACCGGCATGCTCATCTTTTTAATAACATGTTGCTGAGACTGTCTGTACACAAAGTTTTCCTCTGTCAGGAATTACATGGGGCCTGTCAGTTCATGGTCTCGCTCCCTCAGGGGGGTCAAAACAAAATAAACCAAACTGACTTGATAACCTCACTCTTTGTCTTCTAAACTGGTTTTCCCACTGGTTCTGTTCACACACGGCCCCGGTCTTTAATGAGGCTACCCGGCTCATGTAGCATTGTGTTTTAGCGGTACATTCTAAAGAGCCGGAGAGACAAAAACGCTCGGATTGTTGATGTTGTAGAGCGACACTGAATTCCCTGACAGCCTCCAGATGCTGATGGAATATTCATGCACTCATTTATAATTTAATTATATTAGTTAAGGTTTTGCTGAGAGTGATGACAGACCATCAAATCCTCATCCGAGTGTCAATCACAAACTCCAGCAGAAGCTGTATCTTGGCAATAATAAGAGGTAGTAGAGAGAGAGAACAGCAAAATATTTACAGTTGAGTCTCACTTCCTGCTGTATTTCTAATGCAGCAAAGTCCTGATCGAGTTAGTCCAGCTGGGGGGATTTTTGCATAAGTAATAAGAGCTTAAAATGCCATATTTAAGGACCATTGACCTGGTTTAATATTTTAAAAGACTTTATATGTGAGTTTAATGTTCTTTTGTTCTTTTGTTCTTTTTAAATAAAGATGTGCATCTCTGAAAATGCCAGATTAAAGCTCTTTGTACTGATGAAGAAATGGAGCTTGTTACTAACCTGATTGTTATTTCAATTGACAAAAGTCTTTCTCTCAGGTTAAAAAATCCTCCATTTTATTGAATGTTTTCATTTTGTTTTCATTTATTTAATTTTGAACACCTAAAATTTCAACACATCAAATGCTGGGAAAAACAAAACATTGAAAACATTAAAGGGATACTATGCAGTTTTGTCTTGCTTTTAGCAGCCCCTAGTGTCCGTTAGTGAAAGTAAAAGTGAAACTTATCTCCTCGCTGTGCGTTCATGTTTTTAACACCTTAATCTCTCTGCTGAAATGTCTCCTCAGCCTTCACTAGTGTCTACAGGAGCGGCTCATCACTAAATCAAACAAATCAGCTGTGTTCATGATCTAAAACATGCAGGAAACATGCTGGAAGCAGACTGCAGCTCCAGGCATGTCAACTTCTTTTACTAAGTCCAACAGGGATGGGACCACCACTCTGAAGTTGCAAGTGCGGTATTCTGGCCACAGAGGGTGGTGGGGTCTGTAAAGGGTAATTTTAGCACATAGTGGCTCAAGAAAATTATTTAAAAACATGAAAAAGTTGCATCGTATGGCTTTAAAGTTCTATTGTGGCTGTTTTCCTAAAAGAACCTTCAGCACAAATTGATGTAAATAACTCACGTTGAGACAGTTTTAGAGTGCATTTAGAAAACATTTAGGGTTTGATGGGTTTTCTGTTGCCTCAATCAGAATAGTTATACTTTATTTTACCACTACCCACAGAAGAAGATGGCATTTATTTAACAAATGCAAAAATTTTCTGTGTACATTTGGCTTATGTAAAGATTTTTTTCCCCGTTGCGTGTTCTTAAATTCAGCCCTGAAGAAAGCCAGTCTCTGGTTTTTACACATAAGTGAATCTGAATCTGAGACAAATTCCCCATGACAGGTTTTTCTCCTTGGTGTAAAAAGCTTGCAGTTTTGTGCTGCTTCTTTTTCTCCTTACTTTGTTAGTTATTAATTGAGATCATGAGAGCTAACGCTTTCAGGAGGACTGGTTCCAACAAGAAATACTTGAACTTCTTTGCCATAAATATTAATAAGCGATATATTATGCATATTATTCTTTAAATACCACATAAATGTGTTTTTGTGCCTAAATCTTAATTTTGCATATGCTTTTAAGTAATATACATTAAATAATTATTGCCATTAAATTGATGGCACAGACAGCGCTGGTACTGTCAATCAAAATTGCACAAATCCCCTCTGACACTTTCTGTCTCTCATCACTTGCTGCTGCCAGGCCATCATTGTTCACGCCAGCGTCTGAGTGCAGCAGACTCAGCACGTCCTCAGCTCTGCAGGACTGGGAGCTAATTTTTAACCAAGAGGGAGACGAATTAATCTGATGGTGTTGCTAATATTTTCATAAAAAGAATGCTCTTGTTAGGCTAGTGCTAGCTCGCTACCTCTCTGTTTTAAGGAGATTAATTTAAGAACTTTTCAATACAGAAAGCTTTTTCCCCAAATCATTAGAAGTTTTTTGGATGTTGTTCTGCTATAAACTTTTTTATTTATAGATGTGGTCTGTAGAATGATGTCATCAAGAAGAGTTTTGAAATTTGAACGACTATAACTCCCCTACCACGCACACACAAATAGCGCTAGTGCTAATGGAGGGCCGCTGTGACCGCATGTTTTTGATATGTTCTTGCTCAGACACACCTGATTCTAATTGCTGAATTAGCTCCTCAGCCTTCGGGTTCTGCAGATGCTGCTAATCACTCATTTTAATCAAATCTGCAGTGTTCAAGCAGGGAAAAATCTAAAACCAGCAGGAATCCAGCACTTACAATCGTAGCCCGCCCCTGCTAACGCTACCACGAGGTAAAACAACAGTCCGGTGTAGCTTAAGGTTGAATGCTACGCTAATCACTTAGCTCCAATCTCCTTTTGTTCCCCTCCCTCCTCGTCCACAGTTAGCTTGAAGTTTACAGACTGACATCAAGTCAATGCGGGTCGAGGGTTAGTGTGCTAAGCATAGCCTACTGTGGGTCACCCCATAGTGCATACTGGGTACCGGGGTGCATTTTTGTTGATTGACAGCTTCCTCTTGTGGATTCACAATTCCATTGGTCAACACTCTGGGTTCGTATAAATTATTGGTTTTGCTGTAGAGGCCAGAGAGAGTTTAGGGGGAAAATATAAATAATGAAAGATTTCCTATTTTATACCATAGAACAGGATAAGATGGTCAAATTTAAATATTTCTAAGTTAATTTTGAATTTTTACACAACGTACCCCGGCTTTAAAGTGCTACACGTATAATTTGCCTGCAGCAGACCTCATTGCCTCAGCTTGCCATAACATTGCCACACCTGTCTCAATCAAATTTTATTTGTATAGCACCTTCTACAACCTTAACAGAAGCCCAAGGTGCTGAACACTATATAAAAACAGACATCACAACAATTAAAAGGAAGATAAAATTAGCAATAGAACAATAAATAATTAAAACAAAGAACAATAAATAGATCAAAACAAGTAAGAGCATTAAAAACAACAGAAAATTAAAAGCAAATATACAAAAGCCAGTGTCAACGATCTTGTTGGGGGAACACTAAGAAGTAAAAATTGGTTTTCAAGCAAGGCTTAAACACTGAAGAGATGGAGCCTGCTTTACTGCCAAAGGGAGTTCATTCCAAAGGGTTGGTGCCATTACTGAGAAGACCCAGTACCCCCTCAATCTCAGTTTAGACCGTGGGACTTCCAGCAACACCTGCCTGGGGATGCACCGATTGATCGGTAACTGCTCGTAATCGGCCGATATTCGTGAAAAAACACGTGATCGGCAACTCCTGTCAGAGGGCTTGATCTTGGATAGCCGCCATAAATTAAAAAAACATGACTGCACAACCATATTTTTTGGTGCATCAAATGTAAGGGCCGCATCAATTTTCACCCCCAAATTACTGACCACATTCTTCTCATACTGGGCCAAGGAGGCAAGATCAATCTCACCCCCTGCTCCAGCTCTTTCACCAGGGCTGAGTATTATGACCTCAATTTTGGACTCATAGGAACAGGAAAGGCCAACCAGGACTTAACTTTTATTTAAACAGTTCACTGTGAAGACACAGAGCACCTGCTCCCCAAGAGAGAGGAAAACAGATCTGGCAGTCATCTGCATAGAAAAGGAACGTAACACCATGGTGCTGAAGGAGGATCCCCAGGGGCAGGAGGTACAGTGCAAACAGAAGAGGGCCAAGGTCAGAGCCCTGAGGGTCCCCCCTCCCACCAGAGTCTTTTCCAAGCTAATGGAGCTTCACCTATTCACACATAGAAACTCCTGACTTTAAGGTAGGATCTCAGCCATTGGAGTGCCACCCCGTAATACTCAATACAGCTTTTTGGTCAGGTTTTGACTGTAGTTTTCTTCTCTTTCCCTGTGTTCAGTTTGTGGGATACCTTGGAATTCTCCAAAGGAAGCTGGGGAGTGCTGTTTAGACTTCCCTCCTGGACCTGTTACCCCCACGACCCGACCTTGGATAAGCAGAGGAAGATAGATAGATTTATGGATTAATTGGTTTGCTTCCAAGCTTTTGTTGCTAAAATCAGTTTCTTCACCTTTGATTGATTCTAATTCATAACCCATTTTACCAAATAAAACATACTCTGCTGCCACAGTGATTTCAACTTGTCTCCCAAACCTTTCATAGCTGCTTTTAACGTTATTGTAGCAATCAAATGATGTGCCAAAACAACAACAGCAAAAAAAGGATGAAGATCTGCTGCCGAACAAAGTTCCCTTCTAGTCTCATAAATCTAAACATGTCTCAATTAGGAGGGGGACCCGAGCTGTCCCTCCCACCTTTGATTTCCTTCACTTGAATAGATCCATGAAAGAAGTATTTCAAGGGACAGTGCCTTTGATGTGAGCAATTTATAAGGCTAATTATACAAACAGGATAATAACAATGGAGTCTACAAGCTGTCTGTTTACCCTCCCTGTGTTTACACCACAGACGGCTCCTTGAGCCATACCAGACAGCGCGTTTGTGCACACACGCAGACACTTAATGACGTTTGTTACGAAAGCCGGGGTAATTCTCAGTTGTTCATCGTGCCGATCATAATAACAACAAACAATGAGAAATGCCTCACATCAAAGAAGCCAATAATTATGTATTAAAAACCCTTTAAAGTTTCCAGAAAAAGGCAAAAGACTGCAGATGCTGTGGCTTCCTCTTCAAGTTAATTGATAGTCCCACTGTTTGAGTTTATTTTTTTTTTTGCATAGCTGCAGGACAATACTTGTATTATCATGTGAGCCCCTCGCTCCTGGGTATCAGATCTTGTTGTTTGCATATTTATTGTATATTTGTGTATTCATGCGCTGCATGTGTCTTATCACTTAAATTGGCTCATGCGTCATTATTTCCTGTGTGGGTGGTTGATTGTGCCGTGGCAGTTTCAGTAACAGATCTCCTGAAATGTCCTTTTTTTTTTCACTTTCACAGAGGATTAGATTTTAAAGGGTTTGAGATAACAAGCTTCTTTCTCTTACGTTTGTTCCGAGTCGTGTACATTCACAGAATACAAAAACCTCAGATGTTCTTCAAAAAAAAAAAAAAAAGAGGCTGGACAACGATTGTAAATTTTTTATTTGAAACATGAGTTCTTTTTTTTTTTTTTACCTGAATAAGAATAGACGTGCATCCAGCTTTCATCATGCAGCCTAACTATTAGGCGTGTCTCATCACCCGATGCATTAGAGGCACATTAAATTTGGAGTCACAGAACTCTTCAGGTTCAAATAATGAGCATTTAATTATTGACAGTAGATGAATATTTAACAAAGAGACGGGCGCTTCAGCTGATGGACTGGTAAAAGAGGACATAAGGTCTCTGTGACCCAGAAACCTTCCGTTCCCAATGAATCCCAACGATTTCTGTCGGATTCCCAAGCAAGTCTGACTCTTTAAGCCGGAAAAACAAAACGCTGTTGATCAAGACTTGTCTTTACCAGCTGGAACATTCGTCTCTAGAAGCTCAGTTGCAGGTTGGAGTGAGATCTCGTGCTTTTGAACTAGATCCTGTCCGTCAGAGGTTTGCGCCTGATGCTGGATGCTTTTGGATGAGTTAGTCTGACTAATAAAAAATAGATAAACATCCCGACCATTGCATGTTCAGCCTTTGGGGACGTCTTTTTTTCTCAGATCGAATCTCATCCTTATCCTTCATTCTTTCAGTAAATTAGATGCATTCCAGATTCTGTTTTCTCTTACAATTTTACTGTTAAAAAACATGAATTAACTATCTGTAGTGTCTTTGGTTCTTATAGGAAACAATGAGGGAAGAGATAATTTCTTATGGTCTTTTTTTTTACACAGAATAAAAGTAAGTATTTTTCATCTGATAATAATTAAAAATATTGCATATTCATTTAATGCAAATGTACTGGTAGCTGCTATCATTTTGGTATTGTATTAGAATAAATGTTTTTCTGCAAGATACTACAGTCAAATAGCTTCTATTTGAGCTATTTTGTGATTTCTGCAGTCCAACACTAATACAAGTGCTTTTAGGATCCAAGGAACGCCTCTGATTGGCTAACAGAAATGCAAACTCTTCTCCTGCCTTCGCTTGTTCTTTTTTCTTGCAAAAAAATGCAACGGTGACGTTTTATCTCCACAAATCACACAAGTTCAAAGGAGTGCTGCCATGTTATGCGTTGGCCAGCAGTGTTAATTTTGACAAGAAATTTTAATTTAGTTTTAGTTTTATGGGCTCGACACACAGGAGGCGACCTCGCCTCTCCTTCATTCATTTTCAATGAAACAAGCGCAACAAAGCGCTAATTGCGGGTCTCCCTCCTGCTAAGCGAAACGCGAAAAACGTGCATGTGGAATTTTGCGCTCGTGCATGTGTCGTGCACAGGCGAGCCAGCGATACGATCCCAGAAAGTTGAAAAATTTCAACTTTTCATCGCTGTCGCTCGGACAAGGACCAATAAGCGGAGGTTTCATTGACTGACCAATGAGCCGACAGGATGCTTTTCAGTACATCAAACATGGAGGAAAAGTTAATACTTGCAGTGTCCGATGTCCCAGAGCTTTACAAGACTTCACTTAACTCTAGCAAAACCTTCAGAGACTTCATATCTACTGCTTTTTCAACTCTGAACTACTTTAATAACCTAAAATTCCCTCTAACCTGACGGCCAATCAAAATGGTGAATGGCTTGTATTTGTATAGCGCCTTCTTAGGGCTCTACAAGTGAGTGGGACACGAACCTGCGACCTTCCGATTGCAAGGCAGCCACTTAACTCCTCTGCCACCATCGCCCAAAACAATGGAAGACTTGCTATTCACTCTGGAACAGAGGCGTCACTGGCTTTTGTCGCTGTCTGCTGCCGCATGTCGCCTCCTGGTTTCAGGTTATAAAAGCGATAGCGATGAGTTTTGCTGATCGTGGTCACTTGTCGCCTCCCGCGTGTCGAGCCCATTAGACCTTTGACTAAAATTATTTTTAATATTAGTTGCAATTTATTCGTCCAATTTATTTTAAAAGGTGTTACTCTAAAAATGCATGGAGGTAAACTAAAAGTAAAAATTGTTTTCAGGTGTATTTATTGGTGTTTTCCCTGCACTAATTTAGCAAGGTGGGCTGTCTGAACATTTTTCTGAACCACCTGAATGTTTTGTCTTCACAAAAAGCTCCGCTAGAACACCAAACGCTGATAGCGGCTCGGAAAGAAAAAACGACCAGATGCGTCGCTCGATCAGTTCGGTTCGGCTGCAGATGCGATGCTGCAGCAGCAGCAATCTACTCCTGGCCTCACCCCCCTGCTTGCTGTTAACACGTAACACTTTTAAAACCAGGGAAAACCCCAGATGTGCACTCACCAAGCAAATACTTTTCAGATCGTCACATTTAATGCTTTCACCCCCAGTCGTGAACATTTTCTCCTTTTAGACATAAATTGTTCGTCTGTTACTAGCTTGTTCAAACAGCGGCCGTCTCCAGACTCTGATTGGCTCTTTTCTTGTCTAGTTCCGCCTGTTCCATTCGCTGATTGTTTTTTTTTTGTTTTTCGATTGGATTTTTGTTACTGTCAATTTTTGTTGTCGTCTGTTTTTCGTTGACAAAAATGTAGATAAATTTTCGTCATAGTTTAATCTTTATTGACGTGTATTTTTTTAGTTTTCATTTCGTGTGAATGTGTGTGTGAATGGATGAATGATACACTGTAGTGTAAAGCGCTTTGGAGTCCTCTGACTCTGAAAGAGGCTATACAAGTGCGGGTCATTTATCATTTATCATTTGCTTTAGCGTGCAAAACTTCATTCGTTACAAAAAAAAAAGAAAATACTTCTTCAACAAAATTAACACTGGTTGCCAATGCAAATAACTTTTACTAGTTTTTACTATTTTTTTACTACTCTGCTCTCTTGGCCGCTAAATCGACATAGCCTTCCGTGGTCTCGGGCCAAGGTAGGTGAGGCCATGAATGCTAATTTTCAGTGTGATGCAGATCTGTGTGGCTTTTTCTGACCTGATTTATTTTCTTTCAGTGGCTAGTGCAGGTGATAGAGGTAGAGGACTATTTTCATGTTCAGCCTGCAAGTGACTGATCATATTTTAAAAAGTAGTAAACGTTTCTCAGTGAATCTCACCTTTAATTAAAATCTTTAAGCTCCTATGGAAGTATTTTGCTCAGATGGTAACGTATCTTTTCCTGTTATATGAAGCTGAAAAGCAAAAGCACAGTCTAAATGTCTTTAGCGAGCATCTCCAAATGACATTTCTGCACTAAACACTCAGCATCCATTCCTATATTCTCAACTCCTTTTGGAGCCCTCCCTTTATGGTTATGCTTTATCTACGGTGGCATAATGGTTAATTCATCTTAAAGCGAGCTGGCTGCGATATGTTTGACAGCTGAGAAATGTCATTACAGGCCATAATGAAGAATGAAATCAGTTATAGCATCACCACACGCCCAAAATTCAATTAGCACCTCTGAAGGTCAGTTCAAATGCTTTCCTCGTGTTTTCGCGCGAGCACAATGTTTGGTTGTAAATTTATTTCCACTTTAATTCTGCATGAGGAATCTGGCACAACAAAAGTTGCCCCTGTGTTAAAACATATGCAAGAGAAATGCAATTAGTAATAAAGTGGCGCATGTAGAACTTCTGAATAGCCTGTGGAAAAAGCAGGGAGTTAACAAAGGCAACTGATAAGACATTGAGATTGAAATGAGGTGTGGAGAAAAGGCTTTTTATCATCCAATGCCATACCTTCACACAATGTACAATTAGAGCGCGTACTCTGGAGTGAGACACAGCCGAAGTGTTGCATCAATTTGCAGATCATTTAGTCTTTTCACTTGCATTCGTCCTCTGTTAAAACAGCAGGAATCAAACGCTGGATAAAGATGAAAATAGAGCATGACAGGAAAAAAGTAATGCAAATGACTTTTGTTATTGCGCTGTGATTTTTAGTTGAATTGCAAGTGATCATTCTGCCTTTTAGTTACAGCTGTCAGCCCTCATTAATGTGCATTATAAATTGCATCAAAGTGCATAAGGCTGTGTGTGATTAATTTATACAGCTTTTTACGTAGGAGGGAACTGCAGGTGCCAGGCGGGCTAATGACTCGGTTTGGGTGGCACAGCTACATTTCAATCCCTTTTCCTTGACACAGTGTGTTATGTGTCGGTTCTGGTTCTAGCAGATTTACACGCAGATCCAACAACCCATATACAGACTCCAAACCTACTAAACAGAGAATAAAGAAAGAAATACCCATTTTTAATCATGCTAATCAGTTTTAGGCAGATTAGACCTAATAAGTGATTTTAAGCTCACGTAATTTTCAATCAATATTTGTACCAACAATAAGAATGAGGATTAAACTGGAAAATGGTCATTTAACTTGAGATAAATATACAGTAACATGGTACATTTTAAAAGATAAATGCAGGTTTTTTTTTGTTTTTGTTTTTTTTGGGGGGATGGGGGCAAATTTGAATTAAAATAGAACTATTAGAGAAAAATATGTGCAATTGTATACACAAATAACCCACGTCAACAAAATATAAATTATTGATTTTTTTTACAATAATGATCCAGTATGAAAACCATTTTGTCTTATTTATAACAATTGAAGTTTCATCTTAAATTTAATGTGTAAAATGTAATGTTCCAGAAGCTTCTGCTTAATAAAAAGAACTACAGAGTTTCTCTGGGGTTCTTCTTTCTAGCTCCTTACCTAAATAAGCTTCACTCATTCAAATCTGATTTCTTTTTTATTATATGTGTCCTCTTTTAGGCCACATGTTCAGTTTAATATCATGCACCTCCGGCTTAATAATGTGTTTAAATGAAGAATTGCATTAAACCTGCAGATGTTATTTGACAAGAACAAATGACAAAATAAATATATTTAAAGCACTTTGCAGGTGGATGTAAGTAAGGAACTAGGTTGGTCTTCATATAGTCCTCCTTAATTAAAAAAAGAAAAGGATTGTATTCATTTTTCTGGCCAAATCTTTGATATTTTTGTTGATGCTAATAAAAAAGTATCAAATTATTTAAAAAATGAGCACTTTTTAAATGGTAAATGATCTGTATTTGTATAGCACCTTCTAGGGTTCTAACCCCCCCCCCAAGGCACTTCACAACACAGTCATTCACACATTCACACTCTTGTGGTGATGAGCTACATTGTAGCCACAGCTGCCCTGTGGGGCATTGACAGAGGTGAGGCTGCCAAGCAGACGCCACCGGTCCATCTGACCACCACCAGCAGGCGAGGAAGTTTAAGTGTCTTGCCCAAGGACACAACTTCAACAGACTGAGCGGGACTCGATCCCGCAACTCACCGGTTACAAGAAGGGAACTTAACTCCTCTGCCCCAGTTGTCCTATTTAATTCTAAATTTTTAACAATAGCTCTGATGCTATAAAAATGTCTAAAACTATAAGCACTTCATTTAAAGTTTTCGTCTGAGTTGTGTGTTTTAGTACATTTGACTTTAATACATATTTTTCTTTTGATAAATGGCCTGGCCTGTGCCAGGCCTGCATGGTGGCTGAGGAGAAAGAGCAGCCTCCTGGCTCTAATGAGAAGGTCATCGCTCTCTAATTATGGGTGGCTCTGCAGCCTTCTTCAAAAGGCCACAGTGAAGCATCAGTTTCAGACAATATTCTGAAACAGCTCTGCTCAGGCGTTTGTGTAAACAAGCATAAACATCAACAGCTAAATTAATTATTAAAGCTTTCATTTAAACATTTACTAGAAATGCACCTTGCAGATGCATGCGCAGACGTACACATCCTCACTCCACTTGGTGGTTGTTTATGGATTTTGAAGTGATGTAATTTTTAGGTTTAAAAGCAAAGTTTTAGATTTATGTGATGAAATGATGTATAACGTAAAAAATGTTTGATTTTCATCTCTCACAAATTAAATCTCACTTAAATGCATGAGGTCAAAAAAGAGGGAATATCATGTTTGGCTCAACAGCATATGCTGATCTTGGTCTTTTCGTGAATGGTTGGTTGGTTGCTTGGGTGTTGGTTTCGTTGCTTGGATTTGGTTTGTTTGGTTGGTTGCTTAGTTGGTTGCTTGGGTGTTTGTTGGTTGGTTGCTTGGGTGTTGGTTTGGTTGCTTGGGTTTTGGTTTGGTTGGTTGGTTGCTTGGGTGTTGGTTTGGTTGCTTGGGTTTTGGTTTGGTTGGTTTGGTTGCTTGGGTTTTCGTTTGGTTGGTTGGTTGCTTGGGTGTTGGTTTGGTTGGTTGGTTGCTTGGGTTTTTGTTTGTTTGGTCGGTCGGTCGGTCGGTTTTTAATTTTTGGTATTTATATTATGTGTCCTTGGTTCTTATTAAAATAATAACGTGCATTATATATATATATATATATATATATATATATATATATATATATATATATATATATATATATATATATATATATTACTTTGGTTGGTAAAAAGGTAAATTAATTTGTTTTATTTATTCTTTTCACTGAATACGTGTAAATTACACAAGTTGAAATTTCCACTCTTGAAATTTTGTTCTGCCAAGGGGCGATTTTGGTCACTTTTTTAGGGATACACATGCCTGAATTTCCTTTCATAATAGGAACGTTCTGAGTGTATCATTTATTTTTTTATTAATAATTTCGCCACATATTCTTTAGAGATAGGCACCCCCCTGTATTATTTCCAGTTATTTAATTAAAAATACATGGTAAATATTAATAATTTTATCAATAATGATAGTGGTAAGAAACTAAAACCAAAGAAATCAGTACTATAATAAGATTTGTAAGGAAAATTCATTTATGTGAAATTTCGTTAAGTGCTTTTGGAACATTTGACTTTAAAAGTGCCAGAGCATCCACCTCCTCCCTGGAGGTGCTGCTTTAGGATTGACTTATTAAATCTGTGGCTAACCATTAAAAATATATATTTTGGTGAATTATTATTATTATTTTTTGCAAAACTTCTTTATGTTTTTTTACAGTTTTTATGGTATTGATAGAGCTGTACTTCCTGGGCTGTCCTCTATAAGACACGTTGTTCTGTTAACTCAATAATTGTGTAGGACATTAACACTTTTTCTCCAAACTGAGGCTGTTCAAGAAGCCATACAAACTGTAAACTAGCCATTTCTTTACTTCTACAAAGAAAAACAGATAGAAATGGCTGAACAATCTCATGAAAGAACAAAACTGTTGTGACGTCTCAGACACCAGCTCTCTGAAACGCTGAACCCGATTACGTGGGCATAAAAGATGGCTGGATATGTTGGCTTTGTTTTAAGCTGCTATGTGACCATCAGGTGTGTGTTTTATATGCAAAGCAGAAAATTAGTTTTGAAACTTGTCATTCTTTACATTCAAGATCAGATACTTTTTAGAGGAAAAAGGAGGAGAAAGGCAACCAGAAACAGGAGGTGAGAGGATGTGAGGGGAAACCGCCTCCTGCTGCTGGAGCAGCAGATGTGTCAGGCTGTGAAAGTGTCAATGTCACTTTATGCTGGTGAAGAGAGTCGTGACATGGAGGGCACTGGAGCAAGCTTCCTTCTCAGGCTAAATTTTTGACATATTTTGCAAAAAACTGACTTTCAGATCAGAATTTAAAATTATGGTCAGAATTTTTGAAAAATTCAATGGGATTTATCTCAAATCCTTAAAGAGCAAGTCACCTCCTTATCAACTTTTATTTGCTGATAAACTATATGAATAAATGAGAGTCTAATAGTGCCATAGACATGTATAGTCATTGTTTTGGCATTTTATTGCATCTTATTTGAAATATAAATATTGTGCCTAAACTGTCAGTGTAGCGCCCTCTGGTGAAATTACATCTCCGCATTTGACCCATCCCTGTGGTGGAGAGCGGTGAGCTGCAGCTGCGGCTGCGCTCGGGAACTATTTGGTGGTTTAACCCCCCAATCCAACTCCTTAATGCTGAGTGTCAAGCGAGGAGGCATTGGGTCCCATTTTTTTCAAAGTCTTTGGTATGACCCGACCTGGAATCGAACCCCGATCTCCCAGTCCTAGGGCGGACACTCATACTATTAGGCCACTGAGCTGGTTATTCGAAATGGTTCGACTCAGGGCCGCTCGCCCCCTCCAAAAAAAATCCACCTTTTCTTCTCTTTCCCCCGATGAAGGAGGTGGAGAGAAATCCTCCAGACTAGGAACTGGGCTGCCGTCCAAGCAGGGTGTGTGCATGTGTGTGTGTGTGTGTGTTTGCTAGGGGCTTAATTCTCTGACAGAGAATCTCCGATACGGGGTATGAGTGTGGGGGGGTTCAGTCTGTGTCACTGCTGCAGCACTGCCATCCCAATCTGCCTGGCAACGCCTTCTATTGGCACCTTTTTATTTTTTAAAAGTGGGTGGAGTCAGACTCTGGCAGGGGGTGCCTTGCTCTTTAAATTAAATTAAAATACCTTTTATTTATCTTTTTGAAAGAACCTGCTTTATAATTATAGAAACACTCAGTTGTCAACTGCCCCCCCGCCCATGTCAAACTAAACAGGACAAATCACAAAAAAAATTGTCTTTCTAAGAAAGCTCTCTTCTCAACCTCTCTTCTTTTACTTTTACTGGTGAATTCTACAAACCACAGTTTAGTTAGTTTTATATGGAAAATACAGATTTACACATTTATCTCCTCACTGTTTAGTTCATAAAACATTTAAGTTGCAAACAAAGTCATTTTTTTATTTTTATTTTTAAAGTACAAATATGTGCATGATCATTCATTTATTATGCATAACTAGCATTAGAGAACACATAAAACAGATTTTTTTTTGTGTCACATTTGACACGTAATCTGCTTGAACCTGCAGTGAAAGAAGCAGATAAGATGCTGCAAAAAGAAACTAAATGCAAAACAAAAGAGAGGAAAAGACGATGGCTTTCACGGGGCCTTTCATGCAAAAGCACAAAGCATGAAAAGAGGAGCAGTAAATGACTAGCATATGGACTGGTTTTCGACCACACAGTGGCTCCCCAGTAAATTGCATGAGAATTAATCTAATTAAGAAAGCCACAGTGTGACTCAGTGCTGTCACTGACGCTAAAACGCAAAGTCAAGTCTTGAGAAACACGATTTATAATAAGGTTTGAAATTTTGGAAGACACAGGCATCCAATTAAAAATAATTGGAAAAGGGAAATAAATAAGTTAGATGATAAACAGATTATCAGTAAATCACCGGCTGTGTTTGAGAATAGTAATATTTAGCCACCAGAAGGCAGAGTTGTCCGAGTTTGCAGGTTACCGCCGCGGGTTTGGACGGTAATGTCAGGAGGACCTCCATTTGACTTTTGTGGATCAGACTGGAGACTATTTTCAATTTGCTTGTCATTTCAGAGAGATAAAAGGGGTAAAAGAAAAGGAAGACATGCCTCGGAAGTACAATCGTAATGTTAAGACATCGCCATCAATTTTCCACTCTACTTCAGCCGGCTTTAACAAGTCCGTATGGGGAGTACAGTCGAGTCGGGACATAAAAAGCTTCCTTTTCTCCTCTGCTTCTGCCTCACTTCTCCTCCTGCCTTATCAATCGACCGCCCAGCCTGTGTGCGTGCGACCTCTAATGGATTTCACATGACAACAGTCCAGGTCCAGACAGGAGCGCGAGGCCCCTCGCTAACCTGACAACCATTAGTCTACGACGACCCGTAAGAGAGGAAAGGGAGGGGGGGCTGTCCTGTAGCTGATGTGTCGTGCACTGAGCCATCTCCCCAGGGCCGGGCATGGATGTATCCACTCTGACAAGCGTCTCTCTCCTTTCTCTGTGTCCCGACGAGTCTATTATCATGAGGTCCCGCGAACGTGGCGCGTTCTGGGAAGTGGCACATAAAAGAATGATCAGGCAAAGCTTTCAGACAGAAGTTGTTCGCACAGGAAGGCTCTTTGTTGAACAAAATGGAGACGTTAGCAACGAGGGGTGCACTTGTTGAGCGTCCTCGTGGAGACGCCGGCACTCACACTTGGCATTATGTGTCTTATTATTTATATGGGCCTGTCAGCTAATAATGCATGGCGCCCTCAACGGAGCACTTTCTGCCATCTTTTGAAAGTCAGGGAAAGAGGCCCCCGTAGCTCCAGAGACAGGGGGTCATCTCACAGGGGCGGTGTCTCAAGAAGCCATTCTGACCCAAAATGATACAATCCAGAGCTGTCATTGTTCTCTGATATCCTGGTTTTGTTCTTTTTGCTTAAATCTGCTCAGGACTTGGGGTAAAACACAAAAAAAAATCTTCAAACCTACCTCTATCTCAGGAATCCTCTTTGGTAATTGGAACCACGGTGATTGCCCTGAAAGGGTTAAGAGCATTGTTCACTTATCGTGCGATAGGGACATTTTTTTTTCTATTTTATGCAAGAGCGAGCCCTGATTAGAGGGTGAGTTTTAATGACAACTAATTAGCCAACCTCTTTAGCCTTGGCATAATGATCAAACGAGCTGTCATCGGGTACCTGATACAATGATCCTCTCACTCTTGATATGATATTTTATTCCTCTGCAATTATGCAGCCCCCACTGCACCACATGTGTTTATTGCCTGGAGCACACATGTCAAATTAAAGAGCAGCTTATGCACCTGATATTTAATTATTGCCTGCTGCACCGCCGTGCACAATGGGAAAATGTCAAAGGCAGCAATCTACAGTACTTCAAGCAGAAATCGGCGCGCTGCGATCACATCCACGGACACACGGGGAGGAATATGAGAACTAAATATTCCCGTGCTTTTTACGCCTCCTTTTGTCATGTCAAACAAAACACCGTGCATTAAGTTATTACCCAAGTAAACACCTAGAATATCTCAGATTTGCATAATAGTTCCTGTGGATAATTTTAAGCAAGTTCTATGTAAGGAAAATTTAATCTTTTTAGGGTGTTCCTTTAAAAAGTGTCTGAAATGATTGATTTAAACACATGAGTAGATGCATTTGTGTTAAAGCAGCAGAGATGTGCAGAAACACTCAATTTATCTTTATAAGTAAAATTAAGAACAGAGGCATGAGCGTTTTCTGGGGAGAATTAGACTGTCGGAGCACGACTCCATGTGGTTAAGATAAACGTCGTCGTGGTATGAAAAAAAACTATCTTCGCCTATAAAGGCTGCATTTCTATGGATAATTCAATTATTTTGCAAACCATAAAAGTTTAATTATTCTTGAATCGTCTTTGAGATCATTTCTGGGTCTTTGTCTTCTCGGCAGTCCCTTGACAAATTTATCGCACCACAAAATGTGATGGTGATTATTCTGCAGCATCTAGCCCAGTGTTTACCCCCATTTTCCTTCACGAGCTGAAATAGCTTCTTTATAATTGACTTATTCTTCACATTTATTCAAAGACGAGGCTGCGGTCATGCTCTAAGTGTTTAATTCTTTCCGTTTCCTTCCTCTAAAAGGGCCAACTTCTGGTCTATTGATGAAAAACGGTGTTGGTCTCCTAATTACACACTTCTTGAAAATGGATTGTCATCTTGGCAGTGTTTCACCTCTACTTTCTTTTTTTTTGTCTTTTTTCGTGTGTGTGTGTGTGTGTGTGTGTGTGTCCAACATTATCATTGCGTCTGTGAAAATATGATTGAGTTAAGGGACAAGTGTTAATGCTATTAATTTCCTTTTTCTTAAATTTCATTTACCTCCAACTTCGTAGAGAGATTACTTAGGCGACCCACGGCTGTCATTGATAAATGTTTAGATGTGGATGGCAACTCAGAATTTGTCTGTTTCATGCAGTGAGTGGTTTTATGAATAAAGTTGATTAATTGCTCCGGCTCTGATCAATTAGTGAGGTGACATCGCTGGAATGATTGACTTAAACGCCCCCTCATGAGTAATTGTCACATGCAATAAATCAGACTGAAATATGAAGTCCGTGTTCAGGTCCTGCCCTGCAAATTTCCTGATTTACAGTATCAGCGGCCGTGACTTCATTTATATTTATTGTTGGGTGCAGTTCAGACAAGCTGCAGAGAAAAAGTCAAATATCTGGGAAAAAATGTTTTATTTTGGAAATTAATAAAATAGTAAAGAAAGAAATTAAAATGTGCATTTTAAATCACACGGGTTGCCAGGTTGTGTGACAGTTCCCATTCTGTTGCAGGATAATGACACAAACATTGGCTGTGCAACGAAGGGGCATCACTTAAGATTGGAACACACCCCACCCTGACTGGGAGCCCGCTGGCCGGTCCTCCAGCTCCCTGGTGGCCGTCCGCTTTCCTGACCACCTGCTCTGCTGAAGGTTTTGTGACAAATGTTGATAGATGTTGTGAGTTTATAGAGATAATTGACAGTTAAGCCAAGGATTCCCCTAACACAGGCTTCATTTACCAACAGCATGTTCTTCATTTAACCATTTTGCTTCATCTGCTCAGGGCCTTCAACGAATATTTTTCCAGCTAAGTTTGAACTGTGAACAAGTCATTATCTCCAGTTATTTTCAGCAGAACTTAGAAGAGTTTGCATCAAAACATTCAAAGATGAGCCGAGTTGCAGGAAGCACCTGCTCAGTGGATGCAAAGGAATGATTATGAACTCGGAAAGTTTCCTACAGGATGCCCCAGATGCCGGTTATACGCAGCTGTTGCAGCGTTGCTGCAAAACCACAATCACAACATATGGTAATTGCAGCAGAACCGGGAGCTGATAAAACGCTGAAGGTAAGCTGCCCCCGCTCCGTGGAAATGAACACCTGCCAAATCTAAAAACATGAGATGTCAGTCCGGTGAGTGAAGGGCCACCAGGTAAAGACATCAAGGCGTGTGATGGCCGGAGCAATCCGAGAGGCCGCGGGTGAACGCATCCACAGATGTTTCTGGCAACATTCTTCTCCAAGCTGATTGTTTGTGCGCTTGACTCTTTCCAAACCACGACAAATTTGTTTTTAACGCACAGAGAGGAATCTACTTTAAAGAAAGATTTGGTTAGATTAAAAAAGTCTTTTAACAGGTCTTAATTTAAAGTTTTAGAACTTAATTATGAACAAGTGTAGAAAATGTGTAAACCAAAGCTAAAATCAAAATCTTCCACTTCTGTGCAAATTCAATTAAAAGCAGCTTGTGTTTCCTAAGGTAAATGAATGCTGTTACTTATTTCCAGTTTTATTTGAACTCACTTTGACAGCATGAACTTGCAGACTATTCACACTTTAACATAAGTGGTGCTGCACTTCCAGCCCGCCGTTCCACAAAAGAAGCTTTTAAAAGGTTCCTATTTTTTACTTCTAGTTTAAAGTTTTCAACCTATTTAAAAACTGGCATGTCCAGAAAAATGCAGGAACAGATGCACTCAGGTGGTGTCGACGTCAAATGAGTTGACGTAAAATCTGACGTTTTTTTTATTTTTAATGTCCTGCTGAAGCGGACTAAATTTATGAGTTTGCTCCAGATTGAAAATGATTACATTTCTTTGTTTATTTATTCTCACTCAAATCTGCAGGCTATTTGAAACGACCTCATTCAAAAGAGAGAAAATGAGATGAGACTTTTAGATTTTTGTTTTTGTAATTTTACAGGAAAAATAGTGAAAGTGGCCATTTTTAAGGCTTCACTGGAATTTTAAACTTTCTCCTTCCATTACAGAAATGTTTATTCTAAAGACACCATTCCCAAGATTCCCGTGCATTCTGATCACAAACAAAATGCCGTTTGCTTGTCAGACTGACTGATTCCCCGGTGCTACTGAGGCACGTCTAAAACATAGTTAGGGTTTTGTGAAGCATTCACCGATAGCCAGGAGATGCATTTTGTTTCACTCCAAAGCGTGACTAGCAGCCACCCAGATATTCAATCACTGAGCTTCCTTAATTTTAAATGTTCAGATGTGGTTGTTTTGCTCTGGCTATTAGCTTTGCGGAGTGTGTGGAATGTGTTTCTGTTTCACAGTTGAATTCAGCCATTATTCATCCATAGCCCAGAACCAGCCGGTGGGGCTGGCTTAGAAAATGAGCCCCGCACTCTGTTTCTTAAGCAAGTGTTTTTAGCAGAGGGTAAACACACACATGCACAGAGACGTGCACACATGCTTTCACGCATGCACTCACACAGAAATGCTTTACTCTCTATAGAGCTGTTTGAGAAAGTTGCATTAGAAAAAACTTGAAATCAGAATTGTTCACTCCTGAGTTTTTGGCTCCACCATCTGGTCTTTGCTAGCAGTTCTCCACCAGTCATCAGGATTACAGGTTATCCATGACAAATACTCACAGAAATGATCAGTTCTGATCTTATGTTACACCGTGTGATGATAACAAGCTAATATATAATGAATTAGTTCATTGAAATGACTGATAAATTGCTTAACGATTGGCTTTTTAACAGGCAGAAAAATTTGTTTTTTTATTCCTGAAATACAAAAACATGCAATTTTTGCAATTTCATTTGCAATACGATGTCAAAAAATAAAGTGTGATTTTTAAATCAGGAATTATTCTAGAACATTTTTGATTACAGCATCTAATGGGTCTGCAATATGTTTGTTTCTAAATTAAAAAAAGGAGCAAAGCTTTGGTTTCATCAGCGTGTCTTCAGAAGTCTACATGTATTGATTGGTGGAAATGAGATTGGTGAAGGGAGGGTTTTGTCTCTGCAGGGGGTCGGCTGGTAAAGGAAGGAGGGTGTCTGTTTTAAAAAGACCTCATGTTATGGCAGCTGTTATTAAGGCTCTTCATTTGCTTTTGAAGACAGACCGGGGGGATCAGTCATGGCAGCTTACAGACATGTAGTGTCTCCATTGCTTATTCTCCTCCTGATAATATCCTTTGATTTGATTTTTTACCTATGAGTGATTTAAAGAGAGGAGTCTCTGAGATGTTTGTTAAATTGCCTCCAATTTAAAGAGTTAACATGTTAAATCTGTTATAAACCAAAACAGTAGAGCATCAATCTGCATTTTTGTTCTGAAGAAATATGCAAATCCAGCTTTTTGTTATAAAAACAATAGTTGACAAAAAAAAGGAAAAAAACCTTATGCTTCCTTGGACTTCCACATCTGGTTTAAATAACAGAAAATGTCACCAAATATGAAATATTTCATAATTTCACGTTATTTTCATTTATATTTCTCTGAGATGTTACAGAAAAAGCTCAAATCTAAAATATGGTGTCTAAATGTAAAAAAAGTCACAATTTTATGCTTCAAAATATCAGTATTTATTAATTAATCAGGTTTAAAATTTTTGAATTAAGTCATTTTGACACAAAATTCATTATAATCCAGTTATTGATTTTTGTTTCATTTAAGAAAGAATTTTAATCTTTAATGAACGTTTAAAACTGGGGGTTGTACAATGTGGTGTCGGCCAAGGTCTAGCAGAGGAAGTCATTTGGTAAAGTGGCCATGTTCAAAACAACAAGTCAAATGATGCTCACTGAACCAAAAAGATGCAAATGTGGGACCTTTCGTGGAGGTCACACACACACACACACTCATATTTCTCATAAGCAAAGTTTGAGGAGAAAAAAGTTCTGCGTTTTTTTCTATATAGAATATGTTTCTGTTCGTTGCGTGTAGAGCAAATTTAGTCCAGTTGTCAACAAAAAAAATGTGTTGTTTTTAAGTTTTTGGAGTGGTTTTAGTTCCCTGAGCCACTTCTCATTGTTCTTCCCTCAGTTGTTTAGCTTCCCATAACTGTTTCTCATTAGCTAATCAGCTTTCCTTGTTTTCATCAAGATCACCCACCCAGCATATGCTGGCGTCTGTAGTTTCCTTGTGTTCCATTCTTTTGTACTTTTTTTTTATTTGTCAACCTTTCATTTTTGTTAAAGGTGTGGTTCACTGAAAAGCCATTTTTTTAATTAATGTTTCTGGTCATAATCAGTCACTCTGAGTTTTTCATGCAGGCTGAACATGAAAATAGTCTCCTACACCTATCTGCTGCATTAGCTTCTGATAGAAAATAGACGGTGAAACTCTAGGATTAGAAAATCCTGACAGATCTACGTCACACTGTCACTTAACATTCATGGACTCACCCATCTTGACTCACGATGGGGAAGGCTGTTGTTGGTTTAGCGTCCATGAAACAGGAGAGTACACCTCAGCTGGCAGAAGCTAACCGTTAGCATTAGCAACTCCACCACACAGCAGAACTCCTCCAGGCTTGTGTTATTTGTGGAGATAAAACATAAATGTTGCAAAGCAAACAGAGTCAGTGGTAGAGTCACGTTGCTGTTAGCCAATCAGAGGAGAGATGTCCAAATATCAGGAAATAAGACTCCAAGGTCCAATCCCAACACTCACACTTGCACCCTTGCGCCCTTCAATTGCGCGTTCCCGGCCAGTGGTGCAAGTGCGTAGGGTGTCCCGATTCTCAAGTGTGGAAGGTGACCACGCCCCTTTTGCACCCTTGATCTGGGAATTACCCACAATCCATTGTTGCGTGGGAATTTTGAGAAGAAGGCGGAGCAATGGCTCAAGTGCCTTTTCTGAAAATATGTATTTTCAAATGAAAGAAGTTCATTTTAAAGGAACTAGAGGCAGGATCTTTAAAAAATCTGTAAAATATTAAACATGTATGTTCATTTTTTCAAAGCTAATGGGTGATGAAGCGTTATAAACCAAAAAGAATGAGGCCACCCATGTATCGTTCCATTTTCTTGAACAGGCTGTTTGCTGCAAAATGCGCTGCAGTTCGGTCACAAATTTCCCGCGCTGCCCTACGGATGTGGCGTCAATTGACACTGCTTGCGCGTTCACGACAGCTTCAAAACAGAAAGAAAATGTGTTCGACACTGCAGATCGGTAGGTGGCGCTATTGCACCGTAAGTTGCTTGCCAACCGCCAAACTCCAAAAGAAGAACTGTGGGAATGGATTCTACTGCAACCAGCAAACGACCAAGCGCGGCACAAAGGAAGTTTATTCAGCGGCATCTCGTGAGTCAAAAACCAAATATGGTAAAAGACAAGCAGGGACCTGAATCTATATCGGATACGTGATTGACGAATGGAGGCTGCTTCAACTATATCTGGGACTCAAAAAGGATGCTGCCATGGCTCATTTCCTAGTGAGCAGGTAAGAAACATTATAGGTTGTGTTTAGAGATGATGACAATGATCTGACCTCACCGATGACTCAGAGAGAGCTAGCGTGCAGTAGCATTAGCTGTGATAGTAGCATTAGCTGTGATAGTAGCATTAGCTGTGATAGTAGCATTAGCTGTGATCAGGGCTGCAGCGTGGATTGCTTCGCCGCAATATTGTCCGTGAGAGCGGCGGGGAGTTGCCTTTTCAGCGTGAGATATTGGAGGTGTGGCGTGAGAGCGTGTGAAGAGGGTCAGGTAATGGTATTTTTGTGTTTGTGTAACATAGCCGTCTGTGCACGCTCCCGTGCTGGGCTGCAGTTAC
Organism: Aphyosemion australe; assembly: GCA_006937985.1. Taxonomy (NCBI): domain Eukaryota; kingdom Metazoa; phylum Chordata; class Actinopteri; order Cyprinodontiformes; family Nothobranchiidae; genus Aphyosemion; species Aphyosemion australe. The sequence goes on from SSNS01000088.1 coordinate 1,858,528, forward strand.
TCGCAGAGCCGGGCGCGTCGCTCGTGAGCATCGTTTCTTTTTTCCTGCCTCTAGTTCCTTTAAGATGATTAATGATATTTATTCATGCTCTGAATATTTTAGACTAAGATTTTATGTGGACAGCAATTAATTTAAATTTAGTCAAATAATTGTTTGTTTGAAAGTTGCAGGGCTGCAGCGTGGATTGCTTCGCCGCAATATTGTCCGTGAGAGCGGCGGGGAGTTGCCTTTTCAGCGTGAGATATTGGAGGTGTGGCGTGAGAGCGTGTGAAGAGGGTCAGGTAATGGTATTTTTGTGTTTGTGTAACATAGCCGTCTGTGCACGCTCCCGTGCTGGGCTGCGGTTACTCGCAGAGCCGGGCGCGTCGCTCGTGAGCATCGTTTTTTTTTTTCCTGCCTCTAGTTCCTTTAATAAAGGTTTTTAAAAAGTAGCCCAAAGAGCTACCGGCATGCGTCACAGTCGATGACACAATGCTCTCTGTCCCAATTCGGCCCACTTGTATACTGCGCACCTCCTTTAAGTGCACTTCACAGAAGGACGTAGGATGAGTATTGGAATTGGGCCTTTCTCCTCCAGTTGACTTGTACTTCTTTATTCAGGCGCTTCTGGGCTTTTTTTCCCCCAGAGTATGATTTACAAGGCATTCATTCCTACTAGAGACCTCTACAAATGTATTGATTAAACAAGTGTTCAACACCTTTAAAGACTTTTTTAATTCAACTATTCTATACTCTGGGTCTTGACATTAATTGGATTGAATTTGGAGACAAACATCACAAATGATGTGATGCTGAAAAAAGATTCAAATTAACAGTTTTTTTTTAAGCTGAATTTTTTTAAACACAGAAATATTTGTACAAGAAACAGGTCAATAAAAAATGTTACCAACTAAAGACCCGAGTTCAAATCTGCTCCTTTTTCGCTTCCACTAATGATTGCATGGTGGCCAAGTATTCTCTCAGCTGAAAGTCGGGCTTGTTTGTTTTCAGGAGGATTCAAGCACTTCTACAACGTGTTCTTCTTTTCCTTCACTAGACTGCTGTTACTGCTGCTGAGAACTGGCAGAGTGGGTTGCTTTCCATTAGAGCAGCATTGGGGGAACTAACCATGCAGAAAGCAGCAGGCTTAAGGAAAACGTGTTTCTCTTTTAAATGGAAAGGCAGTAAACACTCTCCCCAGAGACTGCTTTCAACCGACAAAAATGAAATTTGATGCTTACACTCACAAACTAGCCCCAGATGAAGCCCTTAGCACTGAGGCCTTGGAGTCATGGCTCAGCTGGACCTTTTTTTAAAGAAAAATAAATATCTACACACAACAGTATAACTGACCCTATGCCATTCAAAGCAACAAGTTAAAAGTGATTCACGTGTCTTAAACTGAACTCAAAAGTATGTCTTCATTCGGTTGATGGTGCTTCATGACCTCACCCACATCCTCATCTTGAATCACCTGACAACAGCCTTTTTTGTCTCTTTGATGCTAATTTTTGACCAGTTCTAACATTTGGCTAATTCAATCACAGATCTCTGAACCAGAGCAATTCTCAAAAAAAAAGGCTCATACAAGGTCAAATGTGAAAGTGAGTGTTAGCTGTGTGTGCAGTTGCCACCAGAAAACAAACACTGATTCATTCATGCTTTCCTTTTAGAAAGACAACAGACAGTATGCCTTATACAAGAGACACTCGTCACAGGTGTCCCTCAGGGATGTGTGTTCAGTATTTGCTGAAATGTGCATTCAAATCTGTATAAATCAAACTAAGTTTGCAGAAGATAAACTATTGTTAGAAGTCACATCTGCATCAACATGTCATTATTTGGAGATTTATGTGTTGTGTTACAGGTTTAGCGCTGGTTAAAGGGAGGGGGGCAGTAGAGAGTAGTGTGTGCAGAAGCAGAGGAAGAAACGAAGTTCTGTGGGGAAAAGATCTCGCGTGATTTGAAAGAGGAACAACAGGAAAAAGGGAGGGAAAAGCTAAGAATATGGTTGTACTGATCTGTTATCTGGAAAAAAGAGAAATAAAGCTCCTAAACGTCGCATGCCTCCTTGTCCTTGCTTCGCCAGCATGAGTGGGACCGGACACGAATAATAGGTTACCAGTAACGAGCTAGGCAGATACTCGCCCGGACAACTGCAGTTAAGAGAGAGACGGCGCTAGCTCCGGAGCTAGTTAGGTAACACTGGGGGCTCGTCCTTGGATTACTCAGCTGGATAAAAGCGGAGAAAGGATTTAAAATGACTGAGAGGAGCCAGAAGAGCTTTATGGAATTTTCCGAGATGACTACGGCGGTCACCGAGACGGTCACTGGAATTTCCCCACACGCTAAAGGTAAAGGAGGGAAGCCGAGAGCTAGCTTTAACCCTTTTCTGATGGACATGGCGGAGGAATTGCAGGATAATGTGGGCTCGGATGTTGAAATAAGCTGTGAACGGCAGCGCGGCAACCGGCAGGCGGGGAACAT